>CM076577.1:920757667-921209905 GCA_034641835.2 Pinus albicaulis | reverse complement strand
ACCATGTGTGTGTTCAACATGGTGTTTAAATGAAATAACAAAAGAAAAAACTAAAGTTCAAACGATATATAGCACAACTATAAAAGACGTATGATATTGTGCAACTATTTAAGACATATGATATAGCGCAATTATTTTTGAATTTAAAAAAAAAACGAGTGCAATCATATAAGAAGATGAACTAAGGTAATGGAGCAAATGTAATGCAAACAAATGAATGCGATTACTAACCTAAGGAATGATGCAGAGATAAAATAAGTGCATGATTATGATGTTATACGGTATGCTATGATGAGATTGAATGTATGCAGTGGAGAGATGAAAGGAGACAACATATGATAATGAAGAATGATGGCGCACAAATGCATGGAGATAATACAAAACGTGAAGAAGCTGCATAGAGAAGGACAAATGTACATGAGCATGACAGTCAAAGAAGGAAATACGTGCATGGGTCGGTCAAATGAGTTGATGAACGGTTAGAATGTTTTCAAATGTGTTTACATAGCACTGTGTAAAACATATGAAACCATTTTCACCACTGCCAATACCATTTCTGCCACTGTCAAGACCATTTCCGCCATTACAAAGATCACAAACAAGTTATTAAAATTTCATTTTCACCATCAATGCCATCTAAGAGGCTCAATGAGAGAAAGGAGCAGGCAGTTAAAGCACGTCCTCATATCTACAACCCTGTGAAAACAAAATGCAGAGAGAAGACTGTGAGGAAGCCGAGAGGAAAAGAAGAGATAAAACGCAGGAAAGAGGCAGAGAATATAGTGAAGAGGAGAAACGAAGTGATAAGGAGCTAACTAGAGCTTTCAAAGCCATGAATTCAGAAAACTTATTGATTAGCTGAGTTATTAGGAAGCAGAATTATGTGGAAGTGAAGGTAAGAAGTTAATGAAGATTTGATTGTTTAAACAATGGTGAATAGATTTCAGGATTGTGTCAACAAACTATGAGTTATAAAAGGGAGTGATTTCATTTGATTTGCAAGCCTTTCATTACGGTGTGTTTTGTTTTGATACCATTCAAAAACGTGTTGACACCTTTCAAAAACTACTCTACCATCAGTCAAAACAATGAAATATTTTGTTGAGTGAGTTAATAAATGAAGATTGTAATGAGATTTTTGTGGGTTGAAATTTTAGTTCAACTGAAAGAAGATCAAAGAAGATCACAAGAGCTATTGCATAAGAGAGGTAAGCTCAACACGTCCTCATATATAGCCTTTCATTTCAAATGGAAAACAGGGAGTGAAAGTTTCAATTCGAATTTCACAGTGAGGTTGTTTGTAACTAAGTTGTGTAATAGATTTGTTTTTAGCACACTCAGTTTTAAGATTTAAAACAGATTTTGTGAAGAAAAATGGAAGACAGTTGGACATGGTTTTATTTTTTTTCAACAGAGGACAGAGTATGAGGAATGTTGAAGAGAAACAGTGAATCTATCATGATTTTTTTATGAGATAGTTGAATCTTTTCTTTTGTATACATAGTGAGTTTGAATGCAATGTTTTGGAAGGAATTTTTATATGAAATTGATGAGTGAAAAACATTGTTGTATAAAAATAAAAAATCATTTTTTTTACAAAACAGAGACAAAGATTGTTTTTAAGGAGAACAGAGAATTAAATAGAGTGTAGAATGTTAGAAACATAAATTTATGTTTTCTTAAAGACCTCTCTATCAATTCTTTTTTTTTATTTACAGTAAGCTCACATTCTTCAAAAGAGAAAAAAAGAGGATTGATTGATTGACAAGGGCAGTAAAGCAAAAAGGTAAGCCTACCACCATGATCACATCTAGTATTTAAATTTTTATTTACAAGATGAAGTTAATGACGGTATATGGTTATATAAAATGGTTTTCAGACCAAATGGCCTCAAGAGCAGAACCTAAAGACTTTCAAATTGAACACTGGAGTAGGGAAACAATGGAAAAACTCTATCAGTCAGGGTTAATAGGTTTTCTCCAAAAGTTCAAAGGTCATAATGAGGATGTCACAAGAGAATTTGTAAATAATTTCAGACAGAATGAAACCATGGTGAGTAGCTTACATATCCCTTTGAATCCTGAGTATATCTATGAAGATTTAGACTTTCCATCTTCAGGTGAATTATATCACAAGGGATTACATTTTAAAGTTAAATGCTAGACAATTTTCTTGGATAAAAACAGGAAAGGTTCTTTTGATAGATCAAAAGGGATCCCAAGGGAAGGGTTCAATGAACCATGGACAGAACTAGTATTGATAATTCAGAAGTTCTTCACTTGTGACAATATATTTAGTGTAGTACACCTTTACCATGTCAGGTTACTACAACACATCAAAGGGGATATAAGGACCAATCTGCCCTATTTATTTTACAAAAACTTGATGAAAATGATTGAAAGCACAAAATCAGAGACTAAACCTAAAGAGGCTCAATTTATTCATCAGGAACTCATCAAAATTCTTGTAGATTACCAGTTGAAAGTCAAAGGGATGGTTTGGGAATATTTCTTGGTTGAAAATAAATTTGTAGAACAAGTTGTTGAAAACAAACTTAAACCCATACAAGAAACAAGGAATATTGTGCATTCATCTCTTTATCCTAAAACAAGGTCAAAGAAACAGCAGGAGACAGTTATGTTAGAGAAAGAAACATCATTTTTTACTATTTCCAGGAGACAGAAAAAGAAGCATTCAACGGAACCAGAAATACAAGTCATGGAAACATCTCCTATAACAAAACAAGCAAATGAAATCCTTGAGAGACTGCAACAAGAAGTGTATGAAAATACTATGGATATAGATTCCTATTTTGAAAACAATGAGGTGGACGCTACTTCAGTTTCCAAATATTCAAAGAGGGAGTATCAAAACCTTTCTAGAGTTAGAGAGTTAACTGATAGCTTAGAGATAAGCAAAATCATGGAGAGGCACCTGAAGGAGGAAAATGAAACTTATAAAATAACTAATGAGAAATTGTTTAAGGAGAATGAGAAGATAAGTGAGGAAGTGGAAAATTTAAAAACCAAAAACAATACTCTCTATACACAGGCATTCAGGTGGCTTTAGGAGAAAAATTCCTGGAAAGCCAAGTATGAGAAACAGAAGGTTAAGACCTCCATCTACAAGGAAAAGCAGAGCAAAGACATGGATTATCTTTTGTACAAAACACAGCATGAGGTTTTAGGATCAGGAATGGGATCAGCATCAGGGCTCTGAAGCTCAAAGAGGAAAAAGCAAGCATGAGGACATGCTTGATCATCAGTTTGGGGGAGATGTTGGCCCTCATTTTTTATCTCTTTTTGTTTAGAAAATACACCTTATTTTGCCATATTATCCATCTATTTACCATCATATCCACCTTATATTGACCCAAATATGCATATAAAAGTATTTAAGTTATGTTTTTCAATTATTAGATGTTTTTGTAAAAATTGAAATTTAAGTGCATTTTTGGACAGCAGCAGAAATTCCCATAATAGCATTATGGTTTGCATATGTGTAGGACACTTGGGCTCGAGTTGGATACATTTCTAGAAGGCTCAGGAAATAAGAATAAGAGTACACATGTTGGCACAGTCAGACCGAGTTTTAATAGGCCTAGTCAAAGGCGGTCAAACAAG
The DNA here is from genome assembly GCA_034641835.2 of Pinus albicaulis. NCBI lineage: Eukaryota > Viridiplantae > Streptophyta > Pinopsida > Pinales > Pinaceae > Pinus > Pinus albicaulis. The sequence continues at coordinate 921,206,282 of CM076577.1, read as the reverse complement.
ACCAGTATTTATGGAAGATCCCTAGAAACTAGGTCAAAACTCTTATTTTGTGGGATTTTCTAGATTATGATGGATTTGATAGATGAATTCGGCTTGATATGATAGGATAAGGATAGTTATGACTACTTGAGCTATTTTAGATGATTTTGTTAGATATTTTATCTATTTAAGCCTCAAACTTTGAAGGCTTTGATATGGAACTTGTATGACTTATCATTATTATTTCTGAGACTTGGAGGCATAATTGAAGATCTATTCCATCATATTTTGATGATGTTACATGCTGGTTGATTGATTGAAGTCTTAAGTAGCTGAATTTACCTTTATTGTGTGAGGCAAGGGTGGAGGGCCCCCACACCGAGCTAAGTGCACCACTTAGTTTATTTTGAAGCTGCGTGCAATTTCCGAATTAGTTTGCTTATGTTTAATTTTTTATGTCCATTATTTTCAAGTATTGATGAATCTCATGATCATTCTTAACCTGCATATGAAAGGACAAACAAGTGTTTAAAGTTAAGCACTCTTTCTATTTAATCAATATTTTCAGTTAGAATTCATCTTTACATGCCTTTACATGCTTTTATTGTTGATGGATCTTAATCTTGTTTCTATTCTGCATACAAAGAGACAAACCAGTATTTAAAGTTAAATACTTATTCTATCTGATTAAGAGATTAAAACTAAGATTCATCTTTCCTGCCTTTCTGAATTCTTGTTTTAACAATAACATTACTGATAAATGAATATATGATGAAGGACAACCAGGACCTCTTCAGTGAAGAGCCTCTTCAATTATTAATTCATGTATCTTAATCTATTGTTTATTTAAGTAGTTTGATTTCTAATTCACATGGTAATCTTGTTAAGAGAAGGACAAACAAATATCTTAAGTTAGGAGATTCTTCTACTTCTAATTACACATCTGAATTTAAAAATTATTTAATTTAGATTTATATTTGTAATATTCATTTCCCTAATCATCAATAAACCATCTTCTAAATTGATCGCAACTGAAACCCATTTACTTTGGGGATGCTTCTAAGTTCCACTAACCTGGATTGAAAATAAATACTTGCGTTAGTTTACAACAGTAAATTGACCCAACAAAGCCCATGCAAAAGGTTTGGTTAAGATATGCCAGATACCACCGAAGATACAAATGTAACCTAACCACACATGTCCTCCAATTACATCTTCTAGATTGTCCACGCTAACGATCCATCCTTCTACTCCGAAAGGAGATTTAAGTAAATAAACAAATATAGCACTTGGGTTAAGAGTTGGGTTCGTAATTTTTCTTACATCTCCACCGTCGGGAGCCCAAGTATCATATACACCTCCAAAATGAAAATCTTTGAGCACTGGAAGAAAACCACCAACACCTAGCAAGACTAGGTGAATACCCAAAATTGTGGTCATTTTGTTTCTATATTTCCATACATAGCCAAAGAATGGAAAATATTCTTCTAAAGTTTCGGGTCCTATGAGTGCATGATAAATACCACAAAAACCTAAAACCGCAGAAGAAATTAAGTGAAGTACACCAAATTCAAAATATGGAAAAGTGTCCATGATTTCCCCACCATAACTGACTCCCCAGCCTAGAGTAGCTATATGGGGAAGTAGAATCAATCCTTGTTTATACATAGGTTTTTCTGGTACGAAATGAGCCACTTTGAATAGGTTCATTGCTCCGGCCTAGAATACAATTAATCTGGCATCAGCCACGTGAGCCCCAAGAAATTTACCAAACAAATTGATAAGTCGGGCATTACCAGCCCACCAAGCGAAACCAGTGGTTTCTTGATCACGACCAGCTAAAGCTATAGTTCCATTAAAGAGCGTTTCGACAAGGTAGGACCTCCTCAAGTAATATAAGGTTTTCATGAGGTTGATCTTGATCCACCATCCAAGCATGAATACCTACGTTCAGAAGAATATTTTTTGTGTATAAAGTCTGAGATTCAGGATATTCTGCTGCACGGATCTCCTGGGAAACAAAATCATAGGCACGTAAGTTTAGAGCTAGACCAACTACTCCAATGGCACTCATCCATGAACTGGTCACAGGCAAAAATAGCATGAAGAAATGTAACCAACGTTTATTGGAAAAATCAACTCCAAAAATCTGGGACCAGAAGTGGTTAGCAGTGACCATGGAATAAGTCTCTTCGGCTTGAGTCAGGTTAAAAGCACGGAACTTATTTGCACCATCACCATATTCAAATAAATTATTTTCCACAGTATCACCATGAATAGCACATAGAAGAACGGCACCCAATACTCCGGCAAATCCCATCATATGAAATGGATTCAAGGTCCAATTATGAAAACCTCGAAAGAAGAGGATAAAACGGAAAATAGCTGCTACACCAAAACTAGGTGCGAAAAACTAACCGAACTGGCCCAATGGATAGATCAAAAATACTAAAACAAAGACAACAATTGGAACAGAGAATGCAATTGCATTATAAGGTTGCAATTGTACAGATCGAGCAAGTTCAATTGACGTAACATGAAACCTATTAGACCGAAAGCACCATGAAGAGCAATGAATGTCCATAGACCACCTAATTGACAACAACGAGTAAAATCTCCTTGTGCTTCGGGACCCCATAATAGTAGAAAAGAATGTGCTAAACTATTAACAGGAGTAGGAACTGCGGGAGTTAGGAAATTACAACCTTCCAAATAGGAACTGGCCAATCCGTGATTATACCATGAAGTCACAAAGGTTGTACCCGTGAACCATCCACCTAAGGCAAAATAGGCACAAGGAAAGAGGAATAGACCGGACCAACCCACAAAAACGAAACGGTCTTTGCGTAACCAGTCATCCACTGTATCAAATAAAGTTTTTTCTTCTTTAGAAGACTTTCCAAGGGTTATAGTCATAGCGATCCTCCTATTTCACTTTTTCGACCATTTCCGAGCACCCTATATGATCAATTGGTATACGATTAATTGGGCAGAATTTTTCATCCATCATCCTTTAAAAAAAAAATTGGGTTTCGAAGATTCATTGTTGGAAAAAATATTTGAAACTGGACCGAACCAATTCAATATAGGTAAATGCATGATCGCTCAATCCTGATTTTTCAGAGTTCCTATCTGATCCTCGAATCACCTGTTTAATAACATTGATGGAACAATTTCAGGGGAGGGAAGTGCACTTTCTTCCTTCCATTGACCAGATTATATTCACAATATCTATTCCATTCAATATTTTTTATTCATTCTTGTCTTGAACCTTCTGCAATGCAACAAAATGAAAATGAGTATTTCTATTCTCTCTCATACATATCTATGTATATTCTTACTACTACATCGTGGTCCGATACGAATGAGTCTATGGACAAGAACGAGTAGATTTTTTCATAACTCATAGAACTAAATGAAATTACTCCCAAGTTATTCTCCTTATATAGCAAGAAGTTATATATTTAACCATTGTGGTCCAAAAGGGAAAACCTTCATTTTCCCCTGTGTTTTCTCTTTTCACATCTTCATTTCGATCTGTTTCTCACTGGTGTAATCACCAAAGTAAAATGTACTAAATATTCATATAAGAATATTTAGTACATCGTAAAAGAATCACGTATTTGATTTGTGTACCAATTTCATCTAAACAGATAAAATAGGTTGTCCATAATTCGGCTCGGAATGGACTTACTTCAGGATCTATATCTTTTAATTTTTTCTATGGAAGGGAGAAGAGATTATAAAAATCGATCCGATGAAACATTCAATCAACAACCAAATAAGGAGTTCAATCAACTCAATAAGATCGATTGATTTCGGATTGGAAAGTTTCACTTTCCAAATCTCCATCAAATTTCAATACCATAATAGCTTATATATTCATAACCCAATGGGTTAGGTTCACTTACTTCTCCTTTGTTTTTTCCACTTCTTTTGAACACTGGTAATTTGAAATTACCAGGTATCCATAATACCTCTGATATGTTCAAAATTGACAAAGATGGAGTAGACTATATACTGATCCTATAGTAGCAGGATCAAGAAGACTATTATTGATAAAAATATTGTGTTCCTCCCCCTATATTAGTTGTGAGACTCCGTCATAACAAATGTTTTTCCTGAAACCTATCATGACAGATAGTTTTCCTCCCTCAAAAAAGGGTTTTCATATTGAAAAGATGTGGATCATATGATGAGAAATGGACACCCGAGCCTTCTTTCTTCGTGGGAAACATGAGCCCTTTGTCGGACTTGAACCGATGACTTACGCCCTACCATGGCGTTACTCTATCGCTGATTTAAAGGGGCCGCCATCATATATTAATGAGTGAGTCTACTATGGTAGATGGAAAACAAATTGGATGTGGATGATCCATCTATATTTATAGGTATCAAGTTGATAAAATAGATTAGTAGCTCGTAGTTTACATGAGAGGAGGGTAAGGATGACTATACTGGAAACTAAGGGCTAAGCTGATACGAAGCGAATGGAGACAATTTATACCTGAGAACATTTGTTGAAATATGTTCGTGATTCCTCCCATCTCTTTTATGGCTCTCTCGTCATACTAGGCCTGTGGGATTGACACAAGAGGGTATGGATGGCTATACTGAAAGTGAACTTCAAGCTGAGCTTATATAAAGAAAATGGAGACAAGCTATGCCTAAAGATGATGTTGAATCAGCCTTGTCCACAAGGGAGCTATAAGTAATGCAACTTTGAATATCATGGAGAGTTTTATCTTGGCTTAGGATGAACGCTGGCAGCATGCTTAATGCATGCAAGTCAGACGGGAAGTGGTGTTTCCAGTGGTGGACAGGTGAGTAATGCATAAGAACCTTCCCTTGGGAGGGGAACAACAGCTGGAAACGGTTGTTAATACCCCATAGGCTGAGGAGAAAAAGGAGGAATCTACTCAAGGAGGGGCTCACGTCTGATTAGTTAGTTGGTGAGTCAATGGCTTACCAAGGCAACGATTAGTAGTTGGTCCGAGAGGATGATCAACCACACTGGGACTGAGACATGGCCCAAAATCCTACGAGAGACAGCAGTGGGGAATTTTCTGCAATGGGTGAAATCCTGACGGAGCAATGTTGCATGAAGGCAGAAGGCCCACGTGTCATGAACTTCTTTTCTCGGAGAATAAAAATGATGGTATCTGAGGAATAAGCATCGGCTAACATGGTACCAGCAGCCGCAGTAAGACAGAGGATGAAAGCATTATCCAGAATGATTGGGCGTAAAGCGTCTATAGGTGGCTTTTCAAGTCTGTCGTCAAATTCCAAGGCTCAACCCTGGATAGGCGGTAGAAACTACCAAGCTGGAGTACAGTAGGGTCAGAGGGAATTTCTGGTGGAGCGGTGAAATGTATTGAGATCGGAAAGAACACCAACGGCGAAAGCACTCTGTTGGTCTAACACTGACACTAAGAGACAAAAGTTAGGGGAGAAAATGGGATTAGATACCCCAGTAGTCCTAGCCATAAATGATGGATACTAATTGTTGTGCGTACCGACCCATGCAATGTTATAGCTAACGCGTTAAGTATCCTGCCTGCGGAGTACATTCGCAAGAATGAAACTCAAAGGAATTGACGGGGGCCCGCACAAGCAGTGGAGCATGTGGTTCAATTCGATGCAAAGCGAAGAACCTTACCAGGGCTTGACATGCCGTGAATCCTCCCGAAAGAGAGGAGTGCCTTCAGGAACGCAGACACAGGTGGTGCATGGTTGTCGTCAGCTCGTGATATAAGGTGTTGGGTTAAGTCCCGCAATGAGCGCAACTCTCGTGTTTAGTTTCCAACATTGAGTTTGGAACCCTGAACAAACTTTCGGTCATAAGTCGGAGGAAGGTGAGGATGACGTCAAGTCATAATGCCCCTTATGCCCTGGGAAACACACCTGCTACAATAACCGGGAAAAAGGGTCGCGATACCGCGAGGGCAAGCTAACCTCAAAAACCTGGCCTCAGTTCAGATTGCAGGCTGCAACTCGCCTGCATGAAGCCAAAATCGCTAGTAATCACTGGTCAGCCATACGGCGGTGAATCCGTTCCCGGGCCTTGTACACACCACCCGTCACACTACGGGAGTTGGAAATGCCCCAAGTCATTACCTTAACCACAAGGAGGGGGATGCCTAAGGCTGGGCTAGTGATTGGAGTGAAGTCGTAACAAGGTAGTCGTACCAGAAGGTGCGGCTGGATCACCTCCTTTTCAGGGAGAGCTAATGCTTTTTGGGCTTCTTCGTTTGACACTACATCCGGAAGGAAGAACATATGAGCCAAGCTCATACATAGAAGTATTATTTTAGGTCTCGACAGTGAAGTGATACCATGAGCTTATCATCCCAGGTCAGAACAAATTGATAGAATCCCATCTCCCATTTGCCTCCCCATGTTACCACCCAGACAGAGACATGGGGTGGTAAAAAAAAAAAGAGTTAGGGTTTCTCTTCTACTATTTTGGATATATTGAGGCCTCCATCCCCGGGAGGCCTGCACAATAGGCTATTAGCTTATTTGATATATGGGTTCTTCCAATATATTGTTGTTGGTGTAGGGGCAGGCCTTCATACCCAAGGCATGCGCGATGGGCTATTAGCTCAGCGGTAGAGCGCGCCCCTGATAATCGTGTCGTTGTGCCTGGGTTGTGAAGGCTCTTAGTCACATGGATAGTTCAATGTGCTCATCAGTGCCTGACCCAAAGATATGGATCATCCAAGGCACATTAGCATGGCATGATCCTCCTATTTTTTCGAACCGGGGTTTGGAACTGAACTTATTCTCAGGAAGATAGATGGAGCGATTGAGGTGAGATCGAATGCAGATCTAACTTTCTATTCATTTGTGGATCTGGGCGGTCCGGGGGGGTGGTGGTTATCCACTATGGATCCTCTCTTCGCAAGAATCCATACATCCCTTATCAGTGTATGGATGGCTATCTCTCGAGAACAGGTTGAAGTTCAGCCTAGATGTGGAAAATAGAGCACCTAACAATGCATCTTCACATACCAAGAACTATGGGATCACCCTTTTCATTATAGGTAGGGTGATGGATGGATCATACCATTCGAGCCTTTTCATGCTTTTGTTGAAGGTCCGTAGGAAACAGGAATCGATAGGATCTCCTCATTATTCCCTAAAGGAATAACATGAAATCAAATTCTATCAATTCATTTTCCGCAGGGTCCAGTAGATTGGATCTAGTCATAAGAATAGAAGAATTATTCTTGTAAATAAAAATAACTCCTTGGTCTTCTACCCCCCACTACGAGCGGCCCTTGGATTAGTGCAACAGATGGGATTTATTTATCCATCTCCTCACGATGGGAGTAGAGCATGTTCGAAAAAGGATCTTGGAGTGTCCCGGGGTTGGGCCATCTTTCAACTCCTCCTTTTCTCATAAAAATTGATTTCCATTTGCTCGTCGTTGGCTTAGTAAGGAAATAAAAAGAAAAGGAAGGGGAACAAGCACACTTGGAGAGCGCAGTACAACGAAGAGAAAGTTGTATGTTGCGTTCGGGAAGGATGAACCGCTCCTGAAAAAGAATCTATTGATTCTCTTCCAATTAGTTGATTGGATAGTATCGCAGGTGTGAGGATTTAATTCACGGGCGAGGTCTCTAATTCAATTACAGGATAGCCCAACTGCGCCTAGGAAAATCGTAGGAAGAAAAATTAAAAGCGTCTTATTTTTCATGTATGCTCCACTTGGTAAGGGTACGGGGGATATAGCTCAGTCGGTAGAGCTCCGCTCTTGCAATTGGGTCGTTGTGATTACGAGTTGGATGTCTAATTTTCTAGGTGGTAATGATAGTATATTTTACCCAAACCGGTGGCTTAATTTTTCTCAGTAATGGGGAATAGGACCAAAATATGCCACTGAAAAACTCTACAGAGACAAAGAAATATGGGTTGTAAAGAACGTAGAGAAAGTAGAGTGGGTAGTTGGTTAGATCTAATATAGATCATACATGGGAAATAGTTGGAGTCGATGGCTCTCCTAGTATTACTTCATTTGGGATACCTGGAGAAGAGGATCAAGTTTTCCCTTACGAATAGCTTGAGGTACTATCTCCCTTCAACCCTTCGAGAAAAATGTGGTAAAAGGAAAATCCATGCCATGGACCGACCTCGTCGCCTCCACCCCATAGGAACTACGAGATCGCCCCAAGGGTGCCAAAGGCATCCAGGGGTCACAAACCGACCATATACCCACCCTTATTCAAGGAGTGGCATGCATTAGCTTTCCGCTCCAGTTGGACAGGAAGGGTCGAAGAAGGGAAATCATTCTTAGGACCAAAGAGTCGGGTGGAAAAAGGAGATACCTCTCCGTTCTTGGTTCTCTTGTAGCTGGATAGCCCAGAACTACAAGAATCCCTAAAATGGGATTGAAACTCCGCACCTTTTTAGAAGAGTTTCTCTTTGGAGAGCACAGTACGATGAAAGTTGTGAGTTGTGTTCAGGGGGGATTTATTGTCTATCGTTGGCCTCTATGGTAGAATAATTCAGGGAGGCCTAAGAGACAATGGTTTACCCTGTGGCGGATGTCAGCGGTTCGAGTCCTCTTATCTCCATCCCGTGATCCTATTCAATACAATGGTATATGATACCACGAATTTATTCAAATCCGGCAGTTTTATTTATGATTTCTCATTCATGGACATTGATAATATTTTTCCATTTAGTAGCACCTTAAGATGGCATAGCCTTGAATGACGAGGTTCAAATGAGGAAGGGTTTACGGTGGATACCTAGGCACCCAGAGATGAAGAAGGGCATGGTAAGCGACAAAATTCTTCGAGGAGTTGAAAATGAGCATAGATCTGGAGATTCCCGAATAGGTTAACCCTTTTAATAGCTGTTGAATCCATGGGCAGGAAAGAGACAACCTAGCGAACTGAAACATCTTAGTAGCTAGAGGAATAGAAATAAAAATAAATTCCCGTAGTAGTGGCGAGAGAAATGGGAGAAGCCTAAACTGTGAAAACGAGGTTGTGGGAGAGCCCAATATAAGCTCTGTGCTGCTAGGCGAAGCGGTTGATTCATGCACCCTAGATGGTGAGAGTCCAGTAGCCGAAAGCATCATTGGCTTACGCTCTAACCCGAGTAGCATGGGGCACGTGGAATCTCGTGTGAATCAGTAAGAACCACCTTGCAAGGCTAAATACTCCTGGGTGATCGATAGCGAAGTAGTACCATGAGGGAAAGGTGAAAAGAACCCCCATCGGGGAGTGAAATAGAACATGAAACCGTAAGCTCCCAAGCAGTGGGAGAAAAATTAGATCTCTGGCTCCGTGCCTTTTGAAGAATGAGCCAGCGACTTATAGGCAGTGGCTTGGTTAAGGGAACCCACCAGAGCCATAGCGAGAGCGAGTCTTCATGGGGAAATTGTCACTGCTTATGGACTCGAACCTGGGTGATCTATCCATGACCAAGATGAAGCTTGGGTGAAACTAAGTGTATGTTCGAACCAACTGATGTTGAAAAATCAGCGGATGAGTTGTGGTTAGGGGTGAAATTCCACTCGAACCCAAATCTAGTTGGTTCTCCCCGAAACGCGTTGAGGCACAACAGTTGACTGGACCATATAGGGGTAAAGCATTGTTTCGGTACGGACCACGAGAGTGGTACCAAATCGAGGCAAACTCTGAATACTAGATTGCCCTAATAAAAGGGGTAAGGTTCAACTAGTGAGACGATGGGGGATAAGCTTCATCGTCGAGAGGGGAACAGGCCAGATCACAAGGTAAGGCCCCTAATGACTGCTTAGTGATGAAGGAAGTACGAGTCCAAAGACAGCCAAGAGGTTTTCCTAGAAGCACCCAACCTTGAAAGAGTGCGTAATATCTCACTGATCAAGCGCTCTTGCGCCGAAGATGAACGGTAATAAGCGATCTACCGAAGTTGTGGGATGTAAAAATACATCGGTAGGGGAGTGTTCCGCCTCAGAGGGAAGCACCGGCGTGAGCAGGTGTGGACGAAGCGGAGCGAGAATGTCAGCTTGAGTAACGCAAACATTGGTGAGAATCCAATGCCCCGAAAACCTAAGGGTTCCTCTGCAAGGTTCATCCACGGAGGGTGATTCAAGGCCTAAGATCAAGCCGAAAGGTGTAGTCGATGGAAAACAGGTGAATATTCCTGTACTACCCCTTGTTGGTCGCGAGGGACGAAGGAGGCTAGGTTAGTCGAAAGATGGCTATCAGTTCAAGGACGCAAGGTGACCCTTTCAGGGTAATAAGGGTTAGATAAAATGCCTCAAGCCAATGTCCGAGTACCAAGCGCTAGAGCGCTGAAGTAACCCATGCCATACTCCCAAGAAAAGCTCGAGCGACCCTCAACAAATGGGTACCTGTACCCGAAACTGACACAGGTAGGTAGGTAGATAATACCTAGGGGTGCGAGACAACTCTCTCTAAGAACTTGGAAAAATAACAAGGTAACTTCGGGAGAAGGGGTGCCTCCTCAGGAGGTCGCAGTGACCAGGCCCGGGCGACTGTTTACCAAAAACATAGGTCTTCGTAAAGTCGTAAGACCATGTATGGGGGCTGACGCCTGCCTAGTGCCGGAAGGTTAAGTAAGTTGGTGACCTGATGACAGGGAAGCCAATGATCGAAGACCCAATGAACGACGGTTGTAACTATAACGGTCCTAAGCTAGCGAAATTCCTTTTTGGGTAAGTTGCGACCCGCATGAAAGGCTTAACGATCTGGGCACTGTCTCGGAGAGAGACTCGGTGAAATAGACATGTCTGTGAAGATGCAGACTACCTGCACCTGGATATAAATACCCTATGAAGATTTATTGTTCCCTGGGATTGTCTTTGGGTTCTTCTTGCACAGCTTAGGTGGAGGGCGAAGAAGGCCCCCTTCCGGGGGGGCCTGATCCACCAGTGAGATACCCCTCTGGAAGATTTGGAATTATAACCTTGCATCAGGACCTACAGGCCAAGGGACAGTCTCAAGTAGACATTTTCTATGGGGAATAGGCCTCCCAAAAGGTAACGGAGGCATGCAAAGGTTTCCTCGGGCCGGACGGAAATCGGCCCTCGAGTGCAAAGGCTGAAAGGAGCTTGAATGCAAGACCCACCCGTCGAGCAGGGACGAAAGTCAGCCTTAGTGATCCGATAGTGCCGAGTCAAAGGGTCGTTGCTCAACGGATAAAAGTTACTCAAGGGATAACAGGCTGATATTCCCCAAGATTTCACATCGACGGGAAGGTTTGGCACCTCGATGTCGGCTCTTCGCCACCTGGGGCGGTAGTACGTTCAGAGGGTTTGGTTTTTCGCCCATTAAAGTGATACATGAGTTGGGTTCAAAACGTCATGAGACAGTTTGGTCCATATCTGATGCGGGCATTAGAGCATTGATAGGACCTTTCCCTAGTACGAGAGGACCAGGAAGGACGCACCTTTGATGTACCAGTTATCGTGCCCACGGTAGACGCTGGGTAACCAAGTGTAGAGCGGATAACTACTGAAAGCATATAAGTAGAAAGCCCACCCCAATATGAGTGCTCTCCTATTATTACTTCCATGAAAGCCCCTAGTCGCGAACACGGCTGGGACAATGACGGGTTCTTTGTCCTTGTAGGGGATGAAGCGACAAAATTATTGAGAATACAAGATAAGCTCACAACGAGACGAGTCGTTTATCATTACGATAGGTGTCAAGTGAAAGTGCAGTGATGTATGCAGCTGAGGCATCCTAGCAAACCAAGAGATTTGAACCTTTTTCCTACATGACCCGATCGATCTGATCAAGTACTAGCCATCTATTCTTTTCTTTGTTCAATTTTTTGACAACATAAAACTATGAACCCAAAAGCCCTGCCCTCCCTCTCCTTCTGATAGAAGGTCATAGGAGGGTTCTCCACCTAGAAGGGACACCCCTTAGGTGTCCTTTTCAGAAATGGGGCCACACAATCATTCGCCAATATGCCTTTCTCGCATTTATGCCCTTCGTTCATGGTTTGAAATTATGGTGTCCTAGGCATAGAGGAACCACACCAACCCATCCCGAAATTGGTGGTTAAAATCTACTACAGTGACAATACTATAGGGGAATCCCTGCGGGAAAATAGCTCGGTGCTAGGATGATAAAAATCTTAATGCCTCTTCTTCTCATTAGAAGGTTGTCTTCTTTGAAACTCCATTTCTGACATCTTTTCTTTCCCACTCCACACTTTACCTTGAAATGCAATACCTGCATTCACTCATAGCGATAAATTTTCTTCTGCATCCTATTACCTCGAAGAGAGGAATCCCTACTTTGGGAGGGACTCCTAGGGGCGAATCCAGCAGAGACGGGGCCTGTAGCTCAGAGGATTAGAGCACGTGGCTACGAACCACAGTGTCGGGGGTTCGAATCCCTCCTCGCCCACCCCGAAAGGGGAAAAAAGGGAGGTCGGGGGTAGGGAGATTATGATTGGGATAACGGATGCAAAGTTGTGGAAATTAGTCTTCACAAAGGGTCATTTATCAAAAATGATACACGGTACGTCCGAGAGTAACCAACATATATGTGCATGACCTCCTATAAATCTTCCCCATTATTAGATTTATATTAGGGTTATAGAACAGGATATTCTCCCAAATCCAAGGGAAATTATATTGACAGCATGCAAGGATCCAATTCTGACTTACAGGGAACAAACTAATAGTTCTAACAGCTGGTAACGGGTCGAGTGACTAGTAACAGGTCGAGCGAATAGAGGCCTCTCCACCTTCAGCTCTGGAAATGTCATCACATCAGGAGAACAATGGATTTGTTTCTCCAAAATTTTCAGTATTTCGAAGAGACCATTGTTTCCATATTTCCTTTCCCGGACTACTGGGATCCTATCATGATCCTGTGGTGATTGTGCATGCATATATTATGAACAAGGACAGGTAACATTTGAATTACTCCTAATGGTAAAGTCGAGCTCTATTTTGAATAAAATGGATCTCCCCAAGTAGGATTCAAACCTACGACCAATCAGTTAACTGCCGACCGCTCTACCACAGAGATACTGAGGAACGACGGAGGGTTCTCATATACATTCAAGATTCTTGTTCTTTGGACTGACCCATGATCATCAGTGTATAAAATATTGAGAAACTCAATAAGGTTTTTTCTCAACTCTTGTACACCCCACCCTAGAGTTATTGAACTCTAAATACAATAGGATCTATTATTATTGCTACCATTTAGTATTACTACCATTCAATTTTTTTATTACTTTAAAAAGGAATAATTTGATTATATAGAACCTTGAAATAAAGAGATAACTTTTAGATTTAGATAAAGGAGGGTTGGCGGATGAAAATAGCAGTTTACAGGAAAGGCGGAATCCGTAAATCAACTACTAGTTGTAATATCTCAGTCGCTCTAGCGAGACGTGGTCAAAAAGTGTTACAGATTGGGTGTGATCCCAAACACGATAGTACTTTTACTCTTACAGGATGTCTAATACCTACAATTATAGATATTTTACAATCCAAGGATTATCATTATGTGGATATTTGGCCCGAAGATGTAATTCACAAGGGTTATGGAGGGGTGGATTGTGTGGAAGCAGGGGGTCCACCCATAGGAGCCGGATGTGGAGGATATGTGGTGGGAGAAACTGTAAATTTGTTAAAAGTATTAAATGCATTTTACGAATATGATATTATATTATTCGATGTATTAGGTGACGTAGTATGTGGAGGTTTTGTAGCTCCATTGAACTATGCAGATTATTGTGTAATAATTACAGATAATGGATTCGATGCATTATTTGCAGCTAATAATATTAATGCCTCTATAAGACAAAAATCTCATACACATCCACTTTTATTAGCAGGCTTGGTGGAAGATCATACATCTAGAAGAGATCTTATCAATAAATATGTATAAGCTTGTCCAATGCCCGTAATAGAAGTATTACCTATTATTGAGGATATTTGAGTTTCTAGAGTAAAGGGTAAAACCTTATTTGAAATGGTTGTATTTGAACCATCCCTTAACTATGTGTGTAATTATTATCTAGGCATAACATATCAAATATTGTCCCAACCAGAAGGTATTGTCCCAAAAGAGATTCCAAATCGGGAATTATTTAGTTTACTCTCTGATCTTTATCTAAATCCCATTGGTGGTGGGGGATAGAGAAAAAAAAAAAAAAAGATTAAAAAAGATTCAGGAAAATTTCCTTGGGTTTACGAGGATTTAGAATCAACAATTTATCCACAATCTGTTGTCAATCGGATTCTTTCTTTTTATTAATTATTTCTTTTCCTTATTTATCCTGGGCCATTTATTCTTCCCCTCCCTATTATGTCGACCAAAATTGATGAAACTATAACTTTTCAATGTGAAACGGGTAATTATCATACTTTTTGTCCTATTAGTTGTGTATCCTGGTTGTATCAAAAGATTGAAGACAGTTTCTTTTTAGTAGTGGGCGTAAAAACATGTGGTTATTTTCTGCAAAATGCACTTGGAGTTATGATTTTTGCAGAACCCCGCTATCCAATGGCAGAATTAGAAGAAGGAGATATCTCGGCCCATTTGAACGATTATGAGGAATTGAAAATGCTTTGTATTTGGATATCAAAAGATAGAGACCCCAGCGTCATCATATCGATAGGAACTTGTACTACAGAAATAATAAAAATGGATTTGGAAGGTATGGCACCCAAATTGGAATATGAAATTGGAGTACCAATTCTAGTGGCAAGACAAAATGGACATGATTATGCTTTTACTCAGGGGGAAGATATTGCGTTAGTTGTAATAGCACATCATTTTCCAGAACAAGAATTCCCCATCGGTGAATCAAAAGAAACTAAAAATAAATAAAATTATTCCCTTATCCTCTTCTAAAGGAAAATAAATTGGTGGAATATGCAAATCATCCTCCCTTAGTTATTTTTGGGTCTTTACCCTCGAATTTGGTTTCTCAAATTGATACAAAATTAAGACGTCAATTCATCAAGGTATCAGGTCGGTTGCCCACTTAGAGATATGCCAATCTTCCATCATTGGGTGATGGAGTTTATGTTTGTGGGGTTAACCCATTTCTGAATCGTACAGCAACAAATTTGATAAGACGAAAAAAATGTGAATTAATTGTAGCTCCTTTTCCTATTGTTCCGAATGGAACGCGTGCTTGGATCGAAAGGATTTGTCCTGTATTTGGTATTGAGGCCCAGAGTCTGGAGGAAAGAGAGGAAGAGATATGGGAGAGTTTAAAAGATTATCTTGATTTGGTACGCGGAAAATATGTCTTTTTCATGGGAGATAATCTCCTAGAAATATCTCCAGCAAGATTCTTAATCAGATGTGGTATGATCGTTTATGAAATTGGTATTCCATATATGGATAAACGGTATCAAGATGCTAAATTAGAACTTTTAAAATATACATGTATAAGAATGTGTATACCAATACCACGAATTGTGGAGAAACTAGATAATTCGAATCAAATACAACGTATGTGCGAGCTACAACCAGACTTAGAAATCACCAGAATGGCTCATTCTAACCCGTTAGGGCGAGAGGAATTGGTACTAAATGGTCAATTGAATTTACTTTTTCCCATATTCATAGATTTTCCAATGCGAGAGATGTACTCGAATTGGTTACTCGCCCTCTACGACATAACAAAAATTTAGATAACTTGGATTGGACCACCCTGGTTCGAAATAACAACAAGTTCTATACCAGTACTCCTACTCCTAGATAAGATAACAGGGAATATATGTATTAATAGCATATGCATATATCTAGATGTTATAAAATTGATTCTAAATCAATTTTCTATATGTTAGATATTGGAATCTATTCTGTTAAATCGAATTTATGGATATAAGAATTAATAACTATTTCTATCTGTATCTCTCATATATATGGGGGATACCATATATATTTATTCTATTCCTGTTTCTCATTCTTTTATTTTATCAAAAAGGAGTTTCGATATGATAAGAGTACTTGGTCTACTATGGGATCCATTATCATCATGGGTAGAAGTTTCAAGTCCGATCATTTTATTTGGGCTATACTATGGATTTATTGCTACATTTTTTTTTGGTCCCTCTAAAATCTATTCCATGAGATCCTTCTTTTTGGGAGAAACTCTCTATGGTATAATTGACATAAGTGGTTCTATTACGGGAAAATTAATAGTATTTTTTCCATGTATTATTCTCCCATCTATGCAGCGTTGTGGAAACCTCATGCAATAAATCTATTAGTCATATCATATACGTTCTGTCGTGTTTTTCGAAGTCTAGAAAAACCTTCAAGTCCTGAATCTACGCACCCCATGAATTCGATCAAAAATCCAAAAATTCTAAGTCTATTTATGGGTGGTCTAATTCTTCAATTGGTGAATCCCATTCTTTTAGCAAATCCCGTATTAACAAGACTTGTGAACCTATTTCTTTTTCATTACAGTGATAATATATCCTTTATGATAAGTATTTTTTGCGGTTGGTTGGGCGGTCATATTCTATTCATCATTTTGACAAAATTGGTATCTTTCTGTATAGAATGTAATTCACCTATTGATTATACCTCATTAAGACGTTATATTAATCAAACCCTTAGTTTACTTATTATTTCTTATTTTTCATTCTATTTAGGTAGAGCCCCATTACCTTTTCATATTAATAAAAAGAAAAAAAATGACGACAACAAGGACCGCTCTGAGTCTTTGGCTATGGCTAAAGAGGACCACTCTGTGGCAGAGGACAAGGACCACTCTATGGCTATGGCTAAAGAGGACCGCTCTGTGGCAGAGGACGAGGACCCGGAGGATGAGGACCACTCTGTGGCAGAGGACGAGGACCGCTCTATGACTATGGCTAAAGAGGACCGCGATGTGGCAGAGGAAAAGGACCGCTCTATGGCTATGGCTAAAGAGGATCGCTCTGTGGCAAAGGACGAGGACCGCTCTGTGGCTATGGCTAAAGAGTACCACTCTATGGCAG
The DNA here is from genome assembly GCA_034641835.2 of Pinus albicaulis. Taxonomy (NCBI): domain Eukaryota; kingdom Viridiplantae; phylum Streptophyta; class Pinopsida; order Pinales; family Pinaceae; genus Pinus; species Pinus albicaulis. The sequence goes on along the minus strand of CM076577.1, from coordinate 921,189,340 downwards.
AGGACAAGGACCGCTCTGTGCCTAGAGAGCAAAAAAAACTTCAAGGACTTTCAAAAGAAGAACAATTATCATGGTTCAAGAAACCATGCCCCATTATGTTCTTTGATCCTTATAGAATTTATCAGTCGATATGATATATCGAGAATAGCCCATTTAATCGCCTAAATCCTGTGAGAACTGAAGTCTCTCAATATTTTTTTGGTGCATACTCCAGTGATGGAAAAAAAAAAATCTCTTTTACGATTTTACCTACTGTATTGGCCCTTGGGAAAAAACTCGGGAAATATAGAGATATTTTATATACTTCTTGCTTATATGAGGATCCCTATCATAGATGGAACCATACCATGAAAATAAGAAGAGATTCTTTAGGGAATGAATTTTCAGATCGAGTGAAAGCTCTAAGCCATGGATCTCCCACTGAAAATGTTATAGAAAGGAAAGTGAAATTCTCCAATTCTCAGGGATATTCTTTTACTGAAATGTATGATCCATTTCTTAATGGGGAATTGTGTGGAACAATAGACCAATTTGAGTCCCCCAAAATGCTGAACGATTTTATCATTTCGATCATTTCGAATCTTTCAGATTTTATAGAGAAACCTATAGACCGTAAAGAGGGATTTATGAATGATGAATTTGGGTATGGGTACCATATCTTTGAGCATTGGCAGGAATTGGAACACAAAATCTTTCGACTACCCTGGGAACCCTTACCTACAGATACTTTTCGTTCACTTGTTCTGAGCACTAAATCATCAAAAAGAGGAAAATTTGAACCTATTTCAAAACAGATTTATCCATTAACATAATGAATAATTCCAAATCAAGCAAAGAAGATCTTTGAAGATTAATTGTCAAAATAGATTCTTCAAATATGGATTCTTCTTTCATTAAACTAATATTTCCAAAAGTTTTGTTGGAAATGAAGATCTAAGAAATCTATACAAAAGACGATGATTCGTTGATACATTTCCTGTGGTTGGAAATAGCCTTTCGAGTGGCCTATATGGATCTCGCACCGGAAATAGCTTCATGTAATGAACGGATCTACACAAACTCTTTAGTGAATATTTAGAACCGAATTGATGGTAAAAACGTTGTGCCCATGGGTACCATAAAATGGGAATTGATTCTTTCTCTTTTTACTATGGAACATATTTTCCTTTTCGAGTCTTTGGCGCAACATGAGTGGACAATACTATGAAATTGTCACGGGAATGTATCTACGGATGATTCAACACAAACGAAAGATTTTATTGACCTTTACGGGGAAATACTATTAAATGAACCTCTCCAATTTATAGAAATTCAAAAAAATTTGCCTCAATGGTCATTTGGTTTGATGATGGGTGAACATGATGATGATATAGCCCCAATTCAAATCTCAATGAATAGGATTCGTACAAGAAAGGTCAAAAGTAAACTGACCTTTCGTATTGGGCAAGAACCAATGGTTGTAAAACGTTATCATTTCGAGTCAAATTATCATCGGAGCTTAATTAAAGGATCCATATGCGCTAAAAGACAGAAAATTATGATATGGAAGAGGTTACAGCCGAATGTACTTTCCCATTTATTTTTTAGAGGAATGGAAATACCTACTTATCCTAAAGATTATTATGACACGTTCGATTCTGGTAGAGTGAATCGGGAACAAATCCAAATAGAAGTTAGGGAGAAAATCCATAGAGGCAAAGACTTGAATCTAGTCCTCCACAATCTAACACTTGCTGAGTTCAAAAAAGTGATAAAAAGTGTACTCACCTGGCCAACTTTCAATTTAGTTTACGAGCAGGAAAAGATGGAAAGAACTTGGCATTTTCATATGTTTAACGAGAATGAAAGATAGCAAAATAATCTCAGGATTTTCATGAGTTTAATGAGTCTTGAAAATAATAACCAAAATGGACTCAATATAGGTTTCATTTTTACACAAGCTTGAAACATAGGAAAAAATATGCTTGAGAGTGGTTTCATTTTTACACAAGCTTGAAACGTAGGAAAATTGTGCATGAGAGTGGTTTCATTTTTACACAAGCTTGAAACGTAGGAAAACTATGCTTGAGAGTGGTTTCATTTTTACACAAGCTTGAAACGTAGGAAAATTGTGCTTGAGATAGGTTTGAATTCCCCCTAAGTGTAACTTTCTAGAGCACATGCCCCCCAAGCTTCAATTCATTCAACTAAATATACTAATGGTTACTAATAGCTGGATGGAATGAAGGTTCATTTACGATATCAGATGAAAGACTCAACTTAACATTTACGAGATCTAGTCAAAGACTCGACTCAATTAGGAGAGGATTTGTTTCATTTTTTAACGAGCTTAAAATAGGAAAAGAACTATGCTCACGAGACTTTGTTTCATTTTTTAACGAGCTTGACACAAGAAAAGGAACTATGCTCATTACCCACTGATTCATTTTTTAACGAGGTTGACACAGTAAAAGGAGCCATCCTCAAGGGGAACCTATTTCATTTTTTAATGAGGTTGACACAGGAAAAGAACCATCCTCATGGAAACCTGTTTCGTTTTTTAACGAGGTTGACACAGTAACAGGAACTATCCTCATGGAAACCTATTTCATTTTTTAACGAGGTTGACACAGTAACAGGAACTATCCTCATGGAAACCTGTTTCATTTTTTAACAAGGTTGACACAGTAACAGGAACTATCCTCATGTAAACCTATTTCATTTTTTAACGAGGTTGACACAGTAACAGTAACTATCCTCATGGAAACCTGTTTCATTTTTTAACGAGGTTGATACAGTAATAGTAACTATCCTCATGGAAACTTGTTTCATTTTTTAACGAGGTTGACATAGTAACAGGAACTATCCTCATGGAAACATGTTTCATTTTTTAACGAGGTTGACACAGTAACAAGAACTATCCTCATGGAAACCTGTTTCATTTTTTAACGAGGTTGACACAGTAACAGGAACTATCCTCATGGAAACCTGTTTCATTTTTTAATGAGGTTGACACTAAAAAATAACTATCCTCATGAACCTTAATGATGGCTTCCAACTAGAAGTAACACATGTCAAGGGACACTCCTTGATAATGGCTTCCAAGAGATCTTCATCAGATGGAAGAACAGTTCTCTCAAAGGAACACATGTCAAGGGACTCAATAGGGATAAGAACATCTTGTTCAAATAATCCCATAGAGTTTTCCATGTCAATTACCGAATCTAAGTCAAAGGAAGTCGAGAAAATAGTGAGAGGCTCGCTTGCATCGGTAACTAAAAACATGGGACTAGTGGCCACATAATTAACCCGTGGCGGGGTAGATACCACTTCCGTACCAGGAATATTCAGGGGTGTCAGATTATTGGTAGTCGAATCTGGACTAACAAATGAAAGTTGGTTTATAGTCACAATGTTTCCATTGTGAGGGAAAGAAATCACGCGAAAGAGTATCGATATGTGATGCAGTAGCATCTTAACCCCTCCTTAATCAAAGAAGAATCCAAGTGGAGCGAGGAGGACGTGGACAGCAAAGCTGAGCGACGGGAGGAAAATCTGCTTAAAACATATTTAAAGTGGATTAAAGCGGATATGTCTCAAGAAGACTTACTATTATTAACATCCGTGCATCAATTATGGAGCGTTCTGTTGGAGGAAAATAAGGATCGGATCCCTCCGATCTAAAATTTCTTATATAAATGTAATGTAACAGCGATAGAGAGATATATCTATAGGAATCGATAGGCGTTGGAAAGGAGCAAAATGTAATCCGAAAGCGATTTTGTTCTAAGGCTGGAATGCCTTAGGATGAACTGTTTTGTAAATGTATAGAAGCATGTTCAGTGTTAATTATATACGCCTGTGTGTGTGGGTATTTTGTAAATGTGTTAATCAACCATCGATCAGTCAAAGGATTGATGGCGATCTAAATAACGTTTAATTGTTAAATCTGAGTGTTCTGTTGAAGTCGATTTTAATTATAGATGGGTGCTCGAACTTAACACAGTGCAAGGGATTCAATACATTCGATGGGTCAAGTTTTATTGCAGGAAATTGTTTTAGATCTATTCAATATCAGAGGATCGGGCCGAAACCTCAAATCGGCGTTGTGCAATTGGATCGGACCAAAAGATGTTCATATTGCACCAGATTGCAATGAACCGGACGCAAAAGTGTTATCAACTGGTTTTGAATTAATCAGATCAGAGCTACTGAATTCTTGACAGCTTTTGGATTCAGTTCATTGCAATTGCCGATTCCGATTGAATCGGATCGGTTCTAGGAGTATCGAATCGGAACTGCGATGATCATAAAAAAGGAGAAGGTATATTGCCGACTTCCGATTTGCTTCAGATCAGAGTTTGTTGGATTGGTGGACTGCCGATATCTATAGAGACGGGGGTATATGTTTGAAATCTATACTTGTGGATTGGATCGGATTTTTTTCATAAGTTTCCTATTTAATTGGATTATGAGTGGCGCGGGGTTTTAAACCTCAACATATATATTGTAACGTTTGTGATAATTTTTTATCTCCTATGTATGGATGGCACGATTTTAATATAGATCCACGGTTCAATTAAAAGGTTTAAAGTTTAAACGCTTCCGTTTAGGCTTAGTGGGCCATAACCCACAGGCCCAGGATCGAAATCTTTACATGAAAAGGGATTTTGGTGATACCCCAGGATCTTTTTTCATCAAGTTGTATCAGAGCAGGGAAAGGATTTCCTGCGACAAGGAAGAAGAATGCAAGTAGAGGGGGAAAGAGGTACAGTTGTGTTGAAGCTGGAGAGTTTATGGTCTTACCGTCATGCGAATGGCGGCAGCGGAAGGTGAGAAGATTTGCAGCAACCTAGAGCAAGGTGTGCTCAATTGGTTCCAGAGGAGAGAACCAGAAGGATGCCAAAAGACCGAGTGAGAAGGGCTTGGTGAGGTATCGTGTAACAGAGGAGACTGTTACTGCAGAGGTTGGTTGCAGCTCACAGAAGATCATGAAAGCAGTTCCACTGAAGGAATACAGTGGGTAGAATTGCTAAATACCAGGAGAAGTATATGACCAGGAGGTCATAATTTTTTTTTTACCTCGGGAGTCTGATGCAGGAGCATCTTAACCCCTCCTTAATCAAAGAAGAATCCAAGTGGAGCGAGGAGGACGTGGACAGCAAAGCTGAGCGACGGGAGGAAAATTTGCTTAAAACATATTTAAAGTGGATTAAAGCGGATATGTCTCAAGAAGACTTACTATTATTAACAGCCGTGCATCAATTATGGAGCGTTCTGTTGGAGGAAAATAAGGATCAGATCCCTCCGATCTAACATTTCTTATATAAATGTAATGTAACAGCGATAGAGAGATATATCTATAGGAATCGATAGGCGTTGGAAAGGAGCAAAATGTAATCCGAAAGCGATTTTGTTCTAAGGCTGGAATGCCTTAGGATGAACTGTTTTGTAAATGTATAGAAGCATGTTCAGTGTTAATTATATACGCCTGTGTGTGTGGGTATTTTGTAAATGTGTTAATCAACCATCGATCAGTCAAAGGATCGATGGCGATCTAAATAACGTTTAATTGTTAAATCTGAGTGTTCTGTTGAAGTCGATTTTAATTATAGATGGGTGCTCGAACTTAACACAGTGCAAGGGATTCAATACATTCGATGGGTCAAGTTTTATTGCAAGAAATTGTTTTAGATCTATTCAATTGCAGAGGATCGGGCCGAAAGCTCAAATCGGCGTTGTGCAATTGGATCGGACCAAAAGATGTTCATATTGCACCAGATTGCAATGAACCGGACGCGAAAGTGTTATCAACTGGTTTTGAATTAATCAGATCAGAGCTACTGAATTCTTGACAGCTTTTGGATTCATTTCATTGCAATTGTCGATTCTGATTGAATCGGATCGGTTCTAGGAGTATCGAATCGGAACTGCGGTGATCATAAAAAAGGAGAAGGTATATTGCCGACTTCCGATTTGCTTCAGATCAGAGTTTGTTGGATCGGTGGACCGCCGATATCTATAGAGACGGGGGTATATGTTTGAAATCTATACTTGTGGATTGGATCGGATTTTTTTCATAAGTTTCCTATTTAATTGGATTATGAGTGGCGCGGGGTTTTAAACCTCAACATATATATTGTAACGTTTGTGATAATTTTTTATCTCCTATGTATGGATGGCACGATTTTAATATAGATCCACGGTTCAATTAAAAGGTTTAAAGTTTAAACGCTTCCGTTTAGGCTTAGTGGGCCATAACCCACAGGCCCAGGATCGAAATATTTACATGAAAAGGGATTTTGGTGATACCCCAGGATCTCTTTTCATCAATATGACAGCTTTCATTTCATAGACATAATCTCTCCTAAGGAGAAAATTGAAATCCAAGGGGCCTCGGACTACCATAAGATCAATACATACAGTTTTACCTTCCAAGGTAATAGAAAACTTAGGAAGGATCCCTTAAGGTTCACTAATGGTTCTGTTAAAAGCTGACAAATTATGTGTAACAGGCACAAGCTTAGGGGAACCCAAAGCTTGCCAAGCAGTTGAGGATAAAATACTAACCGAAGTATCTTCATCTATATTTGTGTGACGTACATTCTTACCACAAACCTTTACAATGATTTGGAAATGGATGGAGGAAGGAAGACGAGGTTCTGTCGATCAATTCCAATCAAAGGAAATGACCTCGGTACTTGGAGGGGGCTCTGTAGAAACAGGTGAAATGCCCCCTAGCGTAGAAGAATATGATGTAACAAGAAGAACCTAAGTGGTATGAATTTCACTCTCTTCAGGGAGAGTGGGATCAACCGAATGTGAAATCAAGTCGACCACTTGATCAACTAATGGATCATCAACCTTAGTGATATGATTTTCACTCTTCAATGGAAGAGTAGGATTGACTATAGTTGGAATTAGATCAATCACTTCGTCAGTTGATGGTAGGTTGGGAGAAATTTTACGATAACCAGTTGGAATTTATTGCTGTGGAACAGTAAGGTTTTCCAACAATTTTGAGGCTTCATCCATGTGAGGGAAAATGTGAGTTTGATGACTCCCTTTGCATAACCTACAAGGAAACCTAACTTTACCCTTTTTCTTAGGAATCTGACAATCATTGGTTGATGGATCAACAGTAAGTTGATGTAATGTTTCTGACCATACTTCCAAGACCTTAGGAATACCTGGAAAATTGATAAGGAAGTGGTCACCCTTACAAATCTTGCAAGGGTATTTGGGTTTACGATGCATGTTGGAGGTTTCCTCAACATTACTAACACTTACAGCTATGGTTGGTTGGTTGGATTCTTTCTTGTCTTGCTTCTTCTTCTTCTTCCCTTTCTTCTTCTTCTTAGCCACCTGGTTACTAGCGTCAAGGCTTTTACCAAGTGGAGGAAGACATGTTGGGCGAAGAAGGTAAAGGGTCAACATGAGGTTGGTGATGTTGAGATGGTGAACTCTATTGAGGTGAAGCATCAGGTTGAGGTGGAACAATTGGAGTATTCGAGGCCAACGAAGTTGAAAATAACCATACCGGTAAACCTATGGTAAATCCAGGTACTGAAAATGTAGCCATATAAGGAGGACCAACATTTCCAAAGCAAGGAAAATTACTAGGATTCTCATAAAGGGGAGTTCCTTGGTTGGTAAATTCTGGAACAGTTTCCATTAATTTCAACTTCAGTGAATTTTATTAACAATTTAAAAATGTTCACTATTCACAATTCACACCTAAGGTCTCTAAAAGTAAAAACAAACAAATGAACACGCGCTAACAAATCTAGGAGTCAAACCACACACAAACAGTATGTTTTCGCAATAAAAACACTAATTGGTGATGAAATCCAACGTCGCGTAAATTAACGTGGAAAACTAGCGGTCAAAACAATTACCCTGACAACCTGCTAATGAAACATTCTGGTGCAAGTACCCTATGCCATCTCAAAGTGAAGAGTACCCTCTGGAAAGTCCAAGTGAGTCTAGCCAATGTCTGTTCCAGGTACAGTGGGACCTTCCTTCCACCGCCACCTTGGGAAAAATGCTAAATATTATGGCCACTAAAGTCACCAACTGAGACAATTATACCTGGGGGAACAGTCTACGATCTGATATACACGCAAGGGCGGAGTAACAAGCTCAATCCCCTTGAAGGCTCCTTGATACAATCAAATTTTTACCAACAAGTGACCCCAGGCTCCTCGACAATGGTCTATATGAGGTATATCGTTTTTAATATGTGCACATCTGTTATCTTTCCCAATGAGATAGGTACGATTACCTCACTGGTTCGGATATGATCTCGTGCTTGACTCTTTTAAGAAGAGATTCCCAGAGCACAATTGCAACAATTGGAATTTTTCCTACCGCAAGATACTATTGTTTTTTTAGTTGCTTTGGAAAGTTAACTACAACCTATTCCAAAGCACTAGCCTAAGCTAGATTGGTGAAAAGAGCCCTAGAAAATGTAAAAATTTCTAGATGAATTTTATTAAGCGCTGTGTTATTTGGCTGTTATTACTCAAAGGGTAAATGGATATGAAACCAATGGTGTTATGACCTAATCCAAAATTGAATGCAATCGAATATGATAATGTAATCTTTTCAATTCAATGAATCCTAATCAAAGTAAGGAAATAGGTTCCATTCACTTCCAACAATGAAAAGATTGATAAATGAGAGAAAATATAAAAAATTCTCTAATGCACTAATTTCAGCAAGAAAAACTAATGCTAATCAATTCAAATTTTTTATTTTTATGTTTTTAAAACAAGCATTAAAACATGTAAATTCAAATCAAAGAAAATGATCTAAATCAGGTTCTAACTGATGACTTCCACCATGTCAAGGTGACACTCTACCGCTGATTTATATCCCTTCCCTACTCCCATCTGAAATGAGAAATGACTTATGAATAATAAGTTATCAAGGGGTCGAGAGACTCAAAAAAACTCACTATTTTCTCTCAAAAAACTTGAAGATATACCTTCATTCTTTTCACACTACTACGAAAAGAAAATAATAAGGAGAAAAAAAATTGGAGCCTATGTGAATCCTATCGAAAGTAGTATTTCCTACTTATTTGAATCATAGCATTTGGTCCCGTAAAATCAGTAATATTTTACCTATCTTGATCAAGCAAGTTTGACATGAACATGAAAAATATTTTGTTCAGCATGTTTGATTCGATATAGCACTAGTGTGTGCGGAAAGGACTCAATATTGTTTCGAAGAACAGGGAGAACAAAATCGAGTAAAGCTTATACAGATATGATACAGATCAAATTGTTCTTCTTGCATTAAGGAGAAGACCCTATGGAACCGTTAACTACTTTATATAAATAAATTGACATCCTACCGGAACATAATTTGTAACTAGCATTTTTATCCCTCGTCTAGCGAGAAAATATTTACCCCTGTGGTTTGAAATACTTCTTGATCTAGATCGATGTAAGAGTACAACTACATTTCCAAAATCCATGTTGTCTCTTCGGAACAGGTTGATCCCTTCGCTCTCTCGTGGTACAATCCTCTTCCCGCTGAGCTCTCACTTTTCCACTGGTCCACAGAAACAAGATATATGACTGATGCCAGCAGTTCATCATAGGAAATATGACTCACCAAGCCATATCACTGGCTAATCAAATCAAAAATAAATTCCTTTTACGTATACTCTCCCTGGCCATATCGATTACTATTCGTGGAACTTACGCAGTCGATCAGATCATATCTCAGATATATAGGTGTTAGGTTGATTAATCCCTCTTGCATAGAAGAGCGATCTCCCTAGTATCCTAAGGATATCTAGAAACAAAGAGACAAATGTAGACCATTTTCTCTAGACCATTATGCTAAAGAATTATTAATTATCTTACGGAGAGATGCTCCTACCTGAAGTCCAACGCTTTACTCGGTCTTCAATCCAGTCACTCCAGAAGATGTTGATCCAGCTTGTAAATCTGCAATCAAAGACAAGAAAACAAGATCAAAATCATCTGCAAGATATGATAATTCAAAAGCAATAATCTATCTTAGTGATCAAGGAATCCAAGAATTAAATTATTCAAAAGATAGATGAACAACTCAATGAGAAAATAGAATCCATTTGTATTAACTTTGAATAAAAGAAGAAACCTTACAACCTTGATGCCTTGATGTTTGTACGGGTTCTTCTGGGGTCCCGAACAGCCGTTTTCCTCAGTTTTACAAGACTCTAACTCTCTGAATCAACATAAGACTATGGCTATGAGTATGTGATCTCTCTCATGCCAATGATGCCAAATGTGGAGAGTATTTTTTCTTCAGCAATTCTCTTCTACAAGCTAAGTAGTAAGTCCATCAATCTACAATCTACCAAGTTCTAAGTACCCTTGAGGCTGGTGGCTCGATTTTCTTGAAGACACCTGCAATATAGACTTTAACAAAATGGCTACGGAAAGTTGCAGCAGCTGCGGAATGTTGAATTCATGACTAAATGGCAAAAAATCTAAATCAGCAGCTGAGACACAAAACATAGTTAAAAACCATTTTAGATTCTCTTTACAATTAATATGCAATGATATTGATGACTTAGAAGGTCGGGTGTGAATGAAAAGGTCTAGAAAGGTGTATAAGAAGAATCTGATTTGAGACTCAACAATTACCCTTGAGGCGAAACATGGGCTCAATTTATAAAAATTTGAAGGGAGGTAGTTTCAGCTCCAATAAGGAAGGGATAAAGCCCTCTCATTAGGGATTTTGACAAAGCCAAAGGGATAGCTCCATTTATGAAGGGATAAAGGTTCATGAATGGAAGGGGCGAAGCTTGACCAGATAGCGCTTCTAGAAGGCCCCAGCTGGGAGAATATTCGACCAGCTGGGCTTCTAGAACTTACTTTTCTTTTTATTTTACCTTTTACGGGGGTCCGCAGTTTTAATGAGTAGAACGTGCAAGATGTGTCGCAGGTTTTATAGCAATAAACCGTGGTACCGCAGGAAATGACTAGGAAAAGTGCAGAGTTAGGCTTTTTAGGGTTTTAATAAGCTTTTTCCCAATTCCAAGACTTGATTTAGGAACTTTATGTTTTTAGACCTCTAAGGGAGAAATAAATAGGTAATGATGAACCCATATAGACAGCTAAACGTCATGGTGAAAAATTTTAGTGTAACAGATTTCCCCTAAAGTGCGAAGTCTAAAGAGTTCTGAAGAATTCTGAAGAGTGAAGTGCTTTATCATTCCGAGGATTGGGCTGCAGGCACACCAGTTGAAACCATGAAAAAACATTCAATGCAAACATATATGTATATCATCGCTAGGGTAGGAATTCCCATACTCGGATCAAAACTAACTACATGTTCTGAAACAGAAATGATTTTAGAATTACATAAAGAGTAGACACAGGATGGACGTAGCCATCTGTTAGAAGTAGTCTACTATATGATGAATAATAAAATTCCTCGCAACCTGGATGGTGGAACCTAGATCCAGGGTCTTGATTCCTGCTTCTCGAACTAGTACGATTCTATCCATGCGATTGATTGTGTCAAAGTCAAACATGGTAGAAACCACTTGATTACCAGTCAATGATGTGAATTGTTAACAAGTGTGAGAGAAACCACCAATAATGAAAATGGTTCTCAAATTACTTAGTACAATCTATGAAATGTGAATTTGTGATCTGAAGTCGAACATTTCACATAATCGTTCGATCGAAGGTCAATGATGCAACCTATCGTCGAAGGCGAGAAACCTGCCATTAGGGCATGCAGATTCCAAGGTACTATTAGGATTCTAGATCAACTTTCTAGATGATGAGATGTCATTGATAGAAAGTGATCCGTCATAGGAGAGCCTACGACAGGAAACCATTAGATCAAGTTTTGAAGAAATTTTAAGCAAGGACTGACTTAGGAATGGTCAACGCAAATGGAGACAAATGTTTGCAATGAATGGTTTATTAAACTGATCTCTTGAACACATAAAGACACTACAGTTGGTGATGATTGACCTAAAGATAATACCCAGAAACCGGTTGAAGACTTTCAATGTGGTTAGATTAACTGTTTGGTCAAAGGATTTTCCCAACCCAAATATGAATGTGACAAAAGTGTCGTGTTCAAGAGTGGTATAAAATTTTCTGAAACGAAGTGTGACAACTGGATTCATTTTCTCTCTTTTCCCCCACCATTTCTGGCAAGTACCTCTTTGTTTTTGACAAGCTTGAGGAGGATAATATTTGCTTGTTATATAAGCTCATCCTTCGAATGAGTCCAACTTAGTATTAAAATCGAACCCTAAGAAGGAGTGGTTCGTTCATGTTTGTAATTTACAGGTCCTTTACTGTTAAGCTTTAACGAGTCCAGTATAAGTGAAACTCGGTGTTTTTCAATTTTAGGGAGTCAGAAGAAAAACTTAAGAAAACTCCTTGATTGTACTTTTTCGTAAATTTAGTCTCTCAAGCCTGAAAAAGGATAAAATAATACAAGAGAGAACTCTATTGACCATGATTAATCAACATATACCTTTTTCGTAAATAGTCCATTTCAGTCCTGAAAAGGGGTAAACTTATACTGAAAGGATGACTGTTCATTTCCTTTAATGAGTTTGAATAGTCAAGTACTCGGCAATCTTTTCATATTTAGAGAGTCTGAAAAGGGCTTAAAAGGGAACTCCAGGGTTTTGTTTTTTTGTAAGTTTTAATGAGTTTGAAAAAGTGATAAAAAGTGTACTCACATGGCCAACTTTCAATTTAGTTTACGAGCAAGAAAATATGGAAAGAACTCGGCATTTTCATATGTTTAATGAGAATGAAAGATAGAAAAATAATCTCGGGATTTTCATGAGTTTAATGAGTCTTGAAAATAATAACCAAAATGGACTCAAGATAGGTTTCATTTTTACACAAGCTTGAAACACAGGAAGAATTATTCTTGAGAGTGGTTTCATTTTTACACAAGCTTGAAACGTAGGAAAATTGTGCTTGAGAGTGGTTTCATTTTTACATAAGCTTGAAACGTAGGAGAACTATGCTTGAGAGTGGTTTCATTTTTACACAAGCTTGAAACCTAGGAAACTGTGCTTGAGATAGGTTTGAATGCCCCCTAAGCGTAAATTTCTAGAGCACATGCCCCCCAAGCTTCATTTCATTCAACTAAGTAGACTACTAGTTACTAATAGCTGGATGGAATGAAGGTTCATTTACGAGATCAGATGAAAGAATCGACTTAACATTTACGAGATCTATTCAAAGACTCGACTCAATTAGGAGAGGATTTGTTTCATTTTTAACGAGCTTGACACAGAAAGAACTATGCATACGGACTTTGTTTCATTTTTTAACGAGCTCGACACAAGAAAGGAACCATGCTCATTACCCATCGATTCATTTTTTAATGAGGTTGACACAAAGAAAGGATCCATCCTCAAGGGGACCTATTTCTATTTTAATGAGGCTGGACACAGAAAAGAACCATCCTTTATCATGGAAACTGCTTCATTTTTTAACGAGGTCGTACACACAACAAGAACCATCCTCATGGAAACCTCGTTTCATTTTTTAATGAGGTTGACACAGAATATGAACTCTCTCATGAAACATGTTTCATTTTTTAACGACGCGGGATACGTAACAAGAACTATCTCAGCACCCGTTTTCTATTTTTTAACGAGGTTGACACAGTAACAGGAACTATCCTCATGGAAACCTGTTTCATTTTTTAACGAGGTTGACACAGTAACAGGAACTATCCTCATGGAAACCTGTTTCATTTTTTAACGAGGTTGACACAGTAACAGGAACTATCCTCATGGAAACCTGTTTCATTTTTTAATGAGGTTGACACTGGAAAATAACTATCCTCATGAACCTTGATCATGGCTTCCAACTGGAAGTAACACATGTCAAGGGACACTCCTTGATCATGGCTTCCAAGAGATCTTCATCGAATGGAAGAACAGTTCTATCAAAGGAACACATGTCAAGGGACTCAATAGAGATAAGAACAACGTGTTCAAATAATCCTATAGAGTTTTCCATGTTAATTACCGGATCTAAGTCAAAGGAAGTCAAGAAAACAGTGAGAGGCTCGCTTGCATCGGTAACTGAAAACATGGGACTAGTGGCCACATAATTAACCTGTGGCGGGGTAGATACCACTTCCGTATCAGGAAAATTCAAGGGTGTCAGATTATTGGTAGTCGAATCTGGACTAACTAATGAAAGTTGGTCAATAGTCACAATGTTTCCATTGTGAGGGAAAGACATCACGCGAAAGAGTGTCGATATGACAGCTTTCATTGCATAGACATAATCTTGCCCAAGGAGAAAATTGAAATCCAAGGGGCCTCGGACTACCATAAGATCAATACATACAGTTTTACCTTCCAAGGTAATAGGAAACTTAGGAAGGATCCCTAAAGGTTCACTAATGGTTCTGTTAAAATCTGATAGATTTTGTGTAAGAGGCACAAGCTGAGGGGAAACCAAATCTTGCCAAGCAGTTAGGATAAAATATTAACAGAAGCACCTTCATCTATATTTGTGCAACGTACATTCTTACCACAAACCTTTACAATGATTTGGAAAGGGATGGAGGAAGGAAGACGTGGTTCTGTCAGTCAATTCCAATCAAAGGAAAAGACCTCTGTACTTGGAGGGGGCTCTCTAGAAATAGGTGAAATGCCCCCCTAGTGTAGAAGAATATGATGTAACAAGAAGAACCGGAGCGGTATGAATTTCACTCTCTTCAGGGAGAGTGGGATCAACTGAATGTGAAATCGAGTCGACCATTTGATCAACTAATGGATCATCAACCCTAGTGATATGATTTTCACTCTTCAATGGAAGAGTAGGATTGACTATAGTTGGAATTAGATCAATCACTTCGTCAGTTGACGGTAGGTTGGGAGAAATTTTACGGTAACTAGTTGGAAGTTGTTGCTGTGGAACAGTAAGGTTTTCCAACAATTTTGAGGCTTCATCCATGTGAGGGAAAATGTGAATTTGATGACTCCCTTTGCATAAACTACAAGGAAACCTAAATTTACCCTTTTTCCAAGGAATATGACAATCACTGGTTGATGGATCAACAGTAAGCTGATGTAATGTTTCTGACCATACTTCCAAGACCTTAGGAATACCTGGAAAATTGATAAGGAAGTGGTCACCCTTACAAAGCTTACAAGGGTATTTGGATTTATGATGCATGTTGGAGGTTTCCTCAACTTTACTAACACTTACAGCTATGATTGGTTGGTTGAATTCTTTCTTATCTTGCTTCTTCTTCTTCTTCCCTTTCTTCTTCTTCTTAGCCACCTCGTTACTCGCGTCAAGGATTTTACCAAGTGAAGAGGAAGAAAGGGACGAAGACATGTTGGACGAAGAAGGTAAAGGGTCAACATGAGGTTGGTGATGTTGATATGGTGAACTCTGTTGAGGTGAAGCATTCGGTTGAGGTGGAACAATTGGAGTATTCAAGGCCAACGATGTTGAAAATAACCATACCAGTAAACCTATGGTAAATCCAGGTAATGACAATGTAGCCATATAAGGAGGACCAAAATTTTCAAAGCAAGGAAAATTACTAGGATTATCATAAAGAGGATTTTCGTGGTTGCTAAATTCTGGAACAGTTGCCATTAATTTCAACTTCAGTGAATTTTATTAACAATTTAAAAATGTTCGCTATTCACAATTCACACCTGACAATTAAAATTCACAATTCACACCTAAGGTCTCTAAAAGTAAAAACAAACAAATGAACATGCGCTAACAAATCTAGGATTCAAACCACACATAAATAGTATGTTTCCATAATAAAAACACTAGTTCGGATGAAATCCAACGTCGCGTAAATTAACGTGGAAAACTAGTAGTTAGAACAGTTACCCTGACAACCTGTGTAATGAAACAGTCTGGTGCAAGTACCCTATGCCATCTCAAAGTGAAGAGTACCCTCCGGAAAGTCCAAGTGAGTCTAGCCAACGTCTGTTCCAGGTACAGTGGGACCTTCCCTCCACCGTCACGTTGGGAAAAATCCTAAATATTATGGCCACTAAGGTCACCAACTGAGACAATTATACCCGGGGGAACAGTCTACGATCCGATATACACTCAAGGGTAGAGTAATAAGCTCAATCCCCTTGAAGGCTCCTTGATACAATCCAAGTTTTACCAACAAGTGACCCCAGGCTCCTCGACAATGGTCTATCTGAGGTTTACCGTTTTTAATACATGCACATCTGCTATCTTTCCCAATGAGATAGGTACAATTACCTCACTGGTTCGAATATGATCTCGTGCTTGACTCTTATAAGAAGAGATTCCTAGAGCACAATTGCAACAATTGGAATTTTTCCTACCGCAAGATGCTATTGTTTGTTTAGTTGCTTTGGAAAGTTAACTACAACCTATTCCAAAGCACTAGCCTAAGCTAGATTGGTGAAAAGAGCCCTAGAAAATGTAAAAATTTCTAGATGAATTTTATTAAGCACTGTGTTATTTGGTTGTTATTACTCAAAGGGTAAATGGATATGAAACCAATGGTGTTATGACCTGACCCAAAAATGAATGCAATCGAATATGATAATGTAATATTTTCAATTCGATGAATCCTAATCAAAGTAAGGAAATAGGTTCCATTCACTTCCAACAATGCAAATATTGATAAATAAGAGAAAATATAACAAATTCTCTAATGCACTAATTTCAGCAAGAAAAAATAATGCTAATCAATTCAAATTTTTCATTTTAATGTTTTTAAAACAAGCATAAAAACATGTAAATTCAAATCAAAGAAAATGATCTAAATCAAGCTCTAACTGATGACTTCCACCATGTCAAGGTGACACTCTACCGCTGAGTTATATCCCTTCCCTACTCTCATCTGAAATGAGAAATGACTTATGAATAATAATTTATCAAGGGGTCGAGAGACTCAAAACAACTCACTATTTTCTCTCGAACAATTTGAAGATATACCTTCATTATTTTCACACTACTACGAAAATAAAATAATAAGGAGAAAAAAAATTGGAGCCTATGTGAATCCTATCGAAAGTAGTATTTCCTACTGATTCGAATCATAACATATGGTCCCATAAAATCAATAATATTTTACCTATCTTGATCAAGCAAGTTTGACATGAACATGAAAAAGATTTTGTTCAGCATGTTTGATCCGATCTAGCACTAGTGTGTGCGGAAAGGACTCAATATTGTTTCGAAGAACAGGGAGAAAAAAATCGAGTAAAGATTATACAGAGATGATACGGATCAAATTGTTCTTCTTGCACTAAGGAGAAGACCCTACGCAACCGTTAACTACTTTATATAAGTAAATTGACATCCTACTGGAACATAATTTGTAACTAGTAGTGTTATCCCTCGTCTAGCGAGAAAATAGTTACCCCCGTGGATTGAAATACTTCTAGATCTAGATCGATGTAAGAGTACAAGTACATTTCCAAAATCCATGTTGTCTCTTCGGAACAGGTTGACCCCTTCGCTCTCTCATGGTACAATCCTCTTCCCGCTGAGCTCTCACTTTTCCACCGGTCCATAGAAACAAGATATAGGACTGATGCCAGCAATTCATCATAGGAAAAAGGACTCACCGAGCCATATCACTGGCTAATCAGATCAAAAATAACTTCCTTTTCCGTATACTCTCCCTGGCCATATCGATTACTATTCGTGGGACTTACACAGTCGATCAGATCATATCTCAGATATATAGGTGTTAGGTGGATTAATCCCTCTTGCGAAGAAGAGTGATCTCCCTAGTATCCTAAGGATATCTAGAAACAAAGAGACAAATTTAGACCATATTCTCTAGACCATTACGCTTAAGAATTATTAATTATCTTATGGAGAGATGCTCCTACCTGAAGTCCAATGCTTTACTCGCTCTTCAATCCAGTCGCTCCAAAAGATATTGATCCAGCGTGTAAATATGCAATCAAAGATAAGAAAACAAGATCAAAAGCATCTGCAAGATATGATAATTCAAAAGAAATAATCTATCTTAGTGATCAAGGAATCCAAGAATTAAATTATTCAAAAGATAGATGAAAAACTCAATGAGAAAATAGAATCCATTTGTATTAACTTTGAATAAAAGAAGAAACCTTACAACCTTGATGCCTTGATGTTTGTACAGGTTCTTCCGAGGTCTCGAACAGTCGTTTTCCTCTGTTTGACAAGACTCCAACTCTCTGAATCAGCATAAGACTATGGCTATGAGTATGTTATCTCTCTCATGCCAATGATGCCAAATGTGGAGAGTATATTTGCTTCAGCAATTCTCTTCCACAAGCTAAGTAGTAAATCCTTCAATCTATAATCTACCAAGTTCTAAGTACCCTTGAGACTGAAACATGAGCTCAATTTATAGCCGAAGGGAGGTAGTTTCAGCTCGAATAAGGAAGGGATAAAGCCCTCTCATCATGGAATTTCAGCTCCAAAAACCAAGGGATAGCTCCATTTATGAAGGGATAAAGGTTCATGAATGGAAGGGGTGAAGCTCGACCAGATAGCGCTTCTAGAAGGCCCCAGCTGGGAGAATATTCGACCAGTTGGGCTTCTAGAACTTACTTTTATTTTTATTTTACCTTTTACGAGGGTCCGCAATTTTAATGAGCAGAACGTGCGGGATGTGCCGCAGGTTTTATAGCAATAAACCGTGGTACTGCGGGAAATGACTAGGAAAAGTGCAGAGTTAGGATTTTTAGGGTTTTAATAAGCTTTTTCCCAATTCCAAGACTTGATTTAGGAACTTTATGTTTTTAGACCTCTAAGGGAGAAATAAATAGGTAATGATGAACCCATATAAACAGCTAAACGTCATGGTGACAAATTTTAGTGTAACAATAGGGATATATATCCCTCTCAACATAGGTCATCGAAATGATCTTGGACAACCCCAAAAAAATCACAAAAGCAAGAATCTTACATTAAATTGATTCATGTTCAAACTCGAACAATGTATAACCACATGGATAAGCTCACATTAACCCGTCAATTTCGAATCCAATTTGTGATTTGTAGGAATGATATATCGAGATATCAAGAAGGAATTAGCATGTAATAATGTTGATTCATATGACAGAGTATTTCTTTAGGTGTTGTACTTATAAGATGGGAATAGAGAAGGAAGAGGCAAACCCAAATATTTTGCAAAATATTTTTGACCTAAAATAAAAAAAAAATAGGATTCATTAGTTTTTGGTTGGTTCCAGTTACTCTATGAGACACAATGCATAAAGGAAAGGAATATGAAGATTCTCAAACAACAAAAATTATCCAATCCATCTTACTTCGAAAAGAAAAAAAATTGAACGAGAAGTTGTATGAGGTGCAAATCTCATGTACGGTTTTGTAGAGTGACAGTGAAGAAAACTTATCTGTCAACTTTTCCACTATCACCCAAAAAAAACCAAACTCTACCTTACGTAAAGTTTCCAGAGTACGATTAACCTCTGGATTTTAAATCACTGCTTATATACCTAGTATTGACCATAATTTACAAGAACATTCAGTAGTATTAGTAAGAGGAGGAAGGGTTAAAGATTTACCCGGTGTGAGATATCACATTGTTCGAGGAACCCTAGATGTTGCCGAAGTAAAATATCGTCAACAAGGGCGCTCTAGTGCGTTGTATATTCTTACTTATCTAATACTTGTATCATTTCATGATGATGCCATGTGAATTGCTAGGAACATGTTAAGTATATATCTAACCTAATAACGAACGTTTTGTAAGGGGACTAGAGCAGGCTACCGTGAAAAAAAAAAGATCTTATTTTTCAGGAGATTTGGAACTATTATATGTCCAAGGTTCAATATCGAAATCATTTTCGAAGTTTTCCCTGATTGTTTCAACAAAAAACTAAAAATACCTTGACCTTTTTAGAACGGGTTCAAGTCAAATAGCAATGATTTAAAACACTTTTTTATACACTATTTTGTAAACCTCGGGACTTGTCCGTATAGATATGTAAAATATGGGATTTCCAATCATAGAAAATGAAAGAAAGGGAATGGATGCTCAATCGAGAGTGAGTAAACAGAATTATATGCATAAAGAATATATCTCATCTATGCAGATAGAATCATATGGAAAGTCGTATGTACGGTTTGGAGGGAGATCTTTCATACCTTTAGAGATCCACCCTACAATATGGAGTCAAAAAGCCAAAATAAATGATTTTCAGCCTTTATGAAATATAATCTTAAACCTTTTTCACACTCATGTCACAGCGAAGAACTGCACAAACCAAAAAAAATAATGATGCAAAATCTGATCCTATTTATCATAATCAATTAGTTAACATGGTGGTTAACCATATTCTAAAAAACAGAAAAAAAATCATTGGCTTATCAAATTCTTTATCGAGCCATCAAAAATATTCAACAAAAGACGGAGAAAAATCCACTATCTATTCTTCGCCAAGCAATACGTAGAGTAACTCCCAATGTAACAGTAAAAGCAAGACGTGTGGGTGGATCGAATTATCGAGTCCCCACTGAGATAAGATCAACCCAAGGAAAAGTACTTGCCATTCGTTGGTTATTAGGGGCATCTCGAAAACGTCTTGGTCGAAATATGAAATTCAAATTGAGTCACAGATTAATGGATGCTGCTAGAGGGAATGGCAATGCTATATGCAAAAAGGAAGAGACTCGTAGAATGGTAGAAGCCAATAGAGCTTTTGCACATTTTCGTTAACTCATAAACAGGATCGAGATATACATATCTATATAGTGGATTTACATATTCTGAGAAATTAGAAATTGATTCCCATTCAGATCGGGCAATATTTTTATTGGAACAAAAGAGAAAAAAGAACAAGGAAAGAACTTAAAGAATAGATAGATTTAAGTCCTCATGGGGAGGCTTCCTTAAGGAATAAGGAGATAGATTATGGAGGAATATTCGATCTTATTCATGAGGATTATGTAAATCTCCTAAAATTGGAAGTTAGACATTGTTTCTACTCTTTCGGATATTGAAATAAATTACTAATTCATGATCTAACATGTACAAAGTGAAAACTTAATTCTCAATTATACCCTGAGATCGTTTGAAATAGTTTCATTTGCTTTTATTCCATTCTGGTTTATGGTCTTTCTTGGCTATATTGTCTCTCCAGGGGAAATATTGAGCTGAGCTTCAAGAAATAGTAAATTATCTTATAGATACACAAATGTATAACTCTCCAGGAATTTGGATTGCGCTTATATCCATAACTGTAGGAATTGGATCCGAACTTTTTCCAGTCTCTTTTAATCAATGGACCTCTTATGAAGAAGTGCAATTCATTTTACAAATTATTACTTCTCTAATAAAATAGAGTGAATAAATATCTATCTTTCTTTTTTATAAATGTTTCTATCTCTAAAAACTTTATGGGCATGTGGAAAAGAGAAATAAAAGGACTATTACCCCTACTTCCATTCGGACCAATACATCACTTTTACCGAAAAATATTAAAAAATAATATATATATATATATATATATTGAAAAAAAATTTCTATAAAATCACAGTTAGGGTAAAGCAAGGTCAGAAACATTTGAATGAACACAGATATTTTAGGGATTGGTAATACTTTCTATTGATTCAATAGATTTGGCCTTATACATACGCGAGGAAGGTAATAAAAAAAGGAATCAATTTCTTATTTTCTTCCTTCTTTATCACTTAGGAACTGCGCGAGGTTCGATTCCCATGCACGGTTCTGAATGAGAGAAAGGAGTGAGGGATCCAATTTTCGACAACTCTATCATTCTAGTCGTTGCTTTTCTTTCGTTCCAAAATAGTTGCTCCAACCGCTGAACGCATAGCAATGGATATATATGCACATATAGATTATCTGTGGTTAGATACTACATCAAATTAATTTTTCCTGGTTCCAGGAATGATAGATCAATTGGAATGAGAACGAATTCGAACATGTTCTTGACATATTGTTATTTTGTACCATATTCAATTTTTTAGGTTTCTATTGAATTGAAAAATAAAGGATGTTCAGTCGTCTTCTTTATGTATATGAAATATCCTCTAGATATTGAAAATAAAAATAATATTGGATGATATATGATGAACCTATATGACCAATCTATATCAATACTTGAATACGTTATCTATAACATATATTGTATATTCATAGATCGGGATATTTTTCATAGATAGATAGATAGATAGATATATATGTGTGTGTGTGTGTGTGTGTGTGTGTGTGTGTGTGTGCATGGAATATAATTCACTTTTGGGATGCCTTGATGGTGAAATGGTAGACACGCGAGACTCAAAATCTCGTGCTTAAGAGCGTGGAGGTTCAAGTCCTGTTCAAGGCATAATATTTCTCATGCTTATTGAATGAGCAATTAAATGGCAAATCTCGTACAAGATTCTCTCAATAGATTGGGATATATTCTCTGTTTATACGAGGTATTCCAATGATTACCTACAAGTTAACATTGTTGGAATAGGATAATGGATCGCAGGTAGGATCAAATCTTCTCTACCTAATGAGGATTCCAATCTGAATCCACCCTCGTATTATAAGGTATATTTCATTAAGGCCACAGATTGAGAATATCAATACATAGATTGACCATATACCACCTCTCTCAAGATCTTGCAAAATCCTGGAATTATGACCGAACCTCAACAACTATATCCATGTCGGATCCTGTGACTCTATCCTTTCCTCACTTCCGAATAGTGTGGGAAAAAAGAATGCTAGAACCGAAATAGAGGAAATAAGTAGTAAGCATATTCTAGTAGAGAATATCTCATTAAGTTCAATATAATTGGCTTGTCTTTACTATGCTTACTCTTACAGGGTTGAAATCTCAGAGTGAGGAACCTATCTTCAAATTAAAGATCTATCAAGTATTTTTTTTTCCTCCAACATACTATTTTTGTACAATACCAAGAAAGGATTCATTATAGGATCTTAAATTGGAGCATATATAGAACAGAACCTCTCATTGATTCCCATGACCCTACTGCCCGGTCAATTTTCTTTTACTTCATTCCATATTCTCCCAGCTGATATTAAATCTTAATCCTGTTGTATAAATTGAGTGTTCAACTTCATTCGGAAAAATGCATTCCTTCTCCAACAATGTCTTTGTAATTTGATCTAATAACACTCTGTTAGATAGGAACATATTTGATAAATATTGATAACTCTTGAATAGAGTATTATAAAGAAAAGATTCATTATATAATAAACTATTGGTTACGAGCCATATTTTTTGGCGATGAATTAACGATTGGAAGTGTTCAACCCTTTCTCTCGAATTTTCGGTCAACCAATGTTTATATAAATATGGAGAAGAAAATGTCTCCATACATTCCAAGTGGATACCAATTTCTTGAATGTGTTTGAAATGCTTGATATGTCTATGTCTAAGAGACAATGGTTTCCACGAATTCATGATCAAAACCTAATTTATCATGTATTTTGAATCATATCTATGAAAATCACTTTGGAAACTTTGTTTAGGGAAAAAAATTATATTTTTCTATTAATATCCTTGAACCATAAGTAATATAAAGACTTTTCAGCAGTTCTTAGTCTGCGAAAAATTATCGACGTGAAAACACAGGGTGTTGCTCTTGAAATAGAAAGGTATCGCAACTAAATCGTTTTCCTCGACAGAGCGTGGGTTTCTCCAAGGATTTATATTGCATCGGATATTGTCTAGCAAATTTTGATCTTTCTATCTGCGCTTTTTTCTTTGATCCGAACCGATACGAAGATCCTAATGAATTGGTTGTTTTTGTACGATCGAATCGATTACTGCGAAGAAAACTAGGACGTCAGGTCCTAGGAGTCCAAACTACACTCTTTATTAATTTTTCATCAATATCCCTATACATTTATTTGTGGTGAGAGTAAACTTCAATTCATATTCTTTCAGAAATCGTATCATATGATTATTTCTCATTTTGGGTTGAGGAGAAAATGTGATTTGATCCTTATTGGACTTACTATGATCCTTATCAGACTTACCTAGACATGTTCCTAACCTAGAAAATGGAAACTCCACCAGAATACTTTCTAAAAGACTAGAAGCTAGATCAAGATCACGCTCAACGAATTTATCGAGAGGAATCTAATTCTCTCTATTTCGTTCCAATATAGACCAAGAATCTTGAGCCGCTGATCTGGCCAACCAACCCAAAATATGGGGAAGTATGGTCAATTCCTTCATAGTTGTTTCGGCAATCGAAGGTTCTAAATACCATTCGGACAAATAACAAAACCTTTTCTTCCATAATTCCTTTTTGGTGGATAGAGGATTCATGGGAGAATTCCTTCTAAGTGTATTTTGTATAACGGCCTTTCTTACTTTGTAGATAAGTCTTTCGTCATTTTGACTGGATCCAACCTGATTATCCATAGATTAAATATGACAAATTTGACTATAAATAGCGTATCGAATTGTATTAGTGTTTATAACAGATTTCTTTCAAGTAATACTAGTTATTAAGGCTTCATTGGCCAGTGCTGCTAGATCTTGTGCATCAGAATCTATGGTTATAGATCCAAATTCATCGGGATAGGATACCTCTTTTTCCGAGTATAACCCCTTACTACATAAAAGAATAGGAAATTTCCTTTGTCGTTGTGGGATAACAAGCATTCGAATATTGATGGAGCTATCTAATCGATTTGGAGTTGTTAGAGCCGGTTCCACTCTTTGGGGGATATGAGTCGAAGCAATAAAAAGAATATTTCTAATAGAATCTTTCTCATCACCTCTAGAAATATAGTTCAATAATAAACCAAGGAAAGATTCAGTGAAGCCTAAACCAAATAAATGGGTAACTGTGTTATTGACATTCAGTTCATGAATGTTTGGAATCCATATTATACAAGGAGACATTATTTTCGCCAATTCGAAGGTAATATGGAAATGGTCTATTGTGTCTCTCCAAAAAGCATTAAAATCAGTAGGAAAACGTTCAGGATCAGGGTAATATAAAAACTTGCCATACAAGAGCTTCTTCAGAGATATTCTTATTAAAGGAACATATGAGTTTGCTGTTAGACTTTTGATCAAATAGGATCGGCCAGTTCCCATAGGACCTATTAGTAAAATCCCTTTGGAAAATAATGATTATGAGTGGAATGAGAAAGGAATTTTGGGGTTCGGTTGACACAATATTTGTGAAGAGGTAATCTTCTGATAAAAATCAAGGAATACCTGGTTTTCTGCTAAACAAAATGGATTTAACTCGTAATTCATTAGACCTTTTTGATAAGTGTAGGCCAAATATCATAAGTGAATAAGCCCAATGATTTGATCTCCAAATTTCTTCTTGAGGAAAATATGATTGTAAGTCAAATTTGATTCAAATTGAGAAAGGGTTTTTTCCGTCATTAGAAACTGAACTAGTATTTCTATCTCTCTTTTGAAGATATCCATGCTAGAGCACAATCCATTCAACTCTCTTATCATAGTTATAAGCAAATTGAGCTTTCTATTCTTCATCTTCCTCGTCCTCTTCGTAGAATACGCAAAAACGAAAAAAGGGATAAGAATCCCATATTCATACCCCCGAGCATTTAGTAATCTCAGATGTGCCCATATGAATGGAACTGATGACTTCTCTCGATCACTAGTTTCCTCTATGAAATAATCCTCGCAAGAAGAGAAAAACTTATTCATAAGATTCGTTCTGAATCTCGAATGAAAAATCAAAAGATTGGTTAGATTCATTCTCAATTTCTATTTGATAGGTTCCCATAATGGATGGGAAAGTTCCCACAATATATTACATTTAAGCATAATAATATGCTTAATATCTTGCAAAATAGATACAAATGGATTACTGCCATGTATTAATATCTCTGGAAGAGTATATAAAAGCATATTTTCAAGATATTTACACCTTGCAGAGGTAAAAAACCATGGCATATATGTTTTGAACATATCCCATTTTGAAAAAATACTATCTATTTGAGAGATCCTATACATCTCATGTTTTTTAGCACGTTCATTAAAATGCGGTGATGGTATAATCTTTTGTTCCTCTTTAGATGAATTAGAAAGGGTACTCCTCCCATCTATGTCCTCATTTCCAATTATGTTTTTGAAACTTTTGGTTACAAACCAATCTTGAATACGATGAAACATTTCCTGGTTCTTATTGGAAAAGATTTTGGATAGTAAATCATCTTGATAAGGTCGAGTTTGAATAAGACCCACGTTTGAACTGAAACCCCTTTTAAGGCATTTATCAAAGTTCTTTTCTTCTGAATCGGATCTATTGAAAAAAGGTTGGCAAAAATTTTTTTTCCAAATTGACTATTTGTTCTTTTTTTAAAGGCGTTATAGAAATCTCTTCGATCGAGGAAATATATCTCTTGTCATGAACGAATGGATTCAATTGAGTTAGTAAATTGAAGGATCTTTACAAATCAAATATTAATACAAACGGTTGTTCACCACTTCATTTTCAATGTAAATATTTAGGTAATAATATGTTAGATACTTGTGACTTGATGAA
Organism: Pinus albicaulis; assembly: GCA_034641835.2. Classification (NCBI taxonomy): domain Eukaryota; kingdom Viridiplantae; phylum Streptophyta; class Pinopsida; order Pinales; family Pinaceae; genus Pinus; species Pinus albicaulis. The sequence continues at coordinate 921,162,848 of CM076577.1, read as the reverse complement.
TGAAATAGTCTCTTTTTCTGAATGAACGGGTCATATTTCACTAATGAGCAAGGAAGATATATTGTTGTGGATGAGAAAAATATTGAGTAATTGTCCATATGTAAGATTCTTCCTTTTTATATAAATCCTTTTCATATCATAAGGTAATATCTTCCTATAATTTGGTTGAGGATGATGCAAATAATAAAAAAATTGGAGCGTATTTGCTCTGTGAAAAGAAGCTCTCAATGAGCTCTAATCAGATAGTTTCACAGGATTCAACCAATTGTCTCGATCGTTGGATATCATCGAAAAATCAGTGTTATCAAATTATTACATGTGATTCTTTTCATTATCAAATAAGTCAATAATCGATGGATTAATTGGTATCTCATTCGGAACAAATGGTGCAATTGTTCCTTCATCAATCAATAATTTCAATCTTTGTGAAAGATTATGGTCATCCGAAAGAAAGGGTTTAAATTTTTTTAAATGAACGATTAGAGTACCAATTGGATCCAACAACTTATTTAATTTTAATAGTCGAGAATTAATACTTTTGATCTTATTCAAGTGAAAATCCAAAATAGAAATTAAAATATCGAACTTCGAAATGATATCGAACTTTGAGTTTAATATCTTTATAGTATGTTTAAAAAATTAAAATAATTTTTCCAACCAATTTTATTTCGATTAGTATTAATACATGATTCAATTGGATCGAACACTATTTTAAAACAGTTTTTTTTAGAAAAAAATTGTTTCAAATATTTCATAAAGTATTCGATCTGATGGGACCATTTGTACACATTCAAATTCCGATTTATATTTTTATCCGTTCGAGTAATAGAATGGTTCAACCATTCTCTCTGAATTTTTTCCAACTTGATGAATACCAGTCAATTGTATCTTTCGTTACATTATTCAAATTTTCATTTTCTATCCAATTTGTTCGAATTTGATTCTTTAAATTGTGACTGAACCTATTTATAAAATAAAATCTATTGAATAAAATTTCCGAATACCTGGCAATTTTATACCGAATTGATTCATACCAACTCAAAGCTTCAATTCTATAATTGTTAAATGGAGTTCCTATCTCTAAGCGATTTTTGGAATCGATTTGGCTCAATTTTTTGTCGATTATTTGATCTAAATAATCATTCGCTTTATCAATAATATTGAGTAGGACCCATAAAGATTGATTCTTCATTTTTTCTCTGTGGTTGAAGATCCAATCCAATCTCAACGATCCATTCTTGTTGAGTTCATATAATGGATTCATGTGATAATAAATATCACAATAAATTTGATCGTGAACCTGACTAGGCTTAGTTATTGATAGAGTGAATTGATCTGTCATTTCCAAAACAATTTTTTTTGTTTTCGATCGAAAATTGTTGTGCAATATGTTAAGAATATTCCATCCGGGATTTGATGGAATAGCACAATTCGAGGAAGGATTTTCAATTTCAAAATATGTTTTCATCTTCCATAGATCAACTATCCTATTCATTAATGAATAGGATTTTGAATCCCTTAAATCTTGGAAAAAAAACATTTTGTTGTCTTTTCAATAACCTTTTGGATAAGCTGAAATCCTCGATGGGATTTTTAGTAGCACTAGGACCACCCATACATGATTCATCCATTGGAAATATGTAAAAAAAAGAATAACGAATTGATTTTCTAAAATTTTCAATGAATCTTTTCCTTTCCAAAGGAAAGGAATTCTCTTTTGTATATATTTGATCTTCTATAAATAATTCTTCCGCCCAATAAATTGGATAATATTCTGATAAACACTTTGAGGACAAATCTGATTCTATTTCTATGTTTGTTTGTTCTCTTTCAATAAAAGAAAGGTCCCAAAGAATTGATCTTTTTCTTCGTTTCTCAATCTTCGTTTTATTCCTTGTGAATGAATCTTCACAAAGATCTTTTTCAGGTTCCCAATACTCATTTTCGGTTGAATTAAGAGTCAAATTGATCTTCAAATTGATATCTTTCTCATTATTTTCCAAATGAGTTTCGCTCGGTCCTTGATTCTCCGAGATCATCTCATCCTTCTTGTTCGTGTTCCTGCCATATCTTGAATTGAAACTAATGGGATCAAAATCATCTATGAATCGATTGTAAGATCTTTTCAATTGGAAAGACAGGAAAAGTTGTGGAAATATCAACCAATTTTTAGTGAAAGGCTTTAAATATTCTTTCGGTGTTTCATTTCCAAGTTCCATAAAGTTATGTATAGGAAAGAGTTTCATCAAATAGAAATTTTTTTTCTCAACCATACTATTTTTATGATTGAAGTGATATATGAGGATCGATAGTGTAAGTACTACTATATCTTTGACCAAAAAATATGGATTGATTTTACGTAGATTGTGTAAAAGCAACGTATTGAGAATTCTAGGGTCAAAGAGATTTATAAGGTGCTCCTGGTGTGAAAGGATTAGAATTAAAAATCTCATCAAATTGGATTTGGTCCATGGATTGCATAGAAATTGATAACTTTGTATCTCTTCCAATTTTATTATCCAGGATCTTCTTTTTTTCATTTATTTTTTACTCCCTCTCTCTCCCTTTTTTTTCATCCCAATGAATAGAATATATAATATAGTATTGATTAAATATAATTGGAAAGCTCGTGTCAACCAACCAATACCCTTATACCACATGGATATAATTTATTTCAATGAAATATTAACATGACAACGAATAGGTCCAATCCGATTTTGTTTTATCTTCTTCTATGGGCGAACGACGGGAATTGAACCCGCGCATGGTGGATTCACAATCCACTGCCTTGGTCCACTTGGCTACATCCACCCCAAAAAAACAAGCCAATTTATCTATCTACAGCCATTTCTTCCAAGAATAAAAAAACGAGCTAACGTTTTTTTGTATGTGGGTCAATGACTTTGATAGGGGATCAAAGCAAGATTGATGACTAACTCCCAACTCTCGAACAAGTTGTTCGGCTTATTATCAAATTCATTCAATGAAATGTTAGTTGAATGTATATTGATAATATTTGACATGAATAAAGTATGAGAGAAAGAATGTAAATGGGTCCCGATCCCAAACTACCCCATTTTAGATCTGAGTCTATACTCATAATCCAGGATCCATGGTTGAATGGTTAAAGCACCCAACTCATAATTGGAAAACTCGCGGGTTCAATTTCTGCTGGATGCAGGGGAACTGCACATATCCATTATTGATGGAATGGGAGGAAGTATGAATAATAACAACAAACAATTGAAGCATACCAAACCTTTCATTTTATTGAAAGGCTTGGTATGCTTCAATTAAGAAATACATGATAACAATCAATCAAAGTATTATCCGCTTATTGAAATAGATTCAACAGTGGCTAGATCCAGAGGAAAGTTGTGAGCATTACGTTCGTGCATAACTTCCATACCTAGGTTAGCATGATTAATGATATCAGCCCAAGTGTTAATTACACAGCCTTGGTTGTCAACTATAGATTGGTTGAAATTGAATCCATTTAGGGTGAAAGCCATAGTGCTTATGCCTAAAGCAGTAAACCAAATACCTACTACGGGCCAAGCAGCTAAGAATAAATGTAAAGAACGGGAGTTGTTGAAACTAGCATATTGGAAGATCAATCGGCCGAAATAACCATGAGCATATTGGTAGAAAATGAGATATTTCAAAGCAATAAAGGAAATATTTCTTAGGGACTGATGAGCATGATTTTTTAAAGTGCCATTTCTTTAGTAAAATAGACCCATGTTGTTTTATAAGAATGCATTTATACAATCCATATGTATTAAATTTTTAGCGCATGAGAAAATGCAATCGGGATTTCCTTTAATGTGGGTATTTTTATCCAACCCACAAGCAAGTGATAGGGGGAGATAAGGAAAATATTTAGTTATTTGAAAATATTGTTTAAGTATAATTATATTTTACAAAAACATATATTTTATGAGTTAAGTGGTTTATATATATTTGGTTTATATCTACATGTAATGAGCCAATTACATTAAATATTATTACAAATTGTACAAAAACATATATTTTATGAGTTAAGTGGTTTATATATATTTGGTTTATATCTAAATGTAATGGTCCAATTACACTAAAAAATATTACAAATTTTAAAAAATATTTAATTTAGAGAAGAAAAAAAAAATAATGTAAAATATCATTTTTATATCATTTTTAAGTCTGTATTTAATCTTTAATAAAACACCGAATTCAAACTTAGTATAGTTAAACTCACATGGTTTTGGGTTGAGGGTGAATGGGTGCACTCTTAAGACACTCCTTGTGATAAGTCACCGGTTCCAATCCCCTATGAGTACTAACTTAAAAAATAAATAAATAAATAAAAAATATTAGAAATTTCAATATACAACTTTCAAATCATGTGTAATATCTAATTCAAACACCAATTTCAAGCTTAATATAATTAGAAATCTCAATAAAAATAAGATAAGTACAACTACGGTTTTTTATATCATGAGTATCATATATACAATGTGGTATTTAATATTGTTGTGACCTGTAAAAATCCTTTGTTTTTTTTTGTAATTTTTTCCTTTATATTGCAAATCCTTTTGTAAATCCTATAAAAATCATAATGTTAAATACCTTTACTAGTTACTTAACAATAAATTAAAATGTCAATAGTTAATAACATATAATACATAAATCCGTTATATAACAGCTATAGAATATCAAATCACCCCCATACTTAACCAAACATGAATAACACACTCTCTTTTTTATAAATTCCTTTGATAGTTTTCTATTAATAGCAAAATATGTTACAATGAAAGTCATTCATACATCCATAAGAGTAGCCTAGGAGATCGCATCTTCAAAGACAACAAAACCCAACAGTAGACAAATTTTATCAAGATGATTATATCTTACTTTAATGCATGATAACTGGAAACTACAACAGAGACAATTACAATCCTCCAGTTTCCCTAAGGCTCTAATCCCAAGCCAAGAAAAAAATGAAAAGTGTACTACATTAATACATATCATCAACCCAATAGAAATACTGACAAAACATCATACGACTGCTTACAAAAAAAAACAAGTTTTAACCCACATTAAACATTAATACAGTATACATGGTGGACTTGTTAGTCCAAGATGATAACTAGCGATAGAGGAGTTTGTGTGAGGAGAGGTTTGAGCTTGTGCATTGATGATCGAAGGAACCTCTTGTTTCTCATTAGAGTCAATCTCTAAATCAAAGACTACAAAACGCTCCACCCGAATGAATTTGACCACAATGTCATCCAAGCGATACCTCTTGTCCCTCGGGATACTCTTGATCTCCTCCTGACCTGTAAACAGCTTATAGTTTTCTACCTACTTATCCTAAATTATCATGCTTGGTAGAGTTTCCAACTATGGTGCAAACTAAAATAATGGAGAAAGTGAAGCCTTCTCTTACGAAACTTCCCTGGATCAAGAACCCACTTGAGGCTACTGCCTCCAATCTCTGAATTAGAGAAATAAACATGATCACCAAACTCCTTGGCCTCTAAGTGAAGAATTTCCTTTCTGAAGTCGAGAGGAGTAGACTCAAAGAAATTGGCCATGGATTCCCATCCGAAAAAAATGTCAGTGTTTCGAAGAGGATGAACCAGGTGCGCCACCCCTACAACTAGGAATTCTTTGTCGAAGAGCCATATAGGCATATGACCTGCAAACATAACGAGAAGAGACAACTCTTGAAAATTGAACTACGAAGATGGATAGAGAAAAGGGAGGGTAAGACCTCAGTACAATATGAACCACAAACCCTAAAATAAAACAAGAGATAAATCTATGTGGGTGAAAGAAGAAAATTAGGAACCCATAACACTTCCATACTTATACATGACCAAACTTCCCGAAACCCCAAACTTTGTGTCAACCAAGAGTCAAGTGAATTAGATATTTTTAAACAATTGAAGCTCTAAAGAATTCATATCCATTGTTAGAACCAAATGGAGAAGGTACCAAGGTACCATACTCCACAGACCAACACTAGGAAATTGAATGAAATCCCTGCAGGGCCAGATTTTTGAGGTTTTGCAAAAGGAAATATTGCCACCAATTCAAATGATAGACCAAACCCCTAGTTTTGTAAAAATAGAACAACGAACATCAACAATTATGGTGAGAAAACGAATGACCCAGAGCATAGCATACTACCTTACAATTAATATCAATACAACCAAGTAATAACCAGACCACTGGGAGAATAAATTGGAACCATACAATGACAATCTAAGGAGAATAAAATGAAAATAGACCTCCTTGTAGTTTAGCATAAACCCTTTTTTTTCCACCATAAACAAGTTAACGATTGTGGATTTATACAATCAGTAACCAAAACATAGTCTTTCTACCACCCTAAGTCCAGGACCATTCCTATATAACATGGCACAGATGTGAGAGGTTGGGCTTGTTGTGTGAGGTGAGAAACGAGAGCACTCATCTAGGCGAGCCAAGGGTACAGTCCAAACTAGTAATCTTCCATCCCAAAAAACTTCAACATGATAAGCTCAAGAATGAACTTTCCCTGATTGTCAGGAAATTCTCCATTTGCAACCAATCCACAATGAGAGGGGTGGGGTGACCATCTCATAATAGAAGAATGAACTTTGTTGCCACAAACACTTTCGTACTCATAACCACATACTCCCACCTTATCACATTTAAGTCGATTATACTTGGGAAAGTGTAGCATGGTTTTGAAACCGTGGGATCACCACGTGAGGGGCATGCGAAGCTAGGTGTAGAACAAGGCTCTACCTCTGAGGGCCACCACCATATAAACCATAAATAATATATTCATGTCAATTATAGCTTCTGTCGAGAAAGGAACATCGACAAAGATCCTCATACCGCTTATGCAGTGTGTCGGGAACTTATAACCGTGAAAGCACCCCCATCGAGTAACATGAATAACACACTCAAACTTATATAATCCATATATTTGATAATTGAAAACATTAAGACACTGCCCAACAATATACAATATCACATGCTATCCAGCATAGACAATATCACATATTGTCCATGATAGATCCATTCTTTCCACATATTTTAAAACCCAACTCAACAAGAAAAAAATCTTTTAGACCCTTTATTCATGTCCTTCATGTCCTTTCATTTTTAGGTTGAATTTTGTCCACATTTTATGGGTAAAGTAATGTTTATATGATTAAATTATAAATGAAATTCCACTTTCACATATATAAATGTTATGGTATGAAAATGTACTTATTTTAACATATATAAATGTTATTGGGTAGATAAGTTTTTAAATTTGTTTTTTTATATATAGTTTTCAGTTTGAAAATATGTTCTTGATTTGTAAAACTAATTTATAATTTAAGAAATTACAAGATGGGACATTTAAGTTGTCAAAATTACTAGGGGAGATTCTATCATTGTCATCTAACATGTGAGAAAATTTCAAGAAAACACAAAGCAAGATCCTTCCTCCATCCTATAGAGAATAATCCTTCAACTATCAAAATTTCAGAAGGTTGACTTCATATATGTTAAGCGTCATCTCGACGCAAAAGCGAATGCAATGGCTAACAAGGGAGCCTCCCTTGAACAAGAGATTTTGGTCGAAGATAACTTCAATGGGATATGCAAAGCATTGCCATGAAAACTCAAAGACATATTGGAGTAAAAAAAAATTGATCTTCTTAAACAATGAAAAGGGTGTTAATAAATGGTTGTTAGAGCGATGGTTTTCTGATTTCCATAGTCTTCGTTTCCCGACTCCTTGTGCTCTTCATCTCTTTGACGGGATCTGACTCAGGGTGCCCACCTGGCTTGACCATGTGTGTCTATGCAATTGGAGAGAAATGAATATCTTCCCAATTCTTCATTAAATATGAAAGGATGTGAAGGGTTTTTAATTGTGATTTCGAGGAGAAGCTTGCACACCTAAGGTACAAATTTATAATGGAAACGGTAGGAATGTGTAGGGAATTAAATTCACAGCTAGAATGTTTGGTTTGACGATTGAGCAGAGCAGTTAATGGCCTCAAATTTGGAGACTGCAACAAAGAATTAGAGGTCGCAGGCTTGGGCTATAAGAAACAATCATTCATCAATATGTCTTTACTATTCTATGTCAGATATTTCAAGTTTCTTGTAGACAAGGTATATTGTGGAATTGGCTTCATCATGGCCCATTTCCCATCTTTGAGAAGGAATAATTTTCAAAACATTTGGATTATCTCATGGAGTCCATATAATATATATTGACTTTACATAATATATATTAACATTTGGATTATCTCATGGAGAAATGGGGCCCTCTGAGGTGCAGGCTCAATTACCGCTTATGAACTAGAAAATTGTTCTTTTGTGGACTAAGGTATAAAGGTTGCAGATAAATGTTGAATCAATGGAGAGTCGTTTGTATAATCTGGAAGCTTTAAGAGGGGATAAAGTTGTTGAATTCGGATTGAAAATGATTAAGGGAGTTGAGTTAATGGCTCATGTGGACGTGGATGAAGAATAACAAAAAAAGGAAAATGAGATAGCGAAATAAGTTTGGGTAATTATTCCCTTTCATATGAGGTAGCCAGAAGAGAAACAATACAAAACCAACCCTGAATCTGGAATAAATGGTGCAAGCGAGTTTAACTTTTTTTTGTTAAGTTATGTATTGCAAGTATGTTGCTATATTAGGAGTTTTTTTGGAGGATATATAAGTTAAGTCGGATCAATAATGTAATAGGGAGACATGCTAGGAAGCAAGATAGTTTTTTTTTTTTTAGTATGCAGTTAAACTTAGTAGATGAAACTCTTACTGAAGATGTAAAAGGTTGTGGCCTTAAAACCAAATTAATATTAATAGAAAAATCATAATTGTTTCTTTAAAAAAAATGAATTAACAATTTATTAAAACATATTTTAAGAAATTTCTGTTATTGTGAGTATATTATCACTTATAGAATTTTCTCTTTTATTCTTCTATATAAATATGATTTACATGATATCATTTAATTTGCTTTATGCAATTTTGGTTAATATGTTTAGTTGTTTAGTACAATCATAATTTTAATGTAATTTTGTAGTAAATTTAATTAAATTATTAATATGTATTTTTTCATTTGACTTTCTAATTTATAAATAAAAGTGATATATTTTTTATGATTTATAAAAAGACTCCATCAATAATAATTATTGTATGAAGAGTAAATATATTATTAATAAAATTAAAATTGAATTGGAAAAAGTTTAAATTTTACCATTCAAAATACAACTAATATAAGAAAAAAAAATCTTAGTTAAATAATATAACTTTTATATTAATAATAATTTCTTATAAAAATATATTTATATAATAAAATATAATTTTAAATAATACACCAAAAATATTCCAAATACAACAGAACCACAAGAAAAAAAATAGCAATACATCATTTCATTTCAGCATAAGAACTTACAATATCCTTCGAAAGGAAAGGAAAGGGAAGGGATAACAAATCTCTAAAAATGGGGAAGAAGTCTCTTCGAACCAACGATGTCCTTTCTGTACCTGGTCACATGCATGCACTTTGGAGGGACACTCTAGGATAGTTGGGAAATCATCCTAAAGATTTCTTAGCACATGCATGCTAAGGAGCTAATAGAGTAACTGAACTTTCTAAAAAATAAAAAACACAGGAGCGAATAGAGAAACAACATATGGAAAGTAAGGAGGGAAAAACATGTATATTAATTGAAACCATGAACTAGTGGCATTCATATGTGAAACTTTTGTGGGAACCTTTAAGTGACCCACCTATCACTTCTGTGTCAAGCCTCCCACAGCTTATCATGAACCAAGTGACATTAGAATTCATAGGTGTGGGAACTTTTAATTGACCCACCTATCATCAATAGATTCTTATCATGAAGTGGTGACACATTAGAATTCATAGGTGAAACTTGTGTTGGAACATGTAACAAGACCCACCTATCACAAGGGGGTGTCCCACCAAACCCATTTAATCAACGTGGGAACTAGTTTAGTATTTACCCACAAAATGTTCATGGAGGGCTTTGGTTTTCAATATTAAAAAATGTTTCCCATTCATTTAAAATTTAATTCTTCATGGAGGGCTTTCATTTTCAATATTAAAAAATAGAAATAAAAAATCAATATATCTTGGACTTATAACTTAGGAAATACTCAAGGCATATCCTTTTAAACACTGATAAAATTCTCGATCCCAAAATTCAGAATATAATTCTCTATTCCTTTAATTGAATTAAATATCACTAGATCGGGCCCACGAGAATGTAAAATAGGTTTTGTATGAAATGCAAATCAAAATTTATTCATCTTGTAAAGTTATAGTATGGGTTTTTGAAAATGTAGTTTATGATGATGTAGATTTTTGTTTTTTTAATGATGTGTGTTGGATTTTATTTTGAAAATAAAATTCAAAAGTTAAGAGATTATTTTTTTTTGGGTATAGAATGCAAATCAAAATTTATTGATCTTATAGAGTTATAATATGGGTTTTTGAAAATTTATGATGATGTAGATTTTTGTTTTTTAATGATGTGTTGGACTTTATTTTGAAAATAAAATTCAAAATTTAAGAGATTTTTTTATATGTGTATATTTAAAAAGATTAAGTAGAAAATATAGTTTTGTATATTGTTTAATTTTTATTTATTTATTTGAATATGATGATTCTACTTTTCAAAAAGTTGAATCTGTCTAATTGTTTGAGAATTTGAATTTTGGTTAAGGATTATTATCACTTCCACTATATGTCAATTCACTTTCAAAGAATTTAAATTCCGGTTTAGGAATATCACCACTTTTATTTCACATTTACATATTAATTAAGTTTTCTATAATAGATAAAAAATTTAAAGAAAAAAAATGAATAAAAAATCTTTAAACCATGTACCATCTAATTTTAAAATCATAATTTTTAATAAACATTACATATCCATCTTAATTTATTTGAAATCTATCAAACATCATATATCTAATTTAATTTATTTGAAATCTAACAAACATCATATATATGCTCAAGTTTATTTGAAAGCATCAACATAAACTTATCATCATTAGTCTAATTTATCTCAAAACCTACTTGAAAGAACTTAGAAATTTGAGCAAATTATTTGAGACCACTTGTAACTAGTGAATCTTGTTGAACTTATGACCTGTGTGACTTTTAATAATTCGATAAAAAAGAAAGGGGGACCTTAAGAATTTGTATACCCATTACATCAAGAGATGCACTTTACAACTTTATATGAAAGGAATTGTAATATATGATGCTTACACGTATAAAAAGGCAAAAATAATAATAAATAATAATAATAATAATAAAATGTGTAAATGGTTGCATCTAATAGTTAAGAACATGTGTTTTCTCCTTGGAGTTCACATGTCTAACTCTTGAGTTGGGTAGGGTATATGTACAGCAAAGCAAGTATTCGTTTATGGATATTTATGTGTTGCTAGTAAGGGACCAACAAGTCTTATTCTCGCTTGTAAGCTAGAGAGTGGAAGAATTATATTTCCTAGGTGGACCCCAATGACCAAAAATTTCCTGTGGAAAATAATAATATTAATACTGATAATAATAATTCACACATAGGGGGGAGGTAGGAGCAGGAGGGGTTATATTCAACCCCGAAGGAGAAATAGTGATAAAATTTAATTGGGGACTAGGAAGGACTACAAAAAATCAAGTGGAAGCTCTTGCACTATGGTAGGGTCTCAAGATAGCATTGTCTTATGGGATTCGACAACTTTCTATATTTGGGGATTCACAAGTAACACTTTAAAAAAATTATTATTCAAAGAACCCCTTGGGGAGAGGCCAAATCCCTCTAGATGAAAGAATAAGAATGCAATTAAATAAATTTGAGACAACCAATCTATTCCATGTCAAAATAGGAAACAACGAAATGGTTGATGGTCAAGCCAATATAGGAGCAATCTTGGAGGAGAGGACCCTCTCCCTTGATGAATGTATCACCCATACATATCATGTCCCATGAATCCAAAAATTAATTAGACAAGAAAGCGACAAGCTCAGAACCTTATGGAACTAATACAAGGATTAAATTCTAAGTTTATAATAAGATGACCCCAATGTGCATCGTGCAAGCTCCAACATCGGGATGAAGCATTCGGATGGTTAGACAGCATGTAAAATTGCATGCGGGAGGACAGGTGGGAATCAAGCTTGGTTCGCATTAAATTCCTTACATTTTAATTGATCATCGACGTCATTACCACATAAATTCTCTCTAGTACGAATGAACTTGAAAGCATGGCAAAGGATTTATCGCAGGAATCTATTGGTTTTTCGATGCTGTTATTGATCAAAGGCATCAAAATTGAAGCGATGGCATTAGGAGACCAAGGAGTCGAGAAGACGTGGTTTTTAAGAGGTATACCCCATGCCTCTTATGCATTGTTTCTGGTTAAATTATAAATGTTCGATAGAATGGCCACTCCAAGCGATGAGAGCAGTGGAAAAGGTGGCGAGGAATTTTTGTTTAGATCATTGGAGGCAATCATGAATTCAGTTTTGAAGCTTAGAGAGCAGGTTACCCTAGAAGCCCATTCACAATTTTCTTTAATAACCCACCAATTAAAGGAGTTGCAGAGGGAAATGGAATGCCTCCAGGTTATGGTGACCATGCTAGCGAGGAAGATGGGCACGTTAAAAATCAAGGTGGAGGGTATTGAGGTCAAAGATGAGTTAGTATTTATTGGAGTTCTAAAGGAAGTCTACGGCTTGTGCGACCACTCGCTAGGAACCAGTGAAGCGCACAAGGACAATGGCCCCCAGGATCATCTAGAAGACTTGTTTCTTGTGAGAAAAAATAAGATGAGGTTTAAATCATCGTGGATGAAGGCATGGACAAGGGAGTTGGAGACCAGGCAAATTAATCTTGATGAATGATATGCTTTTTTGTTGAGTTTTGTGGATTTTTTTGGCGTATATATAAAATAAATAATGTAAGAACTCTTGAGTGGAAAATACCAGGAAAAAACAAATGTTTAGTGAGAATTTCTGGTCTATGGCAGACAAAGAATCATCTCTTGTTGTAAGGTTTTTGGCCCATTCTCCAGCTATCTCAATATAATATAACCATTTATTTTTAAAAATAATAATAATTCACACATATAAATGTGTGTGTTTGTGTGTCATAACAATTAAGAACGTGTTTCTTCCTTAAAGGTGATAAGCTCGAACCTAAGAGGAGGTAGGGTATATGCATCTCCATCAATTAAGCAGTTAAATCACTTCAGTGTGGGGATCCCTTATCTCATAAACAAGGAGTTTTTACACATCATCCTAGCATCTAGTTAGGTTGGGACCTTAAAATTATGTTTTTGTTGTTGCTGTTACATATAAGCAAATATCCATCTTAACCCTAGATTTATGAACCATTAGGAGGGACTAAATCCCTCAAGGTGTAAATATTTATTTAAATTTTTTCATTGTCAAAATGTTTACATTAAAAAGGGATTTTATCCATCTTGGTGGATAAATCAAGGGTTAAAGTGGATTTATGCTGGTGTGAAACGCAATAACAACTATTTTATTTTATTTTTCCTAAAAAACTATGCTTTTAATCATTTAAAACAAAATTGTATTGTGTATATGTTGAATGGCATTGCTAAGGACCCTTTACATGAAATCTTGTATTTACATCAAAATGCACATTAACTCCACTAACATCCTCATTGAGTACATTTTGTTCCATGTCATGAAAATATTATTCTCATTTGGAATACATTCTTCTATGGTCCGAAATATGATGAAAAGAAATATGATTAAAAACATCTTCATAATTTTAGATCCCCTGAAAGATGGGATTGAAAAGAAAATTTTCCAAAACACTAATGCCTCACATCCAATTAACCATAAGCATAGAATCAAACAAAAAAATAGAAAAATAAAATATAATTGTAGTACTTTATTTATTATCACAAACCTAAAATCAATTTTAAAGGCATAAGTTCCACATAATTATTTGAACCACTTTCCAACCCTACTTTGAATCTAAAAATATGAGTATATTTCAAATAAATGACCCCACCACCCCTAGCCCCAAGGGGGAACTCAATTGGTGATGGTTGTGTTTATAAAGTATTATGTGTGACAAGGCTCATTGTTCAAATCCCCTTGATTCACCTATGTGTGCGTAAAGGGCATACATATGCGCCATTATATAGCAGTTAGAATTTATCCCATGTCACGGGAGTATGAAACTGGCCCAATTTCCAATTCCTTTAAATATAACAAAATAAAATAACCCATTATCCTCATAGACAAGTGGGTCCCTTTAACAATGCTCATCAATATGCTCAGGTGCCAAATTTGTCAATGTCTTGTGAAAACTATTTTATTATGTGAGTTCACAATACCTGCTTCCATGATAAAAAAAGCATAATTTCTATTCAAGAAGAAAAGAAATAATGTTTATAATGTGCTAAAGTATTTATAAGGCAAAAAAGAAGATGGTGAGGCCTTATATGCCTCCTGTCATCTTCAATTATTTTTCAAAATCACCAAAAAAATTAGTTGTATAAGTCTCCTAGATCTTTACAAATCATCAACTAACTCTAGACTAGTAGACTATACCTTAAACTATTCCTCTGGATAGGGGAATATCCATCAAAACATAAATGTTTATACATAGGAAATAATTGTTTATCCACTCTATATTTATTCTGACCATATCAAGACCTTAACGCCAAAATTATTTCTATCAACAAATGAACAAGCATATAAATTGCTTCGGGAATAGAGATATTCATAAATGGAATAAGTTTCATTTCTGATTTCCTCAAGAAGCACTTTTCCTTGCGACACTTGGTGTCCATATTCATAAAATTTATGAGTCTTAGTGTTTTGTTCCTTGTATTTGTGAAATATAACAATTGATTAGAAGTTACTTTCCACAATCTTTAGTTCATCCCTCGTATTTTTTAGGAATATTTCCAATAATTGACCTATTCCATACATCCATTTAATAATGAGAATGGAATTACCATAAATATGAATCTCCCTTGCATTTTCTCAAAACAATTTTAAGAAGCGGTCTTAAAGTCATTAGCTTTCCAAAGTTATTGATCTAGTCCCCTAATGAAATTTGAATATGACTATTATAACACACAAATAACACCTATATTTCCCCAAGGCCCTTTGATTTATGTCATTTAAAAAAAAAAAAAAAAAAACCCAAACTTGTTATTTATTAATGAGTGAAGCTAACACTTATCTAGCAAGTTTTTAAATCATTAATAATTTATATGTTGAAGCAAGGGATTTTATTTAATCACCAACCTAGAAATATGGTATCCTTTTTATTTAAAGAGCATTTGATCCCTAGCTAGCCATACCCCCCACTAGGTTAGGAAGGGAACCACCCTCCTTTATTTAAGCTCCTATTATCCCCACTAGTTGCTTGTGCATTGCTCTATTGTACTCCCCCACCTATCCACCCCTTACCCCAATGCTTTGTTCCACTTTTATCCATAATTTCTTGATATAAGAGCATTTCTCAAGCAAATTATCAATGTATTTATCATTTCACCTACAAAAAGTTCATATCCCCACATGTTATTTTATTTTCTTATGCATGTTGTCTCATGTGAAGTCTTTGTTATCTAATGTTGACCAGAGATATAACTTTGTTTTCTTTGGGTCTTGAACCTTCCATATGTTTTTCCACCACCAAGCTCTATGATCAAGATTAATAGTGAAATTTGCATGATTACCCAACCTAACTGATAAAAAATAAAAAAAAATAAAATTAAAATTAAAATAAAAAACTTAATGCTTGATTTTGGACCATACCAAATAACCAAGCTCATCAATTATTCTAACATTATTTTTGTATATATTCTCCATATAAATTTCAAATTGTTGCATCTTCCCTTCAAGATCTAGGGATTCAACCTTCTTTTGCCCTTGATTCTAAATCTTAGTATTGACATGATCAACTACTTGATTGAGAAGGAAATTCCTCTATCTTGCACCACCTCTAGTTTCCCCTTAAGTAATCCATATTCACTTTTTCATCCAACTCATGGATCTATTACAACCCTTGTTCCATGTTCCTATGCTCCATGATAACCACATTCATATTAATTGAAAATATTAGACTAAATATTTCCTTAAACTCCTTAAGTAATCATTGATAGAGCCTAGGCTAGTATATTTCTACACTATTTTCTGCTTTTCTAGTCTCTCTCGTGAAGTCATTCTTCACAATCTCTTGGCTACCAAGGCTTTTCGAAAGAAATGAATGTTTTTCAAACTCTACCATCTTTCATATTTGTGTTGATGTACAACTTTACACTTGAATAGCGAGATCCCTTCCTCTTATTGTTTTTCCTATCCATGAGAACCTTTTTTATGAACCAAATACTTAAAAACCATAAGTACACACCATGTACACCAATGTGAGAGTGGAGCACAACTCCAAGATAGATAATAATAGGAGAAACTCCTCCAAATACCCAAATACATTTATACATCCAAATCACATGTCCTCAATAATGACTATTTAATTTCTACATATGCCTATTCACACATTGCACATGTGGCCTCTTACTTATTAGGTTGACCACAATACATATTTATTTACATATTACATGTGCATTTAACCCTATACATGCCCCCCTTGGGGTCATATCATATAAATTTAACCCCAAATATGCTCCCCTTGAAGTAATATCACAATATCCTCCTTCGAAAAACTTTGCCCTCAAAACTTTTCATTTAACAGTGTTACATGTGATGGAACCAAATAATATGATTTCCTTATATTATTGCATTATTCTTGCCATAGATGATCATCCATCCTTTCAAATTAAATTCTTTTTGGTCTTAATCCTTAATGGTTGGTTGTAGCATAATTGTATATCTATTGGTTCCATGTTGTGTTGTTGTGACTTCTCTAATTTGTAGTAGTGGTTGGTCTTTGATAATATCATGTTGAATAATGATATTGCGATGCCATGTTCCATGAATATTGATGAGCTTTCCAGATTCTTCCTCGGTAGAATTGATATTCATCTTCATGTACTTTATGAAATATTTCCTAGTAATAACAATGTAGATATGGTTTCACATTTGAGAGCATTCCTTCACTCTACATATTCATTTCATCTATATTCTTATCGGAGACAGTGACTTCCTCTATCCTTTCTTTATCGGTCATTGATTACCCTAACCTTCGACATAATACCCTCATATTTGACTTGTACATCCTCTAGATGGAGTTTAAATTCTTCAAGAGTCTTTTGATGACCTTCTTAAATATTATATTCTTTCTCCATTTGAAGTTGCAATGTGACCTCATCTATCAAATTTTGACATCCTTATTTAATTAAAATGCATTTTTATTTTTCCCCCATTCGTGTCTAGGGCTTCTTCAATCTTTTTTCAAATTTCATCTTCAAGTCTCTTAGTAGTATCTTCATTTAAGATATGTGTTTCTTCTTAACTTTGATAATGTTTTTTCCTCTTCTTTCAATCTTTTGAAATCATCTAGTATTTTTTAATTATGATTTCATACTCTACCTATTTCTTCATCTTTCTTTTTCAATTCACGCCTTGAATTGTCCTTTTTCCAATTCCCTATGCTACTCTTTACTTGTTTCAATTATTCAAACTCCTTAATGAGTGCTTCATTAAGGTTCTGTATCTTAGATAACTCATCACCCTTCTTCTTCATATCCTCTTTAGCTTGTTTTAATTCATCTTGAATTTTATACAATGCTTCCATTTTTGTATGCTTTATCCATTTATTTTAGAAGAGTTTCTGAAATCCTTCCCATGTGATGTCCCATCTAATGCCAAAATCAATACTTATCCACCAATTCCAAGCTTCACCATGAAAATGATTTTTAACCATAGAGTTATCAATTCCATGTTTCTTTTCCATATTCAACCATTCCACATAATTTATTTCATCTTTATATTCAACTCTAGTGAATTTAGGTATTTCCATTACTTCTTAATTATGATCTTTTAAAACCATGTTTTGGAGGCTATCATTTGACTCGCCTTTCTTCTAGTGTATCTCTGCAATTTCAACTGATTTGAGTCTAAAATTTCGGCATGTAATACTCCATTATGTATTCTCTACAATTTCAAAGATCTAATCAAAATTTTATGTGCCCGATGAAGGTTATAATTATTTTCCCAAAACTTGTTGATTTTTTTGCCTCTTCCCAAGACAAAATTTATACAATGTGACACATGTAAATTTTTCAAATTTGATTATGAATTTTTTAGCCATGGTATTTTAATTTATCTTCTGAAATCTTTGAAAATTTCATAGTCTAAAACTCCTCTAGAACAAAGTTACAACTAATCTACCAAGATTGTTAGTTTTAAAACTTATTTCAGGACCAATCATAAGCTATAACTTCAATAGGGTATATCCCCAAAATTGTAGCAAGCCAAAATTTGAAATTTGAAATTTTGATCATCTATAACCTAATAACTCTACTTAGAATCCTCAAAATTTCATAGCCTGAAGCTTCCCATAAACAAATTTTAGTGTAAATTTCAAGATGACTCGTTTGAAACTGAATTTAGGAATAGTCATAAACCCTAGCTTATACAAGGTATATATACAAAATTATCATAAATAAAAACTTGAAATTTGACCGCAACTACTTCAATATTTCTCCTCGATCATATTTGAATTTTCTTTTATAAGCTTCCTAGAAAAAAATTATGGTGAAAATGCCATGATGTCTTGATTGAAGGAGAAAAACCTTAGGATCGTCACTTTGATACCAAATGTTATGGATTGAATATTTAAAAACCAAAATTACACACCATGTACACCAATGTGAACGTGGATCACAACGCCATTATAGATATTAATAGGAGAAACTCCTTCAAATACCAAAATACATTCATACACCCAAATCACATGTCCCAAATAATGACTATATAATTTTTATATATACTTATTCACACATTGCACATGTGGCCCATTACTTATTAGGTTGAGCACATTACATATATATTTATACATTACACATGCATTTAACCCCATATACGACCCCATTAGGGTCATATAATATATATTTAGCCCCATATATGCTCCCTTTGGGGTCATGTCATCCCCTATCCTCCATATTTTTGTTGATCTACAACCTTTCACTTGACTATTGAGATCCCTCCATCAATTATTCTAACATGTTCATATTGTCCATATAAATTTCAAATTTTTGCATCTTCCCCTTCAAAATCTAGGGATTCAACCTTTATTTTCGCTTGATGCTAAATATTAGTATTGACATGATCAATTACTTGGTTGAAAAATGAAAATGCCTCTATCTTGCACCACCTTTAGCTACCTCTTAAGTAATCCATGTTCATTTTTCATCCAACATGTGGATCCAGTACAACCCTTAACTTTTTCGCCATTACCTATCTTCCATGATAACCACTTTCATATTATTGTAAAATATTAGACTATATATTTCCTTGCGCTCCTTATCTAATTAATGATAAAGACTAGGCCAATATATTTCTACATTATTTTCTCCTTCTATGGGCTATGTTAAGAAATAATTATCCATAAGCTTTTAGCTGCGAAGGCTTTTCCAAATAAATGATTTTTTTTTCAAAATATATCCCCCTCCATCTTTTTGTTGATCTACAACCTTCCACTTGACTAGTGGGATCCCTTGCTTTTGTTGTTTTTAATATCCAAGAGAACCTCATAATGTTTCTCCTTATGATATTTAGAACCATTTTGCGTATATATGATTAAATATGCTAGAACACTATAATGGCCTAAATAATTGATTTGATCAAGGCTATAAAACCCCCACTTGATCATAACCAGTTGTTGCAGCAATTATTGATTCTTGCCTTGATTTTTCCACCAACCACTTCTAGTGATATTTCCCGTCCATTTGGTTTTAGAGAGAACTTGAGATACTTGAAACCATCAATAGACCAACACAATTGAAAGGAAATTTCTTTAGAAGATCGTCACTTCCTAATATTGTAGTTCAATAAAAAAATATGAAATATTTCATTATATTTATCTCCATTATCATCGTTGCACTATATAGATTCATAATTTATTTTTATTTTTTGGGTTTCTATCATCAATTCTCTAAGAGAAAAATAGAGCATCATCCAAAAGAAATAGACGTTTTAAATATAGACCTCTACCCACTTTTTCCCCTGCGTTTTTCTCTTAATATTTTGGCTTCCATAATTAATAGCTTATCCCTTAGTTACTATGAGAAACAATAGAGGCAAGTGAGGGAAACCTTGCCTTAAAACCTCAAAAGAATGAAATCCTCAAATATTATCCATTTATTAAAACAAAACAAAAAAGAAATTGGAGTTAACCACCACATTATCTAGTTCACAATAAGTGAGCTAAAACCAATATGAATAAGAATAAATCTTAAATATAACCAATTAGACCTATCACAAGATTTTGATAGGTATAGCTTCATTAATACTACCAAATTAGTATTTTACTCCTTAGTATGGATTCCCTCTTAAGCTTGCCTTATTGAATCATGAATTTTCCTTCTTGCAAGAAAACTAAATTGCTCCTTTGAAATTTCCTATGGAAAAGAACATTTTTTATCTTGATTTCCAATATGTTTGCCAACATTATATTTGTAGAACTGCATAATGGATTTGATCTAAAATTGATCAAAGTTTTCACAATTGTTCTTCTTGAGTATTAATTCAAAAATGTTGCACTAAGTACTCCTAAAACTTTTCCATCTCTATAATTCGTGATACCTAAGAAGATCCTCCTGTAATAATTCATAAAATCCTAGATAAAACTTTGTCACCACTTACCTTGTTGAATTTATTCTTATCATGGAGGGTGAATCAATATAATATCCTCTCTTTTTTTAAATGAGCATTCATCAAACATTGATGAACTTTAAATCATTAAATGCATGTAAACTCAAATCATAGTACACAAAGTTTAATATGGAAACCCTTGTTGGATAAAACCACAAAAACGCATTGTTATAAATGTTTGTAGGCACCAACCTACTGAAGCACTAACTCAAAAAGATATTGTGTAGGCACCAACCTATTGGAAATACCAATCTCCTTGGCTAAGAACCAACTTATCAAGACTTGCATAAGCACCAACCTAAGGTATTTATACCCAAAGTACTTATGAATTAATTAGCATGCACTTCATACTTCATGTGTTTCATAGCATCATCGTACCCTTAACTTTGATGCTCTAGTGCCACTTCTTACTTCATACCCCAAACATAGCTTCAAACCTTGGTTAGATTCAACCTTTATGCCCTAGCGTATATCATAGCATAATTCCCCATAAAATAATCCTAGATCAGTGCACTTCACAACATCACAACCCCAAAACAACACACTTCACAACATCGTAGACCTTATTCCTTCATATTGCACCCTTAAAACTTCAAGAAAACTTGTTAGATTTCTCTTATGCACCTTTAAACCCTAAGACTACTCCTTAACTCCTCTTATGCACCTCAAATATCTTTCTTGCACTTGTACTTGATCTTGATTGGATACACTTCAAATTTGTTCATCTATCTTTTTTGTATCATGCTTCTATGTTCACTTATGGGGTCGAATGGTAAAAACTGGCTAAGTCGACTTGTTCTTTTTGGTTGGGTTGACCTGATAGAATATTTCATATCCTCATTCCTATGGAGTTTGAGGGACTGCCATATATCGTTGGAAAGGTATCAAAATAAGACTTTCAACCATATATCCTATTCTCCAAATTGAGCTATTTATTTAGAGTAAAAATTCCTTTAAATATATGGTATTCACACTAAGCATCAAAAGTCCAAAAATAATATTTCCAACAATATCCATATTGCAATCTTTATTTTGGAAATTTGTAGTCTCCCCTTGTCTTTGACATCATTGACGACAATAGTTCCAACAATCTCCCCTTTTTTCATTCATGGAAACCCTTAGTTAATTCTGCAATAATACTACAATATTCCATTTATTTGAAACTCTCCTTGTATTCATAATTATTCCTATGTCACAACTTCTCCAACTTTGAAATTAGTGGAAAAGAGATGCTCCCCTTCGATTTGTGCTTCCCTTTAATGACAAGATAAGAGTGATATCACTCCTAGATTTTTTTCTGATATATTCAAATGTTTCTTTGGGAAGATGGTTTGGTAAAAATATATGCGACTTATTCCTTGGTGGTAATGTATTCCAACTTGACACTTTGTTCAGCTACTTGTTCTCTTAGGAAGTGGTACTTGATGGGAATATGATTTGTTTTGAATGCATAACATGATTATTTGAAATGTTGATTGAATTTGTGTTGTTGTGATGATTGATATTGGTTAATCATATTCTACCTTGTTATCCTTCAATGTTTGCTTCATCTAGAGAAATTGTGTGCAACATGTTTCCGCCACAATATATTTGACTTATTTTGTGGATAGAGAGATTGAAATTTTCTTCTTACTCGACCACGATACTAGACAATTACCTAGAAATAATGTTCCTCCACTTGTACTTTTATTAATCATCAACATTTCCTACCTAATTTTCATATGCATATGATGTTAGAGTGAAGTCCTTACTTCTCGAATACCACAAGACAAAGTCCAATGTGCCCAAAAATATCTAAATATTATTTTTTACTACTCACACATTTTCCCCTTCGGTGTAGATTGAAATCTTGCAACCAATATTACTACCTGCATGATGTATGGCCTTGGTGTTGTCACATATTATAGGTTTCCAATCATTTAACTATATAGTGTTTGATTTGCTTTTGGAGATTCATCATCTTTGCTCAATTTGCATATTGTGATCATGGGTGTGCTAACAGGTGCATAGTCTTTTGTTCCAAATTTATTTTGTATCTCCTTAATGTATTTGATCTGAGAAATGAATATGCCATTACTGGATTGAGAAATATGCAAAACTATAAATAATTAATATCCTCCAAGCATGGATATCTCAAATTCGTTTTGCATTTTTTTGCAAACTTTTGGATCATTCTAGTGACATTACTTCCAAAATTGGTATCATCCACATAGACGCAATGATTAATGGAATTTCACTTTATATTTTGATGTAAATATTGTTGTTTGTACCTCTTCTTTTGAAACCTTGTTGTATGTATATATCAAGTCATGAATACCAAGCTCTATGAACTTGCTTTAGTCCATAGAGTACTTTATTCGGTTTGCATACATGATACTTGTTTTCTAACAATTGAAATCCTTTTGGCTATTCAATATATGCTTCTTCATCTAGATTTCTATTTAGAAAGGCCAACAAGACATCTATTTGATATAATTTGAAGTTCTTGAAACATGTGAATGCCAAAAACATTATGATAGCTTCTAATCTTGCAATTGGAGTAAATGTTTCTTCAAAGTCAATACCCTTAACTTGAGCAAACCCTTTATAGACCAATATTGCTATATTTCTTACTAATTTTCCATATTCATTCAACTTGTTTCTAAATACCCATTTGGTGCCAATCACATCCTTGTCTTTTGGTCTAGGCACAAGTTCCCATGTCTCGTTATTCTCAATCTAATTCAGCTCTTCTTCCATGACATTAACACAATGGGTATATTCACTAGCTTGCGTAAATTTCTTGGCTTTTATTTGGGACAACAAAGAAAAGTTTGCTTGTTTTTATGTACTTACCAATCCTCTTCTAATCCGAACTCTTGTATCTATATCACCAAAAATATGATTTTTTTGATGATATTTCTGGACAAATATGGATGGTGTCTTTGGATATTGGTGTTCTATTTCTTCTTTTTCTTTATTTTCATCTTCCTCTTCATATTCCTCTTCTTGTTATTTGTGGATTGTCTCCTCCAACATTTCATTTGTTTGTGGCCTTTATTTTTGAGGTATTGCTTCATCCACTCTTACATCAATACTTTCTACAACCTTGCACAATATTTTTGTTGTAGCATTTATAGGCCTTGCTTCTAGATGCACCAATAAATATACCTTCATTTGTTCTGGAATTGAACTTTCCTAAATTGTCTTCGTTTATATTTACATAACACTTGCTCCCAAATTCTTTGAAGTACTTGATTGTACCTTGCCTATCTTTCCATAATTCATAAAGTGTCTTGTTTTTGTTCAACCTAATTTGTGCTCTATTCAAAATTTAGATTGTTGTGTTGACTACTTCTCTCCAAAAGGTGTGTGTTAGTTTAGCTACATTCAACATGGTTCTAGCCATTTCTTGTATAGTTATTTTCTTCCTTTATATAACTCCATTTTTTTGTTTAGCACTTACTGCCGAAAAATTTCTTTTGATTCCATGATTCTCACATAATTCTTCAAATTCATTAGAGGTAAACTCACCTTGTTTGTTTGATCTTAAACACTTGATTTTAAAATTAGTCTCATTTTCAACTATGGCTTTGAAAGCTTTAAATTTCTCAAACGCTTTAGATTTTTCTTTAAGAAATGTAACCCATGTCATTTTTCTGTAATCATCAATAAGTAGCATAAGATAACTCTCACCCTTTAAAGTTTGTATTCTTGTTGGCCTACAGAGGTTTGCATGTACAAAGTTCTAATGGATACGATGTTGAGTACTCCTTTGTTTTCGAACTAACTCTTGTTTGCATCCCATGTTGACATGGCTTGCAAATAGTGTTCGTAGGTTTTGAAATCCTTGGCATATATCTTATTGCTTGTATCTTGTTGAGTTTTGCTAGATTTTCAAAGTTTATATGACTCATTCTTCTATGTCATAACCACATTTCATCTACTTGTCCCATACAACATTTTTCTCCTTTGACTTCATCAACGATGTGTACATTCCTTGAGGTTCCACTAATCTTCATGTACCTTCTTTCCTCATCTCACATGCTTTAGAATGAAACGTGAATTTGTAATCTCGATGAAACATTTGATTGACACTTAGAAGATTGTATTTTGACCTTTCTACATATGAGACGTTCACAATTGTGTTTTAACCCTTCACCATACAAGATATTCTATGGTTTAGTCTTTCCATAATCCAAACTAACCATACCTTTTACCGACTATCCTTGTAGAAGAGTTATCCCCAAAGGTAACACAATCTCCTTTTTCTTCCTTTAGGGTGAGAATTTTGTTGTGATTCCTTGTCATGTGTTTTGAACATCCATTATCAATGCACCATTGGCTTCCTTTGTTTTGAACATACAATTCCACATTCATCCTTCTTCTATTCTTCTTGCTTCCCTTTCCACACCTTTGTGTATTCTTCTCCATGCGTGGTAAGAACATTGTCTTCCTTATTTTGTTTAGGAGACTTCATTATGCTACTTCTATATTCACATGCTATGTGCCCATATTTATTTAATTTATAACATTCAATTTTATAATCTAGTAGGGGATCAAATGAATTTTTGTTTCTATCTACGAACCCATGAGAAATTTTGGTTTCGTTGCTCACATAATCATTCTTTGAGGTCTTATAAGATCCTCTATTTATATCTCTCACATGATCATTTCTTACATAAGCTCTACAATTTATTTCTTAGCGACCAAAAATATTGCAAGAAAAAAACAATAGCCAAGGAAGAGATTTTTGTACTAGGTTTGTGAAATGCCTTATTAGTGGAACAACTCTTCTTAACTCATTCTTGGTGTTCTTGTGAGAAGAATTGGTTTTTGCTAGTCCTCATTTCATTTCCTGATGCTACTTTCATTATTGATGGAGCCTTTGATAATATTAGTATCACTTTTAGGATTTTCTTCACTTTCCTTTTTTGATGGATTTGTGACCTTTGTGCTCGTGTATCCCTTAGGGGTATTTTTTTCGTCATAGATAAGACATGTATTTACGAGTGGTAACCTTTGGAATTGAGAATATACTACAAGGAAAAGACCCTCTAGCGGATGTTTTTTAGGAACCCCTCATAAAAATAGCCTAGACATCCGTTTGTAGCGGAGGTTACTAGAGGAGGTGGGCGGGTGGAGGTTTTTGTGGATTTTTTTCTTCCGATGTGTTTATCATCCTAAACCGCACTGGTGTGTTCAACTAGAGAAATCATTGGTGTGCAAAAAACATTGGCATACCGGGACACCGTGCGCTCGGTACAAACCCGCCCAGTGCGTCTCATTACTGTAGTGCACCGATGCTCTACAAAGATTCCACACCGGTGCGCCCTAAAACCCCGCGCCAAAACTAAAACAACCAGGTGAGGTTGTAAGAAACCGCACCGGTGCGCCTATAAAACCCGCGCACCGAAACAGGGTTTTAAAAAAAAAAAAAAAAAAGGCCAAAAATCCGCATTTTTCACTTTTCAGTGCTCCAGAGCTCTCAAGCACCATCGCAAATTTACCTTGTGTGAGGCACCCTGTCATCGGTGCTCCCACTGCACGTACTACTGTTGTCCATTTCCCACCATCTCCATTTCAAATTTTGCAAAACAGTGGCAAAATTTAGTTTTGCGAATTCTATAGCCAATATGCCTCCTCGACAGCCAAATGTACAGGTATTTTCCTTGTTCTTCCATAATTAAACCTTTTAGCGGATTAGTTTTCTAAAATAGCTTAAAATTCACCTTATTTAAAAATAAAAAATAAAATAAAAAATCTCGCACAGTGTGCTCGAGCCATTCGGCTCACACCGATTCGTCGTGTTGCCTGTAAATTTATAGGTCGCACCGCGACTAGTGCTAACGGTATCTGCACCAGTTCTGGGGTGGTATCGAAAGGCGCACCATGGTTTTTTAAAATTAAAAAAAGTGTGGTGCAATCGGTTACCCGGTCGCACCGTTGACCATGTTGAATTGCGGGAATGTGGTGCATTGATGGAAATATCTGCCCCGGGGCGGGTAATTTTGTCAACACACACCCCCCCCCCCCCCCCCCCCAACCCTGCCCCCCCTGAAATTGACATGGTGCGGTCATGTAAATGACTGCACTGTTTACCATATAGTGATGTCTGGAGGGTTGTGTGCTTCCTAAACTATACGCCCCGGGGCATATATTTTGGTTAGCGCACCGCCCTCCCAACACTAGTACATAGTCAACTGTGTAGTCTGTTATACCACTGCACTGTTGACCTTGTAACAATGCTAGGAGGGCAGTGCGCTGAAAATTTTCAGGTGCACTGCCTCCGGTGCGTGACAAAAAAATGACGCACCGTTACCGGTGCATGCCTATTTTTTGTGGCACACCGACTATTTTTTTTATTGTTTTTTCAAAAAAAAAAAATAATATATATATATATATATATATATATATATATATATTCTTAAATACATGTCTCATTTAATAAAAAAATTGTATTTAATATGTCAATAATTCGCCGACATCAAAGGAGAGAAGAGAGGGAATACATAACAATGTTTTTGGATCAAGATAACATGAACCAGCTCGTGAGGCACGAGAGAGGGAGAGAGATACATATCCTCGCCCTATTATAATAGCCACCCAGGGGCTCCTAAGGGAGATAAGCCTCCTCAAGTTCTATGAGGAGGCTACATCCCTAAAGGGCCATGGTGTGTCTTTGTGACATCTTATCCGCAGGTGGAATGCCCACCTACAGGTTTTCCAGGTTAGTCCTAACCAGTGGTATGCGCCCACTGAGGAGGACATTTATTTCATTACTGACCTATCAAGGAAAGGGGTGGATTTTCCCTCGTTCCTAGAGTTCCCCATTGGATATGCAGCAGGGAGTTAGTTGGTGTACTCCCAGAGATACATTAGCGCAGATATATTGTCTCCTTCATATTTTCAGGTCTCCGGAGGTCAGTTACGTATTGCTTCATTTGGTGGAGAGGAGATTAGGTGCCTCTCACTACTGATTTCGACCATTGCACATCATACTAGCGACGAGCAACGCATTAGTTGCCCGCTTCTATTTTATGTTGATTCTTTATTATAGGAGCCATGACTTGTGATGTGGATTTCTTTGCTACAGTTCTATACAGCTTTAGATAGATGTCGTGCTCAGGCACAAGGGAGGGTGAACTTCCCTTTTTCTTCAGAGCAATTTTGTTTATTTTTTTAGAGGTTTCCAGAGACAAGGCCTACTTTTGTTCGCCATCCTTGTAGTTTGATGTTGCATGTACGGATGCAGATGTGGGGACATATGATGCCCAAGAGGGGCAAGTCAGAATTTTCCGCGAGGATATCGCATGATGCACTAGAGTTGCTAGCCAGTGTTGATGAGAATCCCTTCGTTCTAGTCCCCTATCCGTATGCTGGTTTGGATTGGTGAGGGTGTGACAACATCCTCTTCACAGATGATGAGCCGCCGGATGATAGAGGTAATATTATTGTTTTCTTTAAATTTATTCTAACATGTTCTTTAACTTGTTTTATTAAACTATTTAATGAAATTGTCTAATTATTGTTGTGTGCTTATATATATTTTGCAGACATTGGGTCATTTGATGGTGATGAGATGCCACTGCCACCAAATGATCCAGGTGTAAATCCTGATGACAATCAAGATATGGCAGATTCCGAGGATCAAGCCGGTGCAGACAGACCCGGTCCTCATGGTGCGTTGGTACCGCCTTTTGCGAGGCGTAAGCCTGACAGTAGATTGAGGATAGAGTTGGGTGACCAACTCTGTGCACTGTTTGTGGAGGTGGCAGTCAAGCCCACCACTATGAGAGAGATACAAGTCGATGTTAGGCTAGTACAGATGTGGAGAGGCATGTCATGTGACATGTTCAGCCTGATGTGGCATGTCGTAGGAGCTACCAGCTTAGTTACGCGATTTAGGTTGGCCCTTCGACGTAGGAGTGGTAAAGACGCAGTACGTGATCAACAGTCGAGCAACGACGCATTATCTAATGATCACGATTAGGGGAGTGATCATCGTTTACCTTGCGCCGCAAATAAGCAGCTTGCAGCATCGACCAGCAGTCATGATGGAGAACAGGCTAGACCATCCAGCATTCATGATCATGAGCAGGTTGGACCATCCACGTCGAGTCATCATGATTAGCAGCCTGTAGCATCCAACAGTACTCATGATCATGAGCAAGCTGGACCATCCATGTCGAGTCATCATGAGTTGCCGACAGTTGATTCTAATCAGCATGAGGCACTACCAGATCAGCAGGCACGTGATGATCGACATCTATCTGAGCTTGTCAAGGCTACACCATTAACTGAGCACGCCTCGACTAGTACTACTATTGATGATGTACCACCAGCTGATATTTGACATTTATATTACAATTGTATATTTTTTACATTTTATATATATATATAGTCCATGTATTTTATGTTCATGTTGCAGTTGTACTTAATTTACATGTTGGTGATCATCATGATGTGTATATTGTTAGGTCATGTTAGATATGTTCGTTTAATGTGCAACTTGCAGATAGATGTGTGTGTGATAGCAGTTATTTGACATGAGATGTATATTTGATTTTTGTGTTGTGATGATGTTTTAAAATGCTAATTATGTTTTGTTAGATGATCATGATCACAATGATTAGATGATGTTAGCGAATTTGAATGTGTTTTTTAGTAGAATATGATGTTTGTACGATGGTTATCATCATCGTGATGTGTATTTAATTTAATATTAAATCATGATATTTATTAAATATTATGTTGTGATTGTAATTGAAATTTTAATTTTAATTGTATGTAAAATTGTAAAATTGTGATTGTATTTGTAACTGTAATTTTAATTGTAATTGTATGTAAAATATTTGTAAAATTTTAATTGTAATTGTAATATTTAATTTATTGTGAAATGATTGCAATTGTAATTTTAATTGTAATTGTATATATGTAAAATTGTAAAATTGTAATTCTAATTCTAATTGTAAGTAAAATTCTAAAATTGTAATTGTAATTTTAATTGTAATTGCAGTATGTAAAATATTTGTAAAATTTTAATTGTAATTGTAATATTTAATTTATTGTGAAATGATTGTAATTGTAATTGTATATATGTAAAATTGTAATTTTAATTTTAATTATAAAATTCTAAAATTGTAATTGTAATTTTAATTGTATGTAAAATATTTGTAAAATTTTAATTGTATTATTGTGAAATGATTGTAATTGTATGTAAAATCCTAAAATTATAATTGTAAATATTCTAATTGTAATTTTAATTCTAATTTTAATTCTAATTGTATGTAAAATATTTGTAAAATTTTAATTGTATTAATATGAAATGATTGTAATTGTAAAATTGTAATGTTTATTGTAATTGTATGTAAAATACTAAAATTGTAATTGTAATGGTATATATGTAAAATTGTAAAATTGTAACTGTAATTGTATGTAAAATTCTAAAATTTTAATTTTAATTGTAATTGTAATTTGTAAAATTTTAATTGTATTACTGTGAAATGATTGTAATTGTAATTGTAATTGTATGTAAAATTCTAAAATTGTAATTGTAATTTTAATTGTGATTGTATGAGAAATTGTAAAATTGTAATTGTAATTCTAATTATAATTCTAATTGTATGTAAAATATTTGTAAAATTTTAATTGTATTAATGTGAAATTTTTAATTGTATTAATGTGAAATGATTTTATTAAAATTTGTAAATAATTGTAAATAATTGTAAAATAATAAATCTAGAATAATATGAATTCTTGTAACATAATAAAGTTTAGAAAATAATGCAAATAAATTCATGTACTTTAGAATTATCATTATTTTATTACGATCTTACATACAAAAAAAAGAACTTTATATAGTACGCCATTGTTTTTTAGATTAATATAATTGCAAATTATCAAGTGAAATATTTATTTTAACATTAACACAATGAAAATTACCAATTAATTCAAAATACATATTATAATGTTTCGAAAAAAGGAGTCTTATAAGTTATAAGGTAATTAAGTCCTCTTCTTTAAAAAAACCCATCTTAAAAAGTATAAATATTGATGAAATAACACATGTACCATATCACTCTCGGTTCTCATGATCACCCTCATTATCTTCTAGCTCGCTTGGCATGATAACACTATTGTTCTCAAAAATATGTTTTGATCTAGGGTCATGTCTCAATACGAACCACCAATCCCTATCCAACACATCTGGGTAAAAAAATACCTAGTTGCAGTGTTTGGGGAAAACATAGGGCTCCTTAGCTTCATCCCACATATTTCTAGAGTTGATACATATCAGCCTACTATCGTGATCTTCCTTTACATTATTTTGATCAAAGGTATCCCACCACTTGCACCTAAAAATAACACATCGGAAAGAAGAGAAATCCACTTCAATGATCTCTTGTATCTTTCCGACGTAACATAACGTCCCTCGTACTAGGTTTTGATCACGGTGGCTATATCGACTAGATTGATCGAACTCGACTTCCACTCCACAGTTTTGTGTCATGTGTCCATCATCGACGTTTTCTGTGCGAAATGGTGTCCATATGCCCACATAGATGGGAACAAATGCACCTATAAAAAGTTAAAAAATCATAGTATCATGTGTCTTATAATAACCCAACAGTTAAAATATGAAATATAGATGTAATTACATTTGAAAGGTGCATTATTAAGTTTCAAATGTACATATAAATTAAATAGATTATTACTGAGTTGGTGCACCCAATCCCTACGTTTAGTGCATCCTCTTCAGCACACGGGTAACGACCTGTTGCACCGTATTTCTCTCTGACTTGGTCAGCAACCCAACTGTTGGGGCATATTTTTGGCATAGTTTCTTTTAAATGATCGGGATAAGGCACACTTCTACCATTCAACCATCTGAATTCTTTCATGTCACTATCCCATTTCATCCTCTTTTGTTCGTACAATGCGACCCACGGTTGTGTCGCTTTGGAATTTTAAAGAAAGAATTTATTGATTGCTTCAATTTCTACATTTGCTGATGAAATCAAACCGACATTATATAGTACATAGAGATCAAAATATACATTATATCAAAATTCAACATGAATATTTACTTTGTGTAAATTTGAAAATTTATAAGTCACTTACTCTTTATCAAGCGCTTTTTTCCATTCGTTTGGAGCAGCTCCCCTTCTCTATTGTCTTCATCCCTTTCATTATCCCAAATCACCACACGTGGTCTACTGTCGATCTACTTGATGTACTCACTGGCATAATAGAAAGACTCATACAATATGTACCCCTCTGCCATATACCCCTCAGGTTTTGCCCTTTGTCGAACAAAACCGTTCAATTTCTTCATGTACCTCTCTAAGAACAACATCCAACAACAAGAAACCACCCCAACTAATTCAAAATCATCTACTAGGTGGATTAGAAGATGAATATGCAAGTCCATAAAACTCGTCGACAGTTCCTTCTCAAACATACAAACAATCTCAACTATCTCTTGATGCCACCGTGGAATGCTAGCCACATGAATCTCCTTTGACGTGATCTAACGTACAAACGCAGATAATTTAGATTTGGTGCATCCTAGGTCTTTAAGGAATTCATGTTTCACACACCCATGCACGAACAAAGGATAATGACATTGTAAATTTATAAACACGTGCAATAATATACAAAATTAGTTATGTTTTATGATCCCTGCATGGGATAAAATTTATTAATATAAAAAATAATAAAATCATGCTTTTGACATTATACATACTCTTAGAAGATTCAAATGGTTCCTGTACTTTTAATCGTCTTGGCCAATGTTTCTTTTTAGTTTTTGAAGTAATAAGATCTTTTCTAACATCCAATGTGTCACTTTGTTTCGATGATATGTGCCTCCATAAATAATATGAAACATTTTTAAATATATGCATGGGATCTAATAAGTGGGTAATCTTAAGATGCTCCCAATATTGGAGGTTATAAAAGATATATTTCCTTTTCATCCCAATGGGAAATTTCTCAACATAGGTGTCGAAGAATTTTGGATCATTGAACATAGGCTCCCCATTTGAATCGAACATTTATATGAACTCCTTCTCCTTCTCTCTTTCATATGCTCTAAGCCATTCAACGGGCGTTGTTATTGGAGGCCTTTGGGTTATCTCTCGTTTATCATTGAAAGCGGATGTTGCTCTTCTGTATGGGTGTTCTTCTGGGAGGAATACCCTGGAGCAGTCATACACTGGCTTTCATAGGTCGTTGTACCATCTAGATTTTAGAGAAGGTCCACAACATTTACATCCAAAAAACCCTTTTGTTACAAGACCTGCGAGATTATTGTATACAATTTATATGCATGGCACGTTAAAGAATATCATGAAGATCAGAACAATTGCAATGAATTAAATAACTAATATGTGAAAGAATATTGTTACGTATATAAAAAAAATCAATAAACATGTAATTTATCAGAGCAAACTCCTAAACCTGGATAATCATGTGTCGTGTAAGCACATATGCCATACAACATAAAACTCCTCTCTGCTGCGATGGGTCTTGATACATCGTATACATTTATCCCATCCCATAATTCCTTTAATTCATATACCAGTGGTTGTAAGTAGACATCCATATTCTTCACTTGTCTTCTACCAGGGACTATGAGAGCCAACATAAGATGTTCATTCTTCACAGACAATCATGGCGGGATATTTTTATTGATCGCTACTACAGGCCAACAGAATAGTTGGTGATCTGGAGGGAATATGGGTTGACACCATCCATGGCTATGCTAAGTTGTAGACTTCGTACTTCATCCTTAAATTTTTCGGGCCATGTATCCTCTATATGCTTCATGGCTATTGAATCAGTTGGGATTCGCAAAACTCCCAACTCACTTCTATGTGAGCCATGCCATCCCTGCAACATAGCTAATTCTTTGCAATGAAAGAGCCTTTGAATCCTAGGGATTCTAGGCATATGCCTCAATATCTTAAAAGGATGACCACGTGATTTACCCTTCTTTTTTTATTTATCATACCTGCCACACCTGCATTTCAGACATATCTCTTTGTCTGCATATTCTCCTCTATATAGAATACAATCATTTGGACATGCACAATATAATATGTACTCAACACCCAATATTTTCAACAATTTCTTTGCCTCTTCGCAGTTACCGGGCAAGACATTATCACTCGGAAGAACCTTATTTTTGAACAACCTGTAGTTGGTGATCATGGAAAATATTAAATGTACATTAATGTTGATATAATTATTAACGTTCATAAAATTGACCATTTGTAATGTTCATTGTGTGATTATATTTCTCACATTTATATAACAGAGGACTTTATGGTAACTTAATTACCTCAAACATTTCTGAGACACATGCATTCAACAAGCCAAAATTTGCTTTCAAGTTGTACAGTAACATCATTGTCCCCAACAGGGTAGACTTTGACAGACCGCCAGGTCCAAAGAGATGGGTGGTGGAAGAAAATTTAAGGCTTTCGAAAAATGTGTCAGCGATATGAGCGTCATCCCCTAGTTGATCATCGTTTTGGAATGCATCTAACAACATTGTCTCCATGGCAATCATATCCCTTAAGTAATAATCCATACCAACCTCTATTTTATTACCTCCATTGCCAGCTTGTGAAGAACTACTATTGTTGTAGTCATTCCTAATTGGTGAATTTGGACGTAGCTGGAATTGAATCGGTGGTTGATTCAACCATTCTTGGTATCGTTCCTCTTCGATTTTTTCTCTTAATTCAGCCTTCTCTTGATTTGACATTGTCGTGGGGTGCAACAAAAGACGGTAGGTAGGTCGCTCATCATCACTAGAATCCTAATAATTTCAAAAAATATATTTGAACATGATTAGTACAAAATCTATGATATCAATTAGTAAGAACGTTGACAATGCATGATTAATTTGTTTGACGTTGAAATAATTACATTAATATACCAAACAATTATTATTACCATCATTGTCCCTGGATTGTGGCTAGAAGATGCAATATTGTTACAATTGGCAGGGTGAAGCGACTGTCCATTTTCATCTACCAAATGCGCTTTGCGGTATGTTGCTCCTAATAAGAGCTTCCAATGTTTTGGAGTTGTTTGAATATTTTGTGCATCTGAACTCAATTTTGAATCTACATGATTTCATTTTTGTATATTTTAATTTGTTTTCCCAAAATCATCATTGAATGTCTTCAAGCAGGTGCTAACATACAAAGAAGAACCATTAGACGAATTGATTGACATTGGGTTAAATATGGGTTGTGAGTATATGTTGGCATATCAGAAATTAATTGTGGAATTTTTAAGCATCTATCGATCTTGTTTTACTTAGCTCCATCTATAATTAATAGAACAAAAAAATATTTTATATTAAATATATGATTTGTTATGGGGTATAAAACTTGCAGGAAACAAAGTATGGAATTGCGCCAACAGATGAAATCTTGAAAGATGACATGAAATTTGGTTTTGAAAGAATGTGTATATTTCATGAGTCAATTGTTGCTATGGTACGTCATTTCTTTTCGATTTACATTGATGTATATTATTCAATATTGCAATTTTCATTATTCTCACCAATGTATATACACTCATTACAATTTATTTTTATGTTTTTAGATGGAAGGTGAAGAAGAAGAAAACAATCAACACCGTGAACAAAACATTCCTGAAAATAACCCAAGTCATGGAAGTAGCTCGAGCAATGGCAACAGTTCAAGCGAATAATGATGATCATTATGTTTGGATATCAAAGCAAGTCGTTGTATTTTTTGAAATATTTATCTGTGAAATCAGACATTTTGTTTAATGTAATGGACATAGTGTCCCAATTGAAAGACAAAGGGATACCAATAACTGTCCCATTTTGTATGACAAAGACTGTCTTATTCATATATATATAATAAAATATGTTTTAATTTATTCTATTGTGTTCTCCATTATCACTGTGAAATGTAACACTACTGATTAAATTTATGAACGATTAAATATTATAATGAAGAGATGTGAAATCTAATGATATGATATAACAAATTAATCGAAACATCACATTCAAATGCACTAATAAAAAATTAATTGATATGAATACTATTATAAGATATGTGTCGTCTTTTGATGAATAATGAATTTTAAAAAATCACAATAATTATGATATGATATAACAAATTAATCCAAACATCACATTCAAATGCATTAATAAAAATTTAATTAATATTAATATTGTTATAAGATGTGTGTCGACTTTTGATGAATAATGAATTTTTAAAAATCACAATAATTGCACTGTCACAGGCCGATGATTCTAAAAAATACAAAATGAACACCGGTGCGTGTCAGTTATTGTACACTGGTGTGTTTGTATGATAGAGTGCACCGGTGCATTTCTACAACCTATGGCACCGCACAAATACCAATACCAATTATAACTCTCGGTGTGTTTGTGCGATACTGCGCACCAGTGCGTTTATGTGAGACTACTCACCG
Source organism: Pinus albicaulis (assembly GCA_034641835.2). Taxonomy (NCBI): domain Eukaryota; kingdom Viridiplantae; phylum Streptophyta; class Pinopsida; order Pinales; family Pinaceae; genus Pinus; species Pinus albicaulis. The sequence continues at coordinate 921,126,528 of CM076577.1, read as the reverse complement.
ATGTGTTTGTACGACCTATGGGCACCGCACAAATACCAATACGAATTAGAACAATCGGTGTGTTTGTTTGATATTGTGCACCGATGCATTTCTACAGTACTACGAACCGGTGCATTGATACGACCTATGGGCACCGCACAAATCCCAATAACAATTAGAACAGCCCCGTGCGGTGTATCACCTACAGTGCGCCCGGTGCATTTTTAGACCTTTATGGCCTAGTGCATACACCTTCGACCACCCGAGCCGACTGTCTAGATGACACGCACCGGTGCATTGACACTTGAGTAGCGCACCGATGAAAAAAACATCCGTAATAACCTCCAGCCGCCCATTTTTTTTAGTTGTGTTGAAATTATGTTAAAAGCTCCGCCAAAACCTTCGTTACCAAAAATGGATGTTGTAGAAAATGTTTTTTTGACAATTTTGGCCAATTTTATAACACTAAAAACCTCCTTTATAATCTCCGCTAGAGGGTCTTTTCCTTGTAGTCATATTATCCAATATTTCAGTACTCTTTCAAAAATTCAATATTTTATTCATATGATCAATTGTTTTCTATAGCTCCTTTCTCAAGGAAATGATTTCAACTTCAAGCTTCTCGTAATTTTCTTCCTTTTCTTTTAGATAACTTCTCACCAATTATTTTATCATTGTCTCTTCTTGTTGAGTCTTTAGGATGACAATTTTTTTTTTTTTTTTTTTATCAAATATCATGATCCTTCATTTCATATTTATGTAATTACTCCTTCTACTTTTTATTCTTACCCCTGAACCTATCTATTTATTCTAAGGAACTGACAAGTCATGGTTCAAGATTTATTTCTCCATCAATGTCTTCTTATATATAATATGATTTTATCTTTGAATGACTTCATTTTCTCAGTAGACTTTGTATCCTTGGCTACAAAGAGGAATTCTTCTTTTCCATTATCATAAATATATCCATCACTTTCTTTAGACAAGTTATTGTCCTCTCTAGATTAAAACTATTCTTCTTAGTATATTTCCCTTTTCCATGTTTATAAGATTTCCTTTTATTTTTATGTTCTTCTTCATCATCACCACCTTTCCTTTATTCATATATATATTTAGTAACAAAGTATCCTACTCTACTACGATTAAAACAATGGAGGGATAGCTTACCTTTATATTTGCTAGATCCTCTTTTTAGCTTTCTCACAAATTATGCTTCTTCTGTATCTGATTCATGTCTAGAACAATCACAGGATTTGTGTCCTTTTGTCTTCTTTAATGCTTTGAAAGTTTCTTCCTTTTGTGCTAGATTTTCTTTTTATGTCCTCATTTCATATGCAATGATAATCCCATGTAGCTCTTCCATTTCCAATTTCTACAAATCCTTCATTTCTTTAATGGCAGAGACCTTGGCATCACATATTAAAGGGAGTGACCTTGGCACCTTTTTAATAATCATCGGTTCTTCAACCTTCTCACCAAGTCCTTTGGTGGTGTCAACAATTTCATCCACGTGGAAGAAGTAGGCTACAACATTTTCTTTTTCTTTCATTTTCAAGCCCTTGATCTAGGTTCTATGAGTTTTGAGATTTTCCTTCTTCACTTCATCATCGCCTCCATAGATGTTTTGAAGTTTATGGAAATATTATTTTGTTGATTCACAATTCCTCACCTTGAAAATTTTGATTGTGATAAACCACCAAGATATCCTTCATTGCTTTTTCATTATGTTCATTGGCCTTCTTCTTGTCCGTATTTGTTGGAAGAGTTTTGGGGATGTATAAACAGTCTTGATTGATTTCCAAATATAAAACCCACGAGAAATTAGATAAATCCACATCTTTATACCCCATAGTGCATAGTTTATTTAGTTAAATAATGGGCTTTTCCTTTTGGAGAAAGCTTCTTCACCAATAATGTGTGCTCTCGAAATCTACCTTCTAGTGGTTAGACTATTTTCAAAGGAACTTGCTCTGATTCTAATTGTTGAACTTATGCTTATACTGAGAGAGGGTTAAATTGATATGAGATCCATTTTTTATTTTAAACGAGCATTGATCAATCAATCATTTACTTTAAACATTAAATGCATGTAAACTCAAATAATAGTACAAAGAGTTTAATGTGGAAAACCTGGTAGGAGAAAACCACAAAAAATTATCTTTATAAATGTTTTTAGGCACCGAATTACTCAAGACACCAATCTCCCTAGCTAAGCACCATCTCATAAAGATATTGTGCAAGCACCAACCTACTTGAGACACCAATCTCCTTGGCTAAGCACCAACTTACCAAGACCTCTATAGGAACCAACCCAAGGTCTTCATACACAAAGTACCTTTGACTTAACTTACATGCTTCATACTTCATGCATTTCACAACATCACCATCCTACACTAAACTAGGACTACCAGTCATAAGTCTTAGTGAAGGCCATAAGGAAAGAATGGAGTATGGAGGATTGGATAAGCATATGAGATTATAACTTTGAATGGATTAGAGAATCCAAGAAAGAAGTTTTATACCGATACTCTTTGAGGATGAGGTCGGGAATCCAAGATAAGTGCAGTCAAAGAGGATCAATATTCTTTGAGGATTCGGGATTGGAAATCCAAGATAAGAATAGTCCTAAAAGGACATACCCAGTGAACATTCAGACGGGGTATGTGCCTTAGAGGTAGTGTGGCAACTCATGTAAAGCCTCCCAACATAATGCTTTCGAATGAAGTTGAGATTTTTTAGTTAAGGCCTTCAATGAAAATGCTAGTTATGATATAGATGCTTGACATATGGCTTAGCAATCTGACTCTTCTTGTGATAATGCTTCAAGATTGAGATTCCTTGTACTTCATGATGGGATTATGAATACCTCCCTAGTTAAGAGGGAGTGCTGGAAATTTTAACTAGTTTTGGTCATCATAATAGCCTTTTGTAAACATGTCATTGTATATTTTGTATAAATAAAGAAAAAATATTTTATTTTATTCAAAGCATGGGTTGCATGCTCAATTCTAGTTCAAAATCATGTTCTTCGTGCTTGTAGGTCTTTCTAGAAAAAATAAGAGTTTGTGTCATGTATAACAGTCCCATTTGGACTCTTTGTAACAAATTAAAATATTTATTTTGAGTTAAGAAAAGCCATTTATTCCTGCAAAGCCAAGTCGTCCCAAGCAAGGAGAAGTTAGCCTAAGGGAGGGCTATTTGACCCCTCAAGGAGGCTATAAATAGAAGGAGCTTGATTCATTTGTGGTATCATCTCATCACAATTTTCATATGCAATAATGGAGGAGAAAGAGCAAGGGGAATAAAGAAGTAGAAGTCTCTTGGGATCATCTTTCCTGTCCACACATGTGAAGCTGCCAGGCTCTCCTTGAAGCTGCGAAATTGCAAGAGGCTAAAATTTAAAGGCCAAAATTATGAAGTGAAGTTGTAGGGCTGAAATACCAGATGTGAAGTTGCAGGGTCGAAGTTTGGAAGTTTTCTTGAAGAATATCTTATTAGTGTGTTGACTTGGTGCTTGGGAGGATTTTGGGCTTTGGTATTTGGGTCTTTGAAGTCTCATTGTAAGAAGATTCTATAAGAAGAGAAACATTATTTCTAGGTTTTCCCCTTGGATGGGTTTTTCCCTCACTTGGAGCCTATATCTTGTGTACTTTGTTTCGTTGTGATATTCATTTTTTGGTAATTTCTTGATGAAAAATTTATAATAAGAAATAAAAGGCTAACTAATATCTCAATTAATTATCAATTTAAGGAAATGTAGGTTTTAAACTTGTATAGAAATTACTTGGAAAAAAATATTAAAATAGAAAAATAAACAATGGAGAGAATATAAAACAAATATACACAGATATTTTCCAATAGATCCCAAAACTCGGACTACTAGATTGATTTTTCATTATATTCCTTTCAATGTTACAATACATATATATACATGTCGAAGCATTCATAAACCCCAATCCATTAACCCTGGATTAGAACATAATCATAGTTCCCTTGACCAAATCTACAAAATACCATGGGAAGAAAACCATCATGCCAAAAACCATGTGCAAAACCCATGAAAAAAACCATAGGTAGGTCCACCCACCTATTATAGGGTCCAAATCCCATGCACAAAAATATAGGTAGGTCTGCCCATGTGTGCAACTAATCATAGAAATAATATAACACACACCTAACATTCTCCCGCTTGTTGTTTTATATTCCACGCACAAGGTCACAAGAGATTTTTGTCATTGGTTTAGCCCTGCAACACTCATTATTTCTCTACACCAAGAAAAATTCTCAGTGCTCACAGACTTCGTCAATGCATCTACAACATTCTTCAAAGTGATATTGAACATAAATATGCTCTTTCTTTGAATGATAAGCAGGGTTATTTACCAATAAAATTGCACTTTGGTTGTCACAGTATATCCCTATAGCTCGTTTTACCAACCCCATACTTGAACACAATCTCTGCAACCAAAATTATCCCTTACTTGCATGAGTGGTTTTCATGTATTCAGCCTCTCTAGTTGAAAAAGCCACTACAAACTATATTTTTCTCATCCAGCTGAATTCTCCTCCAAGTAGTTTAAACACATACCAACTTGTAGATCTTCTCTGATCTAGATTTCCAACCGAGTCTGCATCAACAAATCCACGAATTTCAAAAACTCTCTCCAATCCTAGTCTTCCTTGGTAGCACGTACCATAATCACTAGTGCCACACAAATACTTGAAAACTCGCTTCACTACTATCCAATGCTCCTTCCCTAGTTTTGACATAAATCCACTCAATACTCCCACTGCATGTGCAATGTCTAGTCTAGTATAGAACATTGCATACATCTGACTACCGACTACACTTGCATATGGAACACGGGACATGTCCTCTTACTCTTCTTGTGTCTTGGGACACTGTTCAACAAATAAATTTACACCTACAAGAATAGGAACCTTCACTGGTTTACTATCATGCATATTAAACCTCTGCAGTATTGTCTCGACATACTTCCTTTGCTTTAACCAGAGCTTCCTCTTTGCCCAATCACGTTTAATTTCCATGCCCAAAATATAGTTTGCAACACCAATATCCTTCATGTCGAATTTGGATGACAATTGGGTCTTCAAATCCTGGATAATTTCTTTGTCATTTCTAATCAATAACATGTCATCCACATACAAGACCAAATAAATAACATGGTCAGCAATTAAATTAAAATACACAGTGATCCGCTTTGCTTCTGGTGAAGCCAAGTCCCCATATATATGTATCAAATTTATGATACTATGTCCTTGGTCACTGTTTTAACCCATACAGAGAATTTTTTAACCTACGTACAAGTTCTTTCTTACCCTTCACCGCAAAGCCTTCAGGTTGCTTCATGTATATCTCTTCTTCCAGATCCCAATGAAGAAGTGTTGTCCTCACATCCATCTATTCTACCTCAAAAGAAAAAACAACAGAAGCAGATAAAAGTGATCTAATAGAATCTAACTTGGCAACAAGAGAAAAAATATCACCAGAATAAATTCCCGACACCTAAAAATAACCTTTTTCTACCCACCGAGCTTTGTATTTCTCCACCTTGCCTTATGCATTCATCTTCTTCTTAAACACCCATTTGCATCCAATGGTTTTCCTTCCAGCTGGCAACTCCACCAGAACCCAAGCCTCATTTTTGTCTAAAGATGTCATTTCATCAACCATGGCCTCTTGCCAGAGTTTTCCATCCTCTAAATCTACTGCCTCCCTGACAGTTCTAGGATCATTATCAGTAATAGATAAAGAAAAATTTGAACCAAAAGTAGATGGAATATACTTTTCTGATTATTTTCTTTCTCGAACTGGTCTTCTCATCACTCATGTTTGTGGCTCTTCATCCTCTGTTTCCTGTTCTGCTATAGAGTATGATTCTTCCTCCTTTAGCTCAAACTCTATCTTCTCGAATTCCTTTGGTAGGACTTCATATTTAATAACATATTTCACCTCTCTAAACAACACACCTCGGTTGTACACAACCTTCTTTGTTTATGGGTTCCAAATCTTATAACCTTTTAAACCATCTTTATACCCAATAAAGATTCACCTTTCAGATTTACAATCCAACTTGGTTTTTTCTCCTTTGGAACATGTAAATATGCATCATAGCCAAATACCCTCAAATGTGAAACATAGGGATTTCTACCAATCCATAGCTCATGTCAGGTCTTATCCTCCAATGTTGATGAAGGTGATTTGTTAAATAGGTAACATGCAGTCTCCATTGCCTTTGCACAAAATTCTTGTCCTAACCCGACACCACTGAGCATGCTTCTTTCCTTTTCCATCAGCACCCTATTCATTATTTCTGCAACTCAATTTTGTTGAGGTGTGTATGGAGTAGCAATTTCAATTATTATAGAACTCTTCAAATTCCCTCTTTCAGAACTCTCCACCATCATCTGAACTCAACACCTTTATCTTCTTCTCTGTCTGGTTTTCCACAAGAGCCTTAAATTCTTTAAACCTGTCAAAGAATTCATATTTCTTCCTGATAAAATATATCCATGTATTCCTTGAGAAGTCATCTATAAAAGATACATAGTACACAAACTTACTCAGTTATGGAACCGACACAGGTCAAAACACATCACTGTGCACAAGCTTAAATATCGTGTTTTCCCTCTTAGCGCCAGAGGGTAAACTCACCCGATTCTGCTTCCCATATACATAATGTTCATAGAAGTCAAAATCCATAGAGAAATTAGACATGTCTTCTACCATACCATTACCACGTAGTATGTGAAGGCCTTTCTCTCCAATATGTCCAAGCCTTTGATGACATAGCATGGTATTTTCTCCAGAGACCACAAGGTTTTCAACTCCAATTTCTGGAACCAAAGAATTTTTGCAGCCATCAATAATAGTGCTACCCAAAAGCTTATACAGAGTTCCAATACGAACTCCTCACATCAATACCAGTGCTCCTTGAACCATCTTGCAAGTATCCTTCTCGAACACTGTTTTTACACCTACATCATCCATATTGCTTATATAAATCATATTTCTGGCCAATGCAGGAATATGCAGGACACCGGGTAGTGTTCTAATCCTTCTGATTTTTCCGTGTCCGACGATTCTGGACTTATTGTCATCCCTTAAGAAGGCATCACCACCATCATATTTCTCATACTCATAGAACCACTCCCTGTGGGGAGTGAAGTGAAACGATGCACCTGATTCAATCAACCATGCCTCATGATTTACATGTGTACTTGAAGAATAATCCAAGTACACATCCCGGCCTTCATCCGAGGTGGTTTTCACCTCTGCAGAAGGATCATCATCAAATCCCTTTCCTTTCTCGGTAGATTTAGATATACAGTCATTTTTGTAGTTCCCTTCCTTTCCACATTTTCAACACTCCTTTACATGTTTTCCTAGAGATTTAGATATCCCTCTATATTTAGATCTCCCACTTAAGGAATATTTTTTTTTTATGTTTTGGGACCATCCTCATACAGACAAGGCATCTCCATTCTGGCTCTCCATATTTTTCCATCTCATCTCCTCTGACAGCAAGGATGAGACTATTTCATCAAACTTCACAGTAGTTGTATTGCTACCTATTACAACAACCAGAATATCCCACGAATCTAGTAGAGAACACAAAAAAATAATGCACTTATCTTCATCTGAAATTTTAATATCAATAGATAACAACTGGCTTACCATATTTTTAAAGGCGTTCATGTGCTCTGTCACTGAGTCTCCATCCTTCATCCTTAGGTTATTCAAATTTTTCCGTACGAACAAATTTGTTCACCAGAGACTTAGATTGGTCAAAAGTCCCTAACTTGTCCCATAAAGCGTTCGTTGTAGCTTCCCGTGATACATTCAACAATATTGAATTTGAGATACACAATCGTTTTGTGCTATTTTCCTTCTAATCCAACTTCGCCCAATCTATTGCTGACATTGCCAGTGGTTTAATACCTGGATCTACTGCTATCCACTGATATCTATCCACCAGCAGATCCTCTATATTGAGATTCCACAACTCAAAACTTTGACCATTAAATTTCTTGATCTCTATCTTTCCACTGCTCTCCATCTTCTTTCACCGCAAGAATCAATCCCATAGATCTCCCACTAAATAGGATCTACCACAAGCCCGAGAAAACCCCTTAACAGCAAAGGCATCCCCTTGAAGCTGAAACAACTCTAATACCAAATGTAGGTTTTAACCCTATACAAAAATTAGCTGCAAACTAATTCTTAAAACAAAAAAATAAACAATGGCGATAACATAAAACAAATATATAGAGATATTTTCCCCGGGATCCCAAAACCGAGACTACCAGATTGATTTTTCATTATATTTATTTTAATGTTATAATACATATATACACATACCGAAGCATTCATAAACCCCAATCCATTAACCCTAGATTATAACATAACAGTAGTTCCTTTGACCTGATTTACAAAATACCATGGGAAAAAAACCATCATGCCCAAAGCCATGTGCAAGATCCATGCACAAAACCATAGGTAGGTTCGCCCACCTATTATAGGGTCCCAAAAAAATCACTCGAGGCACTGCCCCGGACCCCCTGTAAGGGGTCTACCTCCCCCCTACAAATCCCCCAACAAGGGTGGTTGTCGCCCCCCTGTGACCCTCCCGTGCATTCGACTAGTTGTGGAAAGAATATAACACACACCCAACAGGAAAATCGTCTATAAGTCTCTTGATTTTCCAAAGTCTGAATTGGGCATCGAAAGTCCACAAATAATATTTCCAACAAACTCCATCTTGCAATATTTATCTTATACATCTACAGTCTCCCCCTGTCATTGACATCAATGAAAAAAATATTTCTAATATACCTTTCTTTCACTGTTGTGCATGAATGTATTGTCTCTAGGCGTTGAAGTTGTAACTAGAATCAATCCTCATAATATAAATGTATAATTAATACATTTATTTGTATTTATTATATTTTTGTCATAGCATGTTCTTTATGTGTAAAGAGTCAAAAGGAGTCAAAATGAATTTATTATTAGTCAAAAGAAAATGTATTTGAGTCATGTCCCTTTTCGACATGTGTAAGAATAAAGGGATTTGAATTTTGTATTTAGTCATTAGTCCACAATTTGACCAAGTCATCCCTCCTTGAACAAGTCGGCCAAGACCTCCATTATACACCTATTCGATCCTCCTGACAATTATATGTAAAGGACAAGTTCGACTCATTTGGAAGAACACTCACTCACAAAACAAGGAGTAGATTTGAACGTCGTAAATAAGAAGAGAAATTTTAGCCAAAAGAAAGAGAATAACAAAGTCAAAAGACAAGAAGGATATTCATGTTTGGCTGAAGTTTTACCTTGTAAAAACTCGCATGTGTGGATTTAAATTTCTTTGAAAGAGATCGAATTTTTCTGAAGTGGTTGCAGGCCGAAATTTGACCCTAGTTGCAAGTCTGAAAATCCTTAATTTTGACCAGATTGGAGCAGGTTGGACCAGTGTTGACTTTGACTTTAGAGGTGACTTGGAGGAGGGTTTGGAATTGGTCTCTTGGTGGAATTTTGGTCTTGGTATTAGTCTTGGATATCTTATTTTGACCTAATTCTAGAAGAGAATTATTGTTGGGCTTTCCCCTTATGGGTTTTGCCCTGGCTAGCATCCTAATTTTGGTGTCTCTTGTCTCTTTGTAATCTCTATATTTTCCTGAAAGATTGAACTTTTGTATAATTTCTTTATGAAGAAGATATAAGAAATAATAAAGAATACATCTAATATTCAAAAGTAATTATCAAGAAGAGAAATTATGTGTTAATCTCCACTACACTTGGTTTCTCAACATGGTATCAGAGTTAAGGTGAAGGAAGGAACATCACTATCTATTGGCACATTTGAAGACACCTCTCTCACTATCGAAGCTAAGGAAGGAAGCTTGAAAATCTCTCTCTTGAAGATCTCTTGAAGACACCATTATAGCAACTCTCATTCACTTGATGACATCCTCGAAGATATTAATGTAGCAATTTTCTCTCTCACTTTCTAGTAAGTACTCTTTTATTCTCTATGTCTAATACTCCCAATCAAATGGCATATATCTATAAGGAAGGAAACAAGCTTGATGGCGCTTCCAACTTCAAATCTGGGAAGAAGAGGAATGATTTAGACCTTAAAGAAAATGAAGTCATGCAATTTGTTGAAGGCAATGTTCCACAACCGGATAAAAACAATGCTCAAGAAGAGGCCAAATACAATAAGGGATAAATTAGATCTCAATGGATTCTCTTTGAGTCCATCAAGGATCATCTCATTTATTTTGCTTCAAATTTGTCTACATCCAAGGAATTCTATGATATATTGGTAAAATTATACTCCATGACACAACTGATCAAAATGTATCTCTAAGGAATTATCTTTATGGAACAAGAATGTAAAAAGAAGAAGATGTGGCTTCATACTTTATGAGGATATCAAAGATCAAAGATCAAATTCAAGGACGTGGAGAAACCATATTTGAATCTGAATTGATCACTTATGTAATCACTAAACATATATGCTAGAAACGAAACTACAACCTTTGAATAATTATGGGATTTATGTGTTCTATAAGAAACAAGTTTGAAGGCTAAATTTGACAATGAATCAAATAATGAAAACTCTCAAGCTTTTGCAGCTAGATCGAGAAAGAAGTTTGGAAATTTTGGATCTCATGGAAAAAACTATCATAGAAATTAAGATATGTCCAAAGTTAAATTCTATGGTTTTCATGAATATTGACATATCAAGAGAGATTGTCCCAAGAATTATAAGAACAATGAGAAAAATAATATGAAGGAAATAAGTGAAGCAATAACAGTTGAATATGAAGAAGATCCGAAGAAACCCAAGGTGAAAGACAACAAGGATATCTACTGTTAACATTAATGAATAACGTGACAGGTGTACAAAACTCTACAATCTACTTTTGTACCAGGTTTTCAGTAAATTTTTCTATTCCTTATTTAGAAGAGGACAAAAAGAATAATATTTGTTGATAAGACAATTATATGATTTATGAGGGATAACACATAATACTATTGGGATTAATAAATTAAGTCCTTTCATGGAGATCGAAATTAAGAGGGAGTTCATTGTGATCTATAATAAGGTAAGAAGAGGAGTCTCCTTGATCATTGTCTACATAAAATGCATCACAAAACTCTACAAGAATCTCTCAATTACATTTGCATATAATATAGAAAGATTCATGTCTACAATATTTCATTATGAAGATCGAGAGGAAGCTAACATGATGGGAAAAGGGCAGAATAATCAAGAAAATATACCAGTGGTAGTCAACATCTAGTTTGTAGCATGTCAGAAAATCATACAACCAAAGAGTTAACATTCACCTCAAATTCTAGTGAAGCTAATTCGAAGTTATGCATCAAAGAATGAACCAGTGGTATTATGATTGCTAGAGAAGAATATTTCAAGAAGTATACTTTTCTTACATGTATAAGCAAGATGTAGCAAAACATATTCTACAAAAAGAGCAAACAATTTAAAAACATGCATTAAATAAGTCAACATTTAGCATTAAATGGAAGCATAGAAGCAAGTCTTGAAAATGTTCTCACAATATAAAGGAAGAAGTTCACAATCCTCCGCTAGAAAGCTTACTCTTGATTCTTACAAGACTAAAGAAGATCTCGTACTTTGGAAACAAGAATAACTCATAAGTCAAGAGATATTGTTTTGAGAGGGAGTTGAGAATGGAATTTGACATATATTGAATGGATGTATCACTACTTAAGTATTGGCAGAAAACTAAGAGAATCTTGTGACCAAGATCCTCCAAAAGACAAATTATATACTTATGGAAGAAGCTGGAAAACTCTAATATTGTTGATCATTATTGTAGATGATTTCTTCCATGAAACATTTGATCAAGAACACATCGATTGGGTTAACTTTGTTGATGATGAGTAGGGATACTATAGATGGTTGGTTCTACTTGGGATTTGGTTTCTCGATAAAGCATAAAAACAAGATTCTATGACACTATGAAGAAAGAAGATATGGAATATTTTACAATCAATTGTGAATCTATTTGGCTTCATAAAGTGTTTGATGGACTATTTGATGACATGTAGGATTCAATTATGATACCTTGTATTGATCAAAGATATATGAATATTATGAGATAACCAAGAAGTTCAAAGCACACTATTATTTGTGACATGATGGAGCCGTGAAGCTACAAGTATATCTCCACTGACGAATAGATAGTCGGTGCATTGATGAAGTCCCTTTCCAAGGGAAAGGATGAGTACTTTTGAGACAAGCTTGGGCTTGTGGATATTTCCTCCCTAGTTGAGAGGGAGTGAGGATGGACAACTTATTCTCCTTATGTCACGTTTTATGGCCTTGACTAACAACCATAATTCTAATACATGAACATAGGTAGGGGAATGGTGGATTGGATAAGCATCAAGGACCGACATTCTTGATATTTGTACTGTGACTAGGACTAACTGTTGTAAGTCAAGTACATTGTTATAATATAAGAATGGTCCGAAAAATGGATATTTCCTTATGTCAAGTATTGTGATAATGGATTAGGAAATGGTCATGTGAGGACATAATTTGGTGAACCTAGGTGGAGTATGTCCTCGGAGAGGCGGTGTGGTGTCCTATTGAATACCTCCCAACATTATGCTCTGATCTAGTGAAGAGACAAAGCTTACTTGTCAAGGCCTTGGTATTTTGACAATTTTGGTTATGGTGATGTTGTCATCATTGATGCTTATCAATCTGAATCCTTTCTTATATGAATAATTAAAATTGACACTATCCTGCTGAGTCATTATGAATACTTCCCTAATTAAGAGGGAGTATTGAAGTTGTAACTAGACTCGGTCTTCATAATATAAATTTGTCATTAATAAATTTATTTATATTTATTATATTTTTGTTAAAGCATGTTCTTCATGTTTAGAGAGTCAAAAGGATTCAAAAATAATTTATTATGAGTCAAAAGAAAATGTATTTGGGTTATGTCCCATTTGGACATTTGTAAGAAAAAAATAATTTGAATTTTATATTGAGTCATTGGTCCACAAGTTGACTAAGTTTTCCCTCCTTGAACAAGTCGTCCTAGATCTACAAAATACACTTATTCGACCCTCCTGGTAACTATATATAAAGGACAAGTTTGACTCATTTAGAAGCACATTCACTCACACAATAAGGAGTAGATCTGAAACTAGAAAATAAGAAGAGAAATATGAGTTAAAAGAGAGAGAAGAATGAAGTCAAAATATGAGAATAATATTCCTATTTGACCGAAGTTTGTCCTTGTAGCAACGTCTCACACGTGTGGACTGCATTTTTAGTGAAAGAAGCCGAATTTTTCTGAAGTCATTGTAGGCCAAAATTTGGCCCTAGTTGCAAGTCCAAAAATCCTGAAGTTTGACCAAATTGTAGCAGGTTTGACCAAAGTTGAATTTGAATTTGGAGGTGACTTGGAGGAGGGTTTGGACTTCGTCTCTTGGTGGAAGTTTGGTCTTAGTCTTCGTCTTAGATATCTCATTTTGATTAGATTTTGTAAGAGAATGATTTTTTATTTTTCCCCTTGTGGGTTTTGGCCTAGCTAACAACCTAATTTTGGTGTCTCTTGTCTCTTTGTGATCTCTATATTTTCCTGAAACATTGAAAATTTATATAATTTCTCAATGAAGAATATATAATAAGTAATAAAGAACACAAGTAATATTCACAAGTAATTATCAAGAAGATAAATTACTTGTTAAACTCCACCACACTTGGTTTCTCAACATTATGTTGGATGAACTCTTGTGTAATGCGAATGATACCAAGATCCAAAATGTTATCTATTGTAACATCCGTGGTGAAAATTCCACGTAATAAAAGTTAATAAAGGAAAAATAATAACCACAGTTTATGGGCCACTTAATCCAAGCTGAATGTTGGGCAAAACATCCTAGTGGGTGTTGATTTCAGTTAATATGACTAAGGAAATTGGCAAAAGCAATGACTAAGGCCTTGGAACAGCAAAATGGCATTTTTTGCACATTTATTTATGAAAGCAATGGAAATTAGGGGAAAAGGGAGGTGAAAGGTCACAGGTTGCATGTGAGGAGGAAAATGAAGGAAAATAATAGAAAATTGAAGAAAATAGAGGCCTCATCAATATAAAGGCTTATGAGGATCAGTTGGTACCTTTTGTCAGTTCAATTTTGGAGCTCTCTCATTATTCCCTCTCTCTCTCACTCTTGGACACTCAGAGTTTTCTTGGAGCACTTTGGCATTGGACCAAGAAAGGCGAAGAAGGCAAGAGGAAGGAAGGCAGGCAAGAAAAAGTAGGATCAAGTAACTACAACAGGATTCTTTGCAGATGATAATGCAATTAATGATGTAAGGGAACAATGCTTCTTAGTGATTCTCATATAAGTATAAGACCCCATGCTTAGATTTGTTGTTTACACCTCTAGATTACATGTTTGACAAAATGCTTGTCATGGCTAGTAGGGGTCTAGTCTAGGCCTTGTCATGATTTTTGAAAATACATCATTTTTTCTTTATTTTATTTCATTTATGAACTTGTCATTAAGTTATGGGCAGTAACCTGGACTCTAGGCCTGAAAAAGTGCCTTAAATCCCATGGATGCAGGCACAAGCCTGGGCAATTTAGTCCCTGGACGCATGCATGCCTATGTCAAGGGAGCATCCAGAGCCTCCCAGATGCACCCATGCCTATACTGTGGAGTGTTTGGGGGTTAAGTGGGTTAAAAACTCAGTGGGACCCAAGGGCTAGTTACTTGAGTGGTTGGGATGGATCATGGGAGTCTTTTCGTTGATGTGGAAGGTTTGTATGATGTGTTTCCATCGATTCCACTTCCTTAAGGTCACCTAGGAGGTTGAATATGATCATAATATCCTCTCGTCACATGTTTACCCCGGTTGGCCAGTTACTTGGGTAGATATGGGAGGAGGGTGTATCAAAGTGGTATCAGAGCATGGTTCACCACTTGGACTGGATGGGCAGTGTGTGTTCGCCATGCATTCATGTCAGTTGCACGTGTGTTAATCATCCATATGGTTTATGTGTTGGTTGCATATGAACGGTGTCGGTTATGGTTGAAGTGATGTCGCCATGTGAAAGAGGATGTTATTGTTGGGAAGTGCGTCTTCATGAGTGTATGTTGGGTTACAGATTGTTATATGTTGTTACATGTATCGTCCTTGTATGCTTGGTTACATGTTGTCACAAGTATTGTATGTTATGCTTGGTTACATGTGTTTATGTGTGTGTATTGTTTCTGTTATGCTTGTGTATTATCTGTGTTTATGCTTGTGTATTTTCTATGTTTATGCCTGTGTATTATCCGTATACATTGGTATGGTTGATGTTGTCATGCATGAGGTCATAGTATGTGTAGTGATATGGTCATGTAGTGATGAATGGACTCTAACTAGGATGATGTGCATGCGTTGGTACATTTATTTTTATATGTCTATATGTTGTTATGATTATGTTTGTACATGTATTACGTTGATTTGGATAATCTTGCAGATGAGGTATCCTCCCTGGATTATGCTAAGGTACGTTGGTTTATTGTGATTTGGTTTAGCTAACATAGTTGCCTTGCATGAAAGATATCAAAGTGAATAGCAAGATGGTAGACTACAAATATTCTCCCTATGAGTTAGATGAGAAATGTGGTATTGGGAACTCTTCTAATTTTGTAGACACATTGAGAAGTTTGAAGGAAGAAATAAGGAGTTGTAAAACAGACAATGACAGAATCATATGGGCACAAGAGAAACAATCAGAGGTTAATGCAATACTTCTTCACAACTTGTCAGAATTATAGTGGCATGGGCCACTTCGAATCAGCCGTGGGTAGGAGGACAAAACTTATGGGGTATATGGCAATAGGTCTCCTGGTAGACACAGGTCAGATAGAGCTGACATGGTGAGAGATGGAAGGTTGTTGCACACTCTGGATAGGAGGGTTGATGAAGATAGGTACTATTCTAGTTCTGGTTCGGATAGAAATCATGATCGTCATCATTATCATCCTTACAGGAAGAGTGACAGGGGATACTTGTCGTATGAATTTAAGAAATAAAAGCCACCTACTTTTGATGTACATTTCAAGAAACCAGAAGATGCAGAGGCTTGGATACTTTGGATTAACAAATTATTTGAATTGCATGAGTACATAGAAAACATGAAGGCCAAAATTCCTATCTTCAACTTGAAAGGTAAAGCAAACATTTGGTGGGAATATGTGAAGCAGATCAAAAATAGTAGGACAAAGGAC
The DNA here is from genome assembly GCA_034641835.2 of Pinus albicaulis. Lineage (NCBI taxonomy): Eukaryota > Viridiplantae > Streptophyta > Pinopsida > Pinales > Pinaceae > Pinus > Pinus albicaulis. Next base: position 921,110,225 of record CM076577.1, on the reverse strand, counting down.
TTGAGTTGGCATGAGTTCAAGAGGTTTTTTAGAAAGAAGTACTTGTCAGAAAGGTACTACGATAATAAGGCCAAAGAATTTTATGAGCTAAAGATGGGGTCAATGACAGATGAGGAGTACACAACTAAATTCCTGGAGCTATTGAGGTATGTACCGTATCTTGAAGATGAGAAGGCTAAAGTTCAGTGATTTGTCAATGGTTTTCCATTAGCATTTAGAGATCCAATTAAGTATGATGAGCCTCAGTAACTTGAGGAAGTCATTGGGAAATTGAAGCATTGTTATGAACAGTCAAAGTGTAAGAATGAATCTCAACAAAGATTAAAGAGAAAGACAAAGTTAAAGGTAAATGGAAGTCGAAAAGAGCAAGGCCTCATAATGAAGAGGAGAAGGAAAATGTGGCACTACAAAATAAGTTCAATACAACTAGACAGGGACATGGATCACAAAAACAACATAAAGGTGATGGTATTGGACAGTTGGAGTGTTGGATATATGGTAAGGAACACCTGAAGATATATTTTCCATAGAATCAGGGTGGTAGGCCTCAAATATATAGTGCACAGGAGGCGCAAACTATTGGGGATGTTGGGCAGAGCATTCCTCGTATTTATGCAACCGTGGAAAATATCCAGGAATCTATCATTGAGATGGATGGTAAGATTTGTGATCAAGTTATTTCCATTTTGATTGAGCATGGATCTTATTTTAGTTATGTTAGTCCTGAGTTGGTGGATAAGTGTGGTTTGAATAAATAAATGCATGCAAAATTTTGGTTAGTGCAGTTGGCCTCAGGTACGGAGAAAATATTTCACCATTGGGTAAGAGCTTGTGCATTGGATTTAAATGGTATGCCTATAATAGCGAACATGAACATATCTCCATTGGGATCATACAATAGGCTATTAGTTATGGATTGGATATACCTTCACAGGACCAAGGTGGATTGTTATGACAAATCCATTGAGTGCTTGGATGACAATGGGTAACCAAGAGTCTTACATGGAAAGAAGAAAGCCACATCAGTTAGGATGGTGACAACCATGTAGGCCAAGCGCAGTCGTAGGAAAGGGTGTGTGTTGTTCACAATAAATATTTCTAGTGACAAAGGTAAGGAAGTCGAGGATGCATATGTTTTGAGCAGGTACCCAGTTCCACAACAGTTTCAGGATGTATTTCCAGCAGATATTTTAGAGTTGCCACCTCACAGGGAGGTATACTTTTCTATTGAGTTGGTACCGGGGGCAAAACCAACATCAAAGGAATCTTACATGATGAGCACACCTGAGTTGGTAGAGTTAAAATTGCAGCTAAAAGAGATGCTTGATAAGGGATACATTAGGCCAAGTCTATCGCCATGGGGCACACCGGTATTGTTTGTGAATAAGAAGGATGACACTCACAGATTTTGCATTGATTACATGCAGTTGAACAAAGTGACCATCAAGAACAGGTGTCTGTTGTCGAGGATTGATGACTTGTTTGATCAATTGAATGGAGTGGCATTATTCTCTAAGATCAACTTGAGATTATGATATCATCAGGTACACATCAAAGAAGAGGACATCTACAAGACCACATTGAGGATTAGGTATGGGAATTACAAGTTTGTTGTAGTTCCATTCAGTTTGACTAATGCTCCAACTACATTTATGTGTTTGATGAACAATGTGTTGTGTCCTTTTTTGGACAAGTTTGTTATTGTGTTCATTGATGAAATATTGGTATATTATAAGAATGAGGAAGAACACGTCGAGCATTTGGCAGCAATGTTGAGGTTGTTGAGAGAGCATCAGTTGTATGTTAAGCTTAGCAAATGCAGTTTATTCCAGACTTGGGTACATTACCTGGGACATGTTGTCTCCAAGGAGGGAATTGCAGTAGTTCCAGAAAAGATAAGGGCCGTCATGGAGTGGGTAGCTCCTAGAAATGTAGATGAGGTGATATCCTTCATGGGTTTGGTAGGTTATTACATGAGGTTCATCAGGAACTTCTCACAGATCGCTTATCCTATTACATCATTGCAGAGGAAAGGTAAGAAGTTTGATTGGACAAAGTAGTGTGAGGCCACTTTTGAGAAGCTTAAGCAATTGTTGACACATGATTCAGTGTTAAGGATTGAAAATCTGGACAAGGATTTTATAGTATGTACTAATGCATACAAGAGAGGACTTGGTGGAGTCTGTGTGCACGATGGACAGGTGGTATGCTATGAGTCACGAAAAATAAATTAGCATGAGCAGAACTACTTGACACATGATCATGAGCTAGCAACGATCATACATGCACTAAAGATATGGAGGCACTATCTTCTTAGCATGAGGTTTGTATTGATTAGTGATCACATTGGGTTGAGATGCTTGTTTGACCAACCAAATATGAATGCCAGGAAAGCTAGATGGTTGGGCACGATCAGTGAGTTTGACTTCGAGATCAAGTACATCAAAGGAAAGGAGAACCGGGTTACATATTCTCTTAGCATGTGGGTGCAGGTGAATCACATATCGGCTATGAGCTCCTATGGGAAAGATTTATAAGATAGGATCTTGCAGTCAGGTCGGCATGATGACATGTATATGGATATTATGCGCAAGTTGCAGCAAACTACATGTACCGGTACATGTAGTGGTACAGGTAAAACTATAGGTACAGGTGCAGGTGTACATGATGTGGAATAACATCTTACGACAGATGAATTGGTCAGGTTTAGAGACAGGATATATGTGTCAGACAAAATTGAGCTCAAGAAGGTGATCTTGAGGGAGTTTCATGGGAAACCATATTCGGGTCACCCATGCTATCATAAGACATTGAATTCAATGAATATGTTATATTATTAGTCGAATCTAAAGAAGGAGGTAGTAGAATTTGTAGCTAGGTGTTTGGATTGTCAAATGGATAAGGAAGAATGTAGGCTTCCGGGTGGACTACTACAACTGATTGAAATTCCATAATGGAAATGGGAGGTCATTTCCATGGATTTCATCACAAGTTTTCTCAGGATGGCTAGACAACATGATTCCATCATGGTTTTTGTGGATAGGTTAACAATGGTTGCATATTTCATGCTAGTGAAGACTACATATTCCACTAGCGATGTGGCATAGGTGTTCATCAGATATGTGTTCAGATTCCATGGTGTTCCAAAGAAGATTGTGTCAGACAAGGATGCAACTTTCACTTCCAAGTTTTGGAAGGAGTTGCTTGGAGATTTGGGCACCGAGTTGGCCTTCAACACAGTTTATCATCTGCAGACAGATGGACAGACTAAGAGGGTCAACAGGATATTGGAGGACATGTTAGAAGGACAGACTGAGAGGGTTAACAAGATATTGGAGGACATGTTGAGGATGTATGTGATGCATCAACAACAAAAGTAGGAAGATTATCTCCCACTGGTAGAGTTCACCTACAACAAAGAGTAACAGGAATCATTGAGGATGAGTCCATTTGAGGCATTGTATGGGTGAAGTTGCAATACCCCCATCAGCTAGAGTGATACGGTTAACAAGGTATTGATTGGACCATACATGTTGGCAGAGATGGAATAGTAAATGCAGGTAATCAAGAAGAATTCGAAAGCAATGCATAATAGGCAGAAGAGTCATACAGACTGGAACAGGTTGTTTAAGGAGTTTCAGGTTGGAGAACAGGTGTACTTTCACATCAAGCCCAAGAAGAGCTCCTTGTGGATTGGATCGTGTGCCAAGCTGGCACCACAGTTTTGTGGACCCTTAAGGATTATCGAGAGGATCAAACCAGTAGCCTATCGACTTGTAGTGCCTCCAACGATGAAATTCCATGATGTTTTCCATACATCATTACTTAAGAAGCATGTTAAATATGTTGATCATGTGCTTGACTCGTCTGTATTTCAGGTATAACAATATGGAGAATTCCAGTTGGAGCCTCAATGTGCATTGCAAAGAAAGGTGCTCACGCTCTAAAATCAATCAATAGAGTAAGTTAGAGTGCAATGGAATCACTTTGGGCCCGATGAAGCTACATGGGAGATGGAAGATTAGATGCAGGCTATGTATCCTTCCTTTTGCCGGTGGAGGCAAAGCAGTTTTGGTATGATGTTGGTATATGTTTCGGAATGTGTTTTGGTGTGATGTTTTGATATATGTACATGTGTATATGGATTTAAATACCGCCATGAGATATATTATAAATCTCCAACGAGCGGTATGGGTGTCATGTCATTATAGTTATCATGTTGTTATGTTGTCGTGTTGGTTTTCTTCATAGCAAGGTGATCATTGTAAGTATTGCATTGAGCTATGTTATAAAGCTCCATGGGTAGTATGTTTTATTTTTAGCGGTTTTAGTTGAGGTATATGTGTGTTTGAACACCGAGGATGGTGTCTCCAAAGGGGGAGGGTTCTGTAACAACCCTGGTGAAAATTCCATGTAATAAAAGTTAATAAAGGAAAAATAATAACCACGGTTGTTGGGACACTTATTCCAAGCTGAATGTTGGGAAAAGCATCCTAGTGGGTGTTCATTTCAATTAATATGGTTAAGTAAATTGGCAAAGGCAATGACTAAGGATTTGGAAAGGCAAAATGGCATTTTTGGCACATTTATTTATGAAAATAATGGAAATTAGGAGAAAAGGGAGGTGAAAGGTCACAGGTTGCATGTGAGGACAAAAATGAAGGAAAATAATAGAAAATGAAGAAAATAAAGGCCTCATCAATAAAAAGGCTTATGAGGATCAGTTGGTACCTTTTGTCAGTTTAGTTTTGGAGCTCTCTCATTATTCTCTCTCTCTCTCTCTCTCTCTCTCATTATTCTTGGAATATTCCCACAAAAATTATCCGAATAGGACAAACTAGTTTTGTTTTGCTAGCTTCCTCATCAGTATAAAAGAAAAGTGCTTAAGGATTGTGTCAAATAGCAAGTTTATGAGAGGGTTTACGTGTCAAATCTGTGTGTCTTTTATGAGCAATTCATGAAGTAAATTATCTTTAAAAACACATACACATCAAGTAAATTGCAGAGAATATAATACACAACAAGCACATTATACAGTAGTAATGAAGGAGTTCACACCTCCTAGGTTACGTCTCCTTGGACCAGCTTCAATGGCTTGGCCCTCTTTGATTAACTGATAAAAAATTTGGATACAATCATTTCTTGAGCTCTGATGGCTCTCAAACCTGCTCCAATGGCTCTAGGACAACCCCAATACCCTTGTTTTGGTTTTAACTGAGTCAAATTCTTCTCTCGGAAAAGTTATGCCTATTTCAGTTTCACCTAGAAAACCTCCATCAGTGGTTGTAGCAGTGGTCATGTGGACTAGGGGCTGGCCCCCGCTTACCCCCGCCATAACAATGCTTAAAACATAAATATGTATGGACTGCATAGTTTGTTAAGACCTAATGTATAGTGGAGACGGTAAGGTGTGTGACTGTGTGGCGGGAGGTCGCAGGGTAAAACCTTGGTGCCTCCATAAAAATTTCAACCTACGGCCATGAGGGCATGTGGCAGACTCCGAGCTTTCCACGTGTCATAACCTCATTAGTCCAACCCAACACAAACCAACCAATCCGAAGCCGCCACTTGTCACCACCTCATTCGTCCACCTGTGGGAATATTCTAATAATATTCCAAGGAATATTCCTTGGAATATACCTTTTGCTGACTAGGTTGTATGGATGCCTAGTCAGCATCCCTGTCACAAAATTTGCTTATTTAGCCAAATGATCAAAACGCTCTAACTTTATCATACGGACTCCGTTTTGAGCGAAACAAAGTGCGTCGAAATCAAGAAGATGAGAGCTATCTGATTGTCCAAGTTCCACTCCATTTCGAGAAATTTAAATTTTTAGTACATTTCTTCCCCCAATTCAGTTTTTGATCACTCACTGATCCAAGTGGCTCTAGACACCCTCAAGAGACCAAGAGGGTTGATGATAGGTAAAAATTCAAAGTGGTTGGATGGCTATCAAACCATGTTCATGTTGAAGTACTCGTCACCCTGATTCCAACGGTGCAAATGAATCTCCAATCTGAGCTCGTATGGAGAAGTTAGAGCGAGTCAAAGTTTTGGTCAACGTTGGGCAGTGGGCCAGGTTTAACTGTCCCACAAATTCACCGTCAATCGACAGGAAACCCAGTTCCCGAAAATGGACGAAATTGTGGCCTCATTAATTTGCCCAATGACCCTTAGTTTTGTTAAAATCGAAAATAATTGTTTTTGCTTAAAACAACAAAAAGTATAAAAAAAATGGGGGGTGGCAGGCCACCACCCCCGCCACCCCACCGCATGGTTACATATCATATTACATTGAAAAAAACAAACGTATTAATATTTGGGGGGCAGGCTGTCAACCCCGTCACCCCCGTCGGAACCCCACCGCATAATCAACAATGGTCCACCATATATATGATGGAACCTACATCATATAATGGTAACAATGGGATATGGGTTAGGTTAGGGTCGAGGTTGTGGACCTCTCCCACCCAACAAAATCCATGGTGTATAATAAGGCTGGATCAGGCGGGAATTGAACCCGCCCAGCCCACGTGGACCGGCCCCATAAAACAGGGTCAACGCAACAACAAACGTGCCCCAAATCAACCAAACCTTCACCATACTTAATGTAAAACACGGCCACCGGTCCAAATATGTATATGCCATAAAAAAACGTTGAAGTTTGAACTTAAAACAAAACGTTTCATGTTATATTGGGAGTCGATGGGGCTTGAACCCCGACATCCCCATTTATAATTACTGCATTTACCAATGACCCATGAGGGCCTATGTTGTTAACTCCGCTCAACAACTTATACTTAAGCGTTGAGTTTTCATTTGCACAGGAAAAACGAAGGAAGAGCGCAGAGTTTGAGGCAGACCCAGCACAGATTTCCATAAGCATTATTTTATTGCAGGTACATGTGAGCACGCAGTTCGAGGCAGTTTTTTTTTTATTGCAGGTGGAACCATGATCTGAGCCACATTTTAAGAGGGGCCAGAATTGTCCGGTGTCCAAATTGGACAAATTTTATATCGATTTTACACCTCTCGGCGACGGGAATATGATGACGATGTCAGTTTCTGCAACAGAGGTATCAATTTTTCGGCTATTTTCCATATGGGAATGACGGTGCAAGATTTCAGAGTGTGGATAGTCGATTTCATGCCATTCGACACCAAGACTTCGATGGTGCATTCAGATCCAACATCCAAGCATTCTGTTCTTCCGTCAACTTTAGAGTTGAGGTATATGAAGTGTTGTTTCCATGTACTTCATTGATTATTGTTGTGAAATGTTTTATGTCATGTCAATTCCTGCTTGATGTATGATGCATAATCTTGATGTTTATGTCAAGTGATATGTATTCATCATGGATGATCGTTTATGTTATGAGATCCCTTTGTTGCCTTGATGGCGGGATACTCTTTGTCACCATGTGTGAGGTTGTCATGCTGATAGGAGGTTTGTTATGAGTGAGAGTTCCTTGTAGCGAAACATCTCGTGCTGAGACTTTGCCACTCATGTCGAGTGCACATTTACTTCTATGAAAATTAAACAACGTCCATGTACATCATCGCCATTTCCAGCACCAAATGAAGCGGCCAACACCATCGAGACACCGAGGCCCAAAGACGTAGTCCACACTGGATGAAATCCGTTATTAAATGTCTTGTTTTTTGTTGTGTGATTGTTGACACGTTTTCCTCTTAATTATATATGCATATGTGTTATTTTATGCTCTTTTAAAATGCAATTTTAACAATATCACAAAAGAAAAATATCATGGGTAAATCCAGTAGCTGACGAACCCAGATCAAGTTGTATCAGAGTGGTCTTCTTACTAATGCGAATTGCGAGCGTGAACAGCGATTGAACATGCAGCAATGGAGGATGGAAAAGACATGTACGAGGCCATGCTCAGGATGTCCAAAATGGTGGACATGATGTATGTAGCTTATGAGAGGTGGAAGAAAGAAGAATCAGAAAGCGATGCTTCATCCACATCTTTCAGTGAATGTTCCTCACTCTCATTGTATTCTCATCATTTGAATGAGGAGATCAACTATAGCCTTCAAGTAGATAACATTGAATTGAAAGTGCTTCTACAAGAGGATAAGAAGAGAGTGCAGCTTCAGTTGCAAGCCGCAGAGGCAGCCTTGGAAGAACTGAAGCACAACAACCAGAGCCTTCAAGCAAAGGATTCTAAATTAAGGAGGCTTCTCCAAGAAGAGAAAGCAGAGATTGCAACTTCAGTTGCGTGTCGTGGAAGAGGCTTTAGAGGAATTAAAGCACAACAAAGGCTTGAAGAAACCATCATCACCGGTTTCTGAATCGACATCTGAGGTAAACAATGTTGATGTTTATTTAGTTTCATCTTCACATGCTATCATTTCTATGGGAAATGTGGAGATACCCCTTATAGGACCTAGCATGAGACTCCTCACCAAGATGGGATACAAAGGAGGAGGACTTGGCGTTAATGGCCAAGGCATGATTCAACCATTGGAGGTCATGCAGAGACCTCGATTAGAAGGTTTGGGATACAATGAAGAACAATACTCAAAGGTGTCAGAAGCTCCCAATGCATGGTTGAAACCATTGGGGAAAGAGATTGATGGGAACACTTCACCATCATCCCATGGAAGTGCATGTTGCAGTGAAAGAGCTGAGGCAAGCTATCGTCACCATGATCACACAAGAGACCACCAGGAAAGGTATAACAAGTCTTGATATTCTCAAGTTCATTTTGATTATGAGCATGTTGATAATCATGGACATAAGTCATGGCATAGAATAACTTGTCATTTATGTGGTTTACATAACCATGTCATTGGTGAGTGCTAGAAGAGAATGGCAGTACGAAAGAGTAAGAGGCGTGAAAGGCCTTCTCCACAACAGGGAAAGAAATTGGTTAAAAAGGTATGGAGGAGGAATATTCACTGCAGTTATTCCGACATAAGTGGCCATCAAAGAGCCACGTGTTGGAGACTCCATCCAGAGCAGTGTCTGAAGGAAAAAGCATCCGTGCAGAAACCAGTCAGTGAAAATGTTCAACATGAAAATCCACCACATTCATCATGTTTCACTCTGTTGAGTAAGAAATGGTTTTTATAGATGTATTGGCCACAATTGTAAATCATGTGTTTCAATTTAAAATGTAAAAGTAATGATGTGTTTTCCATCACTTATGAAGCAACAATGATATTTTGGCCTTGTATTGACAGTTGGGGTATTGGTTCCATTTGATGTAACCTTGACCATAGAGTATGGTTATAAACTTGTGGCGAGTGTGGGGAATGCTTGGGTCATAGATTGGTCGCTTAGTTAAGCATGTAATTTGAAAAATATTGTACTACGGGTTTGCAGAGGATGCAAGTGTCGGATCATCGCTTATGGCTCTGAAGGACAAAGGTGAAGGAGAATGAAGGGTCAACTTTCAGGACGCTTGTGGTGCAGACAATTACAAAGCAGCTACAAATTATTCTCATGCTTTTGGTGGAACAAAAGCTCCTCAGTGGGGAGGATTGATCCAGGTGGCTCTAGACACCCTCAAGAGACCAAGACAGATGATGATAGGTCAAAATTCAAAGTGGTCGGATGGCTCTCGAACCAGGTTCAGGTTGAAATACTCGTCGCACTAATTCCAACGGTGCAAACAGATCTCCAATCCGAGCCCGTATGGAGAAGTTAAAGCGAGTCAAACTTTTGGTCAACGTTGGGCAGTGGGTCAGGTTTAATTGTCCCACAAATTCACCATCAACCGACAAGAAACCCAGCTCTAGAAAATGGGTGAAATTGTGGCCTCATTAATTTTCCCAATGATCCTTATTTTCGTTAAAAATAAGAAATAACCATTTTTGTTTAAAACAACAAAAAAAATATATATTAAAAAATGGGGGGTGGCGGGCCACCATCCCTGCCACCCCACCACACGGTTACACATCATATTACATTGAAAAAACAAACGTATTAATATCTGGGGGGTGGGCTGTCAACCCCACCACCCCCGTTGCAACCCCACCGCATAATCAACAATGGTCTGCCATATATATGATGGAATCCACAACATAACACGGTAACAATGGGATACAGGTTGGGTCGGGGTCGTGGGTTGCAGACCCTTCCCACCCAACAAAAGCCATGGTGTATAATAAGGGTGAAGCCAGCGGGGATTGAACCCGCCTGACCCACGTGGGTCGGCCCCCAATGGGTTTCCCCATAAAATGGGGTCAACGCAACAACAAACACACCCCAAATAAACCAAACCTTCACCATACTTAATATAAAACGCGGCCACCAATGCAAATATGTATATGCCATAAAAAATCGTTGAAGTTTGAACTTAAAACAAAACGCCTTTTGATATATTGGGAGTCGATGGGGCTTGAACCCCGACATCCCCATTTCTAATTACTGCATTTACCAATGCCCCATGAGGGCTTGCGTTGTTAACTCCGCTCAACAGCTTATACTTAAGCGTTCAGTTTTCATTTGCGCGAGCAAAACGAAGGAGGAGCACGGAGTTTGACGCAATTTTTTTTTTTATTGCAGGTGGAACCCTAAGCCATTCAGGGAGTCAGTGGAACCATGATCTGAGCCACATTTTTAGAGGGGCTAGAATTGTCCAGTGTCCAAATTGGACAAATTTTATATGGATTTTACACCTCTCGCCGATGGGAATCTAATGACGATATCAGTTTCTGCAACAGAGGTCTCGATTTTTTGGCCATTTTCCAGATGGGAATGATGGTGTCGAATTTCAGAGTGTGGATAGTCGATTTCATTCCATTCAACGCCATGACTTCGATGGTGCATTCAGATCCAACATCTAAGCATTCTATTCTTCAGTCAAATTTAGAGTTGAGGTATATGAAGTGTTGTTTCCATGTAATTCATTGATTATTGCTATGAGATGGTTTATGTCGCGTCAATCCCTACTTGATGTATGATGCAGAATCTTGATGTTTATGTCATGTGATATGTATTCATCATCGATGGTCATTTATGTTCTGAGATCCCTTTGTTGCCTTGATGGAGGGATACTCGTTGTCACCATGTGTGAGGTTTTCATGATGATAGGAGGTTTGTTACAAGTGAGATTTCCTTGTAGTGGAACATCTCGTGGAGAGAAGTTGCTACTCATGTCAAGGGCACATTTTCTTGTATGACAAGTGAACAACGTCCATGTACATCATCACCATTTCCATCACCAAATGAAGCGGCCAACACCATCGAGACACCAAGGCCCAGAGACGTAGTCCACACTGGACAAAATCCGTTATTAAATGTCTTGCATTTTGTTGTGTGATTGTTGACATGTTTCATCTTAATTATATCTGCATATGTGTTATTTTATGCTCTTTTAAAATGAAATTATAACAACATCACAAAAGTAAAGGATCATGGGTAAATCTAGTAGCTGACGGACCCATATCAAGTGGTATCAAAGCGGTCTTCTTGCTAATGTGAATTGCGAGCCTGAACAACGATTGAACATGCACCAATGGAGGATGGCAAAGACATGTATGAGGCCATGCTCAGGATGTACAAAATGGTGGACATGATGTATGTAGCTTACGAGAGGTGGGAGAAAGAAGAAGCAGAAAGTGATGCTTCATCCACATCTTGCAATGAATGTTCGTCACCCTCATCGTATTCTCATCATTCGAATGAGAGATCAACTATAGCTTTCAAGCAAATAACGCAAAATTGAAAGTGCTTCTACGAGAGGAGAAAGAGGATAGGAAGAGAGTGCAGTTTCAGTTGCAAGCCACAGAGGCAACCTTGGAAGAACTGAAGCACAATGACCGGAGCCTTCAAGCAAAGGATGTTGAATTAAGGAGGATTCTCTAAGAAGAGAAAGTAGAGAAGAAGAGATTGCAACTTTAGTTGTGAGTCACAAAAAAGGCTAAAGAGGAATTGAAGTGCAACAAAGGCTTGAAGAAGCCATCATCACCGGTTTCTGAATCGACATCTGAGGTAAACAATGTTGATGTTTCTTCAGTTTCATCTTCACATGCTATCATTTATGTGGGAAATGTGGAGATACCCCTTATGTGAACTAGCATGAGACTCCTCACCAAGATGGGATACAAAGGAGGAGGACTTGGCGTTAATAACCAAGGCATGATTCAGCCATTGGAGGTCATGCAAAGACCTCGATTAGCAGGTTTGGGATACAATGAAGGACAATACTCGAAGGTGTCAAAAGCTCCCAATGCATGGTTGAAACCATTGGGGAAAAAGATTGACAGGAACACTTCACCATCATCCCATGGAAGTGCATGTTGCAGTGAAAAAGTTGAGGCAAGCTCTCGTCACCATGATCGCACCAGAGACCACCAGGAAAGGTATAACAAGTCTCGATATTCTCATGTTCATTTTGATTATGAGCATGTTGATAATCATGGACATAAGTCATGGCATAGAATAACTTGTCATTTTTGTGGTTTACATAACCATGTCATTGTTGAGTGATGGAAGATAATGGCAGTATGAAAGAGTATGAGGTGTGAAAGGCCTTCTCCATAGCAGGGAAGTAAATTGGTTAAGCAGGTATGGAGGAAGAAGACTCATTACAGTTATTCCGACATAAGGTGCCATCAAAGAGCCACGTGTTGGAGACTCCATCCAGAGCAGCGTCTGAAGGATAAAGCGTCTGTGCAGAAACCAGTCAGTGAAAATGTTCAACAAGAAAATCCACCACATTCATCATGGTTCACTCTGTTGAATAAGAAATGGTTTTTCAAGATGTATTGGCCACAATTGTAAATCATGTGTTGTAATTTAAAATGTAAAAGTGATGATGTGTTTTCGATAACTTATGAAGCAACAATGATATTTTGGCCTTGTATTGATAGCTGGGGTATTGGTTCCATTTGATGTAACCTTGACCATAGAGTATGGTTATAAACTCGTGGCGAGTGTGGGGAATTCTTGGGTCATAGATTGGTCGCTTAGTTAAGCATGTAATTTGAAAAATATTGTACTATAGGTTTGCATAGGATGCAGGTGTTGGCTCATCGCTTATGGCTGCGAAGGAAAAATGTGAAGGACAATGAAGGGTGACCTTTCAGGACACTTGTGGCGAAGACAAAGTACAAAGCAGTGGTAGATTATTCTCATGCTTTTAGTGGACCAAAAGCTCCTCAGTGGGGAGGATTGATCCAAGTGGCTCAAGACACCCTTAGGAGACCAAGAGGGTTGATGATAGGTCAAAATTCAAAGTGGTCGGATGGCTCTCGAACCAAGTTCAGGTTGAAGTACTCGTCACCCTGATTCCAACGGTGCAAATGGATCTCCAATCCGAGCCCGTATGGAGAAGTTAGAGTGAGTCAAAGTTTTGGTCAAAGTTGGGCAATGGGCTAGGTTTAACTGTCCTACAAATTCACCATCAACCGGCAGGAAACCCAGCTCCCGAAAACGGGTGAAATTGTGGCCTCGTTAATTTTCCCAATGTCTCTTATTTTCGTTAAAATAGAAAATAACCATTTTTTGTTTAAAACAGCAAAAAAATTATAAAAAAATGGGGGGTTGCAGGCCACACCACCGCACGATTACATATCATATTACATTGAAAAAAAACAAATGTATTAATATTTGTGGGGCGGGTTGTCAACCCCGACACCCTCGTCGAAACCCCATCGCATAATCAACAACGATATGTTATATATATGATGGAACCCACAACATATAACAGTAACAATGGGATACGGGTTGGGTCGGGGTCATGTGTTGTGAACCCCACCCACGCAACAAAAGCCATGGTGTATAATAAGGGTGGATCTAGCGGGAATTGAACCCGCCCGACCCATGTGGGCTGGCCCCATAAAATGGGGTCAACACAACAACAAACGCGCCTAAAATAAACCAAACCTTCGCCATACTTAATATAAAACGCAACCACTAGTCCAAATATGTATATGCCATAAAAAATCGTTGTATTTTGAACTTAAAACAAAACGCGTCGTGTTATATTGGGAGTCGGTGGGGCTTGAACCCCGATATCCCCATTTCAAATTATTGCATTTACCAACAACCCATGAGGGCCTACGTTGTTAACTCCGCTCAACAGCTTATACTTAAGCGTTGAGTTTTCATTTGCACGGGAAAAATGAAGGAGGAGTTGTAGTTCGAGGCAGACCCAACACAAATTTCCATAATAATTATTTTATTGCGGGTATAGGAGGGCACACAGTTCAAGGCAGATTTATTTATTTTATTGCAGGTGGAACCCTGAAACATGCAGGGAGGCAGTGGAACCATGATCTGAACCACATTTTCAGAGGGGCCAGAATTGTCCGGTATACAAATTGGACAAATTTTATATGGATTTTACACCTATCGGTGACGGGAATCTCATGAAGATATTTGTTTCTGCAACAAAGGTCTCGATTTTTCAGCCATTTTCCAAATGGGAATGATAGTGTCAGATTTCAGAGTGTGGATATTCGATTTCATGCCATTGGACGCCACGACTTCGATGGTGCATTCATATCCAGCAGCTGAGCATTATGTTCTTTAGTCAACTTCAGAGTTGAGGTATATGAAGTGCTTTTGCCATGTACTTCATTGATTATTGTTGTGAGATGTTTTATGTCGTGTCGATTCCTGCTTGATGTATGATGCAAAATCTTGATGTTTATGTCATGTGATATGTATTCATCATGGATGGTCATTTATGTTATGAGATCCCTTTGTTGCCTTGATGGCGGGATACTCTTTGTCGCCATGTGTGAGGTTGTCATGCTGATAGGAGGTTTGTTATGAGTGAGAGTTCCTTGTAGTGGAACGTCTCGTGGAGAGACTTTTCCACTCATGTTGAGGGCACATTTCCTTGTATTACAAGTAAACAACGTCCATGTACAACATCACCATTTCCAGCACCAAATGAAGCGGCCAAAACCATCGAGACTTCGAGGCCCGGAGATGTAGTCCACGCTGGATGAACTCCGTTATTAAATGTCTTGTGTTTTGTTGTGTGATTGTTAACATGTTTTCCTCTTTCTGGTTCCTGGGCCTGAAAAATTGCCTTAAATCCCGCGGACGTAGGCACAGGTCTGGAAAATTTAGTCCCTGGACGCATGCATGCCTATGTCATGGGAGCATCCAAAGCCTCTCAAATGCACCCATACCTATATTGTGGGAGCGTTAGGGGGTTAAGTGGGTTAAAAACTCAATGGGACCAGGGGGCTAGTTACTTGAGTGGTTGGGATGGTTCCTGGGAGTCTTTTTGTTGATGTGGAAGGTTTGTATGATGTGTTTTCGTCGATTCCACTTCCTTAAGGTCACTTAGGAGGTTGAATCTGATCATAGTAGCCTCTCATCACATGTTTACCCCGGTTGGCCAGTTACTTGGGTAGATATGGGAGGACAATGTTACATCTACTCAATAGTTATAGAGGGTCCTTAGACCCATCATCGAACTTAGGTTCATTGTTGGCCTCCTTCTCACTACTGGAGTCATTGGACCTTGCCACCCCAAACCAGCAAAGACATCTCAAAGAGAGTAAATTCATGATACAACACATATAAATAATTCCACTGAAAATCCAATTGGTATTGAAATTTTCCCTTGCTCAAAGAATGTTGAGACCACCTTTCATCTTCTTTGGAAACTTCCTTTATTAGCGTTTTATTTCCTTTCTCATAAACAAACTTTATAAAATAAGAGGAAATTTTCGCTCTCTTTACAATATTTTATGTATTTGGGTTTGTATATAGTGAGTTGACAGTTTGGTTTGTATATAATGACTTGAGAGTTCACATTACTATGTGAAATGGGTAGAGATTCTTGTAAACACCATTTGACTTCCATGTAAAATTAACGGGATGAGTGTAAAATGATAAGACACATGCACATTTTTATTTGGTGTGTTGAGTTAATGCTAAATTAATGTGCCCTTATTGAAGCTTTTGTGTAGAGAGGTATGTGGGATGGTTTGGGTTTGCATGATTCACAATTAGAAAGACTTGTGCTTGGGAAATTTCCCTTACACTATGTTTTTTCAGAAAAGACACACCTAATGTATTTAGTTGAATTTTGATATTGAATATGTGTGCTAAGGAAATTTCATGTTGAGTTAATACACATTTTCGGGCTTGGATTATGCCTTAAAATCTGATTTTGTTTGGCTAAGAGCTCATCTTTCTTAGACATAAGGAAATAGGTTAATGGCACAAGACCCGAGGCATCTTGTAGGAGTGAAAGCTTGTTCCCTTACAAACTACCAATGAGTAATTATAGGTGTTGTGGTTTTTCTTGAATAACATTGGTGAGTCAGTTTGCAATCATGGATAGTAGTGAGTGATGTTTGTCCCCACTGCTGGTTTGATAATTGAGTTATGATAGATTTTCTCACTATTTAAAAAATAAATAAAATAAATAAAAAATTTGACATTTTGATAAATTTAAATTATTATAACTATATATCATTTCACCTAATCCTAACATTAGACTACTATTTATTCATTTTTTTCGTTGCTGCTTGTGCGATTAGGTTGGAACAAGGAGCGTGGCCGACTGTTGCATGTCTGCGCACTGCGCAGCAAGGGCGTTGCCTTCCTTCTTGGGCTCGAGCTCAGCCAGGGCCCCTCGCCCTCATGGATGCACAACGTCTATCTAACGCCCCTCCTTCGCCTCCCTCAGCGGAATCGACCTTCAACTCACTGCTTGCTTCTTTGCCGAAGAAGAAAAAACATGAAATCGCCAAGTTCGTCAAAAAGCTTGACGACATTCCTGAGGTCTCCCTCCCTCCTGAGGGACTGATCCAGGTTGCACTGTCTTTGGCGGATCGGGCTCTTATGGGCTAGTTTACGGGCCTTTGGCCCTCTCCTGTCTCAACAGAAAACTGGGTTGTCAAGAACTGGGTGCCATTGATCAAGAACAGTTTAACCTCTTACTTCTTGGGAAGAGGCTACTTCCTGTTCGAGTTCAACTCAAAGGAGGATAAAGATCTGATCTTCAGGAATGGCCCCTACTTCATGGGACCTCAGGGCCTATTTCTCAACAAATGGACGTCGGATTTCGACCCTGCGGTTGATGTTCCCACGGCTGCCGAATCTCCCGATCCATTTCTGGAACTGGGACTCCTTGAAACATATAGACAATACCCTTGGTAAATTCATTGATAGGGAAAACAATAAGGACCAATACGATTGTGCACGGATTTGCATAGAAGTTGATCTAGAGGTGGGGCTGCCGAAGGCAATAAAAATCAAAGTGGGTAGCTGGACCCATTTTCAAAAGTTAGACTACGAACAGCTTCCATTCAAGTGCTATAAATGTCACATCTATGGTCATTTTTCTATAGGCTTCCCAAGTAAAGGGGAAGCAGAAAAAGGGAAGGAGGAAGGGTGGAACCAGGTTAAGAGGTCTAAGACCTCCCACAAAAAATATGGGGCTCCAAATGGGCAAGGCCCACAACATTCCTTAGCTCATATTGGTCCTTCCCAGAAAAGCCAAGAAAATCGATATGAGGTCTTAAGCTCTGCTGCAGAGGAACCCCAGGATGACGAAATGCAAAAAAAGGTACCCCAGACAAAGGCATCTCATCAGGATCAAGGCCAGAAGAAAGTGCCAATGAAAGGCATAAGGAAACCCAAGAATAAGTCATCGAGGAGGGCTAAGACTCGGAGTATTCAGAGGAGGAAGGGGAAATAGGAGAATCACAAACCTCAGATAGAAGATCAACAAGAGGGCGTAAATCTGCTTGTGAAAAAATAGAGCAGGAAACCTATAAAGACAAGCTCCAGGGTAGTCAGCCCACTCTGGAGAAGCTCTTTGCTAAAACTCCTAAGGTAACCAGAAATCAGGCGCAGGGTTCAAAGGGGGCCCATCAATCACAAAAAAAGTAAATGATGAAGATCATCCCCTAGAACTGTAGAGGAATGGGGAGCAAGGTGAAAGAAGAAGCCATGAGAAGTCTATTAAGAACAGAAACCCCAGACATTCTGCTAGTGCAGGAGACAAAAATGGAGGACATAGAGTTTCTCCGAACAGGCAAGAAAGTTTGGAATAAAGGCAGGGGACAGGCCATCTCTGCTCGGGGAGCCTATGGGGGATTAGGCTCCCTCTGGAACAAAACCAAGTTTGTAAAGATTACAAAGATCCTAAACACACATTGGTTGTTTCTGAAACTTCAACATGTGGACACTTTAGAGGTAATTTGCCTCTTCAATGTCTGTGTACCGGTAAATGCAGGGGAGAAAAAGGCCTGCTAGGACTCCATCAGGATATTGTCAGAATCAGAAAACCTGGAAAATGTAATTGTTGTTGGAGATCTAAATCTCACGATGCATGCAAAGGAAAATCGAGGAGGCAGTATGGTCAGGGATCCGGCAAGGGAATGGGTGGAGGACCTGATGCAGGACTGGGATATGCTCGACATCTCTCCCTCAAACTGTAAGTTCACTTGGTCTAATAAAAGAATTGGTCCTGGGCATCTTGCTGCAAGGTTAGATAGATTTTTGGTTCAAAGCTCCTTTCTTCTGTTAGGACTGGAGGCAAGAATGTGGATTCTCTCTTGCAGCGTATCCGATCACAAGCCTATAATGCTAGAATTACTTGCTCAACATGACCTTGGTCCCATACCCTTCAAATTCAGCGTTTTATGGGTCAAGAATCCCGACTTCCTGAATCTAGTTCAAGTTTGATGGAGGATGTCGGTAAAGGGCTCTCCCTTCTTCATATGCGAGGAAAATCTCAGAAGATTAAAAGCCAATTTCAAAGTATGGGCCAAATCTCTCCCTCACCCTGTAAAGGAGAGGAAGCTGGCACAAGAATGTCTTGAGCAACACCATATCCAAATTGAAGAAGAAGACATCACAAGAGAGGTCTTCGATAAGGAGGCAGCTCTCCAAAAAAATTATCACAAGACTTGCCTACTGGAGGAGGAATATTGGAGACAAAAGTCCCGAAGTTTATGGCTTAAAGTAGGAGACTAGAATTCCTCCTTCTTCCATAAACAAGCTCAAGCAAGAAAATGCTTTAATTCCATTGCATAAATTAAGGAAGGCGCCACCACTCATAAGGATATTACGAGCATCAAGAGATCAGCCTCCTCTCACTTCAAAAATCTTTATAGTGAAGATGGTGAGACGGACCCAAACTCCAAATTTTTGGGGGTGGTCCCTTTAAATATCTCTCTCAGTATGAATCAGCAGTTGGAAGCAAAGATCACCAGTAAAGAGATAAAAGACGCCCTCTTCGACATGGAGCTCGATAAAGCCCCCAGACTGGATGGTTTTACAGCAATATTCCTCCAAACCTGTTGGCATATTGTGGAAAATGATATGCACAAAATGATTTTAAAGTCTCAAAATTGCTAGAAAATTGGGGGTAGCACTAATTCTGCCTTCCTTGCCCTCATTCCCAAGGAAAAGGGTGCTACTACCTTCAACAGATTTCGACCCATTTCCCTCTGTAATATTGGTTACAAAATTATCACCAAAGTGATTGCCAACAGATTAAAAGGACTCCTCCCTTCTATTATCCTAGAAAATCAAGGGGGCTTTGTTCAAGGAAGACAGATTGTGGACAACTTCATCCTCGTTCAAGAGGTGATCCACTCAAGTAAAATGCACAAAGAGAAAGGTATGGTGGTCAAACTCGATTTGGCTAATGCTTTTGATCGTGTTAGACATAGTTTTCTTTGGGAAGTTATGTACAAGTTTGGGTTTGGGTCGAATTTCATAAATTGGATAAGAGCTTGTATTTCAGAACCTGGGATCGCTCCCTTGGTAAATGGGAGAGCGGCAGAATTTTTCAAAGCTTTGAGAGGATTAAGGCAGGGTTGTCCCCTCTCCCCGCTTCTCTTTGTTCTCCAAACCTCTGTCCTTAGTTATTACTTGGATCAGAAGCTGGCAGAGCAAGAGATTTTGGGCCTCAATATTACTCGAGGAGTAAAAAATGTAAATCATGCTCTGTTTGCCGACGATACTCTCCTGCTCAGAGCAGCCACAGTTCTTTCAGCCTCTAAATTCAAGGAAGTGTTGGAGGACTTTTGTGAAGCTACAGGTAGCTCTCTAATTATGGAAAATGTCAGATCTACTGCTGGAATGTCTCTGCCAGTGCCCTTACTGCCATCTCCAGAACCTTGGGTTTCGCTGCCTCTTCTAACTGGTCCTCTTTTAAATATCTAGGCCTGCCCATTTTTCAGAGACCAGCCTTCAGCAGAGACTGGATCCCTTTGATTGACAAATTTAAGGCCAAAATTCAGGCCTGGGGATTTTCTTGGCTTAATCTGGCTGGCAAATCAGTTCTCATAAAAGCAGTCCTTTGTAGTCTCCCCATTTTCCAATTCTCTATTATCTTAGCTCCTGCTGGCATCCTTAGGAAGATGGAGGCATTAATTCGCAATTTCTTCTGGAAAGGAGGCAATCAAAATGAAAATAAAATACATTGGTAAGCTGGGACAAAGTATGCAAGCCCATGATGGAAAGAGGACTGAACTTTAAAGAGCTCATCAGTCAAAATTTGGCAATGGGAGCCAAGATTTTTTGGAAAATTATAGCTCCTCATCCAAGTTGGGCGAAATTAACTCTTTGGAAAAAATACTTCACAGGTTCAAGGAAACGCTGCCTAGACAGCTCCATCTCCATTAGTGGCTCGAACTTGCTCAATTTTTATTCCAAATCCGTCCCTCTAATCAAAGAGCACTCGTATTGGATACCTGGCAATGGCAGAATGATCAACATTTGGGACGACCAAATTATGAATCATCCACCAATAGCAGAGTTTGCCTCGCTTCAATCGCTTTGCTCCTAGTTATCCAATGCGTGTCTCAAATCTCTGTGGGACATATTGAGTTGGTGCGGCAAAGCTTGGCATGGTTGGAACCTGCCCATCGTCCCTCCTGCGCTGACAAATGACCGAGACGCTCTCCTTGCACTGTTAAATGGAAAATCTCCATTGGATGCTGGTAAAAACGATACCCGTGGCTGGGGAGCAAAGCCAGGCTTATACACAGCAGTGAAGGGATATAAGAAGTTGAAGGAAATACCTCACGTCCCACCTGATCCTACAACGTGGAAAGGATTGTGGTCTCATAAGTCCATACCAAAAGTGGAATTTTTCTGCTGGGTGCTTTGCCACAAAGGAATCCTTACATATGATAGACTAATGAAGAAAGGATTTTATGGGCCTTCTAAATGCCGACTCTGCTGCGATTCTGAAGAGAATGCTCATCACATCATGCTGGATTGTAAATATGCCTCAGAAATCTAGCAGGGTTTCCTAAGCCTTTGGAGAAATAATTTTAACTTTCCCTCATCCATCACTAAGATGTTTGCAAACTGGCTGCATCTTTACCTAGGAGCACTCCCAAAAAATGACAGCTTCAAGGCGGCCTGGCTATCATTGCCAAAATTCATCTGTTGGCAAATATGGCTTGAGAGAAATAGAAGAGTTTTCAGAGATAAAGGGCACAATGTGAATCTCACCATTGTAAAGATCAAAATCCAATGGAAAGAAAGTCTAGGTGACTAGCTGAAAGACATAAACTTAAGTCAACAAGACTTAGAGTGGGGCACAAGAAAGGATCTGCAATTCTCCAAATAAATAAGGCAAATCAAGCAAAAAAAAGATTGGCAAATCAAAAGGAATGAGAAAGAATTTGTAGATTGGAACTTCAAGCAATCCAGACATACCTTATTTTTTGACGGGGCAGCAAAAGGAATCCCGGAAGTACTGGAGCAGGAGGAGTTATCAAAGATAAAGATGGAAGAATTGTGTTCAGCTATGCCTGGGGATTAGGCTACACCACAAGTATCCAAGCTGAAGTGTTAGCCCTCCTGCAAGGTCTTAAGCAAGTCAAGGCCCTTGGGATGGAAGAGGTCAATGTCATAGGGGATTCTCAAATTATCATAAA
This sequence comes from Pinus albicaulis, assembly GCA_034641835.2. Taxonomy (NCBI): domain Eukaryota; kingdom Viridiplantae; phylum Streptophyta; class Pinopsida; order Pinales; family Pinaceae; genus Pinus; species Pinus albicaulis. The sequence goes on along the minus strand of CM076577.1, from coordinate 921,088,369 downwards.
AACTATGGTTGAGAACTCCACTCCAGTGGACCTCGGATTTGCAAGAGTGGTGATCAGAATCAAAATTCTGAAAAACTCCCTTCAAAATGTGAACTTCTTCCACGTGAGGAGGGAGAATAATAAAGATGCAGACATGGAAGCTAATAGAGCACTTCTCCTGACAGTTGGCGCTCTCTCCAGAGATAGGAACGAGGACTGGGATTCTATACCATAATTTGTTGATCTTATGTTCTATTGCATATTGCTGAGTCAGTTTGTTTGTATTCATAAACTAGGGAAAATTTCGGAGATAGAATCATTAACAACATGTAAGAAATTTAGAATTCGAAATAATGAGGCCTTTGAAGTGCTGGCTAAAGAAAAATACTGGGCTCTAGCCCATCATTGTAATCAGATGACTGGCATTCTTGCCAAAGTTCTAATATAATCTCATAACAGTTCTTGTAAAAAAAAACATTAGACTGCTATTGAGGGATATGGTACTTAGATATATAATAGAAGGGGTTTGAGTGCATTATATATGCACATCATGATTGTTATCTTTTGATGTGTATCATGTCAATCAATATAGTAAATACTTTAAATACTTCGTGGTGGATTACTTTATTTAAAAGGTATTGTATGCTTATTATGGATAATAGATTATGTTTTTTTTGTTATTGCAGTGTATGATTGCTTTATTTTTATTCTATTTTTAATTAGAATAAGATTTTTTAGAGAATTGGTAACTTCGATCAGATCAACTGCTACTAATAGACTACCTACAACTATTTTATAAATGTCACTAATGAGTTAGTTACAACATGTTTTTGGAGACTTGAACCCATACAACTAGGGAAACAAATTGTTCTCCTAACCACTCAAACTAAGATCCTTTAACATGTATATTTAATTAATATTTGATCATATCAAAATAAATATTATATACTATTAATTTTAATATGGATAAACTATATAGTATGATATTTTTCTTTTCAAAGGGATAATTAATGATTGCCATTAAAAAGATAGTTTGGTATCTAGGCCAGAGCCCTTACATTCATCATCCTGATCCATTATGGTTCTACCTTCGGAAATCCAAAATAGATGTAGCATATTCTTGTGACAATATCATGTCCCAAATTAATAATTTTGCTAAGGGAAATTCTCAATTTTGCAATTTTGGCGAATAATAAATATTTTTGGCAAATAAACTTAGCAAAATGGGTTATGAGGGCTCAATATAATTTTTGGAGAGAAAAGACGACCAAACTTAGGAGAAAAGAAAAATTAAAGTGAAGATAAGTTGTGGAGGTTACCAAAAAGGGAAATCGACCCATGGGAAGAATCAAACCATGGTATCAAAGCATAGTGTGAGAGAAATTGAACCATGGTATTAGGAAAGGAAAACAACAATAAAAGGAATGTTAGAGCCTCGTTTTGATCATTCTATTGGCATTTCATTTCAGAATTGAAGAGTTTGTTTGAGCTGCTTACCCAAGTCAACCAATGTTGTTTACCACAAGGAATTTTCAAGCGGAATTCCACCCTCATTTTATAGAACTTTGATTGTCTCCCTAATGAGGTAATTTGGGGAGTCCAATTCAAGATTTCCACATCGCTTTATTGCAAGTATTCACTTAGTTTTCCACTCCTTAGGCGTAGAGGTAGTTCGATTTGCTCATTTGGGGATCAATTATTCTGGGTTGGAGTTCCAACTATTTTGCAAGTGATTTTCCCTATTGATGTCAGTGATTTTGTAGAGGATTTGCAGGGCAGAGATCAACATTATTTGTGGCCTGCAATTTCTCTTTTTGGGGATGCGTTGGGGTTTACTAGTTATTATTTGCGCAGTGATTGAACAGTGTTGTTTTGTCAGGTATTGGAGCTTATTTTGGACAGTAGTTTGAGGAATGAATTTATTAGGATTTGGAGGACTTTCCCTTTGGAAAAAACCTGCATTCTTTCAACAATTCGATTTTTGTAGCTCACTAGAAAACTCTGAAGGGCCACCGAGGTTTAAGTGACTGGTAGATTCAACTTCATATTTTCCTGGGTTTTATGAGAGGATTATGTGGTTAAAATTTTAGAATTTTCCGGGCGATATTCTGGCTTGAAATCCCCATTCTTATAGCAGGGCAAATTGCTGGTTTAACTGAGATTTTCACACTATTTTGGGCATTTTTGGTCAGTTGGAATTAGCTCAAAATATTTATGGGTTTTATTGGTTGGGGTGTGAAGAGCATCTCACTAATTTTTTAGAAATTTTAGAGCACTTTTTAGGGTTCATTTCACAGTTTGCCTCCAACAGCAACAACAATTTCTACAAAGTGTGTTTAGATAGATTGAGCCATTTCAGTTGGAGGTTTCACTTAGTTTCTCACCTGGGTCATGAATGTAATTCTATCTATTCATTCCATTGTATTCAGTTCCAACTTTAAAATAAATAGAATTGCTTGGTTTTATGACTACTATTCTATGGCTCTTTGACCTATTTCTATTTGTGTAATTTTGTGCCTGCATGTGTGAAAATTCTTGGTTGTAATTTCGTGCGTGTTTTGATATTCATTGTATTTTCTAGTTTGGAACATTATATTGGTATCGGATCATTCCTTGTTTTGCCGTGAAATTTGTGGTTTGATTTGTGAAAATTGTTTATGGAGCCGATGGCTAAATTTTTGAAGCAATTAGCTGCTAAATTTATATTTGGAACATTACAAACAACTTTTACCTATTGTACTAAAAAGATGCCTACTATAAACTTTGTAGAAAAATCCTTGAAACAAACATAATTTACACAACATCAAATAAGACTAAACAAAAATCTACCAACCTATAACTAAACTGTTGAGCCACATTTTCTAGATGATACATCAATCAATACTGTTACTTGAGTCAAGGACTTGCTTGCCTTTTCTCCATGTAGTGCTCTCGCTAGATTCAAGCTTTTTTGTCGTCGTTTGAACGCCCGATGCATATAATTCCTCCAATTCCATGAATTTGCAGTGTACTGCGATAAAATCAGTTTGAGTTTCATGTTGGAGGCGATCCAATTTCATTCGCAGTAGATCTAACTTGGCATTGATTAACACCTGTAAGGATTTTTGGGCTTTCATTTTAGCCTCAACCCTCTGGTTGAAGGCACACATGAGGCAAACCACAACATTAATAATTTTCTCCAAAAATACATTGACATCCACCTGCATAACATCATGGAAAAAGGTATCGATATTTTCCATGGGATAACCACACCTTAGCAATGCTTGACCCGCTCTACTTAACGCACAAAGTATAACACTGAGATTGCATCTTCCTTGACTCAACAATATTAGCATGGCTAAAGAGAGTTTGCATGCCAATTCAAAGGCCAATAAAAGCTTGAACTTAGGCCTGACGTTCCCTCCTCGGCCAATGACATTCTCTCTGAGATAATTAGATGAAGAGTTATATTGCCAAAACCCAACATGCTGTGAATTCCTTGCTGAATTTGCATACTGATATGGAATAAGGATGGAAATAACAATTGTCATCTGAGAAATATAGTATCACACACACACACACACACACACACATATATCTTTTAGTTTTTCAATATATTTTGTTTTTCATTATATTTTATATATAATCAATTTTAAAAACTATATTTATATTAATGTGTTTTTTCTAGTTGACTAGTTCTTTATGATGTAGAGATACATTATAATTCTTTCTTATTATACACTTCACCTTATAAATGTGATTGGATGCTTCCATTGTCATCGTCCTTTTTGAAATAGGAGATAAAGTCCATTGCTAAGAAAGGGTGATCTCAACAAGTCATCAATAATTCAAGTTTGTTCATTGATATTTTAACTTTGATTGTTTGTGATCCATTGTGAAAATAATGTTGTTTTATTAGTTTGTGCCGTGAGACGGCATGGGACTATAGTAATCGAATATACTGCTTAGCATTAATTCCTGTTGAAGTTACTACTTACTTTTCAGCCTTTTCATAAAGCACCGTCCCTGTCCACGTGTTAAACTTCCGCAATAATTTTGAGGACCAATGAAATAATTTGATGGTCTTATTTGGCCTCTTCAAAAGGAAAAGAGACCATTTGGTTGGTATTCTTCATACCTTATATTTGTTGAGCGCATTTAATTCATTCATGTTCTCTAAATTGAGACTAATGTTAACATTAGTTCTCGAGCATTTATTGTTTAAGATAATGCAAAACATATGTATCTCATTTCTGTGGAGTCTTCTCGTAAACCAATCACCAGTGTGTTGTGGGCATGTTAGCCATCTGTCACAACTACTACTCCCCAACTTCAGGGTGTGTTTCACATGTTACCTATGTGTCACAAATGCTAATCCCTTGTTTGAAGCTCAGTTCAAAGAGACTGCAACCCTCCATTGAGTCGCAAAGTTGCAACCCTCTATCGAGTCACAAAGTTGCAACCCTCTATTGAGTTGCAAAGCTAATATTTCTCAACTCTATAAGAATTTGGTTGCACCATATGAACCTAGAGAAACAAGTGTTGCAAGTAAGAAACAACTGGATTCTTTGTTATCATTTCTTGCACAGTGAAAAAATTCAAAAGTTGAAACAAGTTTGCAGTAAACACAAAAAATATTAAATTAGTCAAAAACTTAATTGTATGCATTGCACGTGACTCAAGAGAACTGGTAGGAGCTGCAATTTTTTTCAATCCATTTAACTCGTGTAGAAAAAATATATAGACAAAAAATTGTATGGACTCCGGTTAAATTTGTGCTTTCAAGCAATGGTTCAACATCTGGATTTTGACCAAGTATTTCAATATCCCTCAACTTTGTAAAGTAAAATTCTCTTTCCTTCTCTACGCTATCTACTGAAAGCTTCAGCTCTATGATCTGCATATCCCAATTCAACAAAAAATAGCATAGAAATAAAAAAATAAATATGAGAAGTTGACTTATATGAGAGCCTGAACGAAGTTCATGTTGCTCTAGATCCTTCAGAAAAAAATACTCTTAACAAAGGGATCCTGTGATGATTGGAACTAGATAAATGGGAAAATAATTACTTGATCTGTAAATCAAAATGTTCACGATGATCAGACGAATATGGAGATCCTCAAAGGAGGAGTTGTTGCCTTCACATAACGACTTTCAACCTTTATAATAATTAGCTTCCTCTTGATTTTTTCATGGATTATTTAAATCTGTTGAACACTTAATTTCGCTCACATATGCCAATTTAGAGAAATTATACTCTCATATTTACTAAGAGAATTTACTTTCAATATACATTTGTTCACCCATCTCAATTGGCTGCCCACATTTATCCAAAGCATAACTATTATTCAATGTATATTACAAAATTAGTAGAAATAATCTCATTACTTGCCTAAATCTAATGACTACTCTTTAATTGTCTGACAACTCTATTCTTCATCATATTCATCTATTTAAAGTAAATGCCCATTCCATTTTCTCTAAAATGCAAAACATTTTCCATAATCATTGAACTGATACAATTTTCACTTATTGGCAATGCATTAATTATATAATAATATTGATATATTTGGCTTCAATGGAATCGTACTCTATAAAACACTTTAACTCCTAAATGAAATATAGTAATAAAAGCCCTGAAAAAACATTGTAATGAATGCCATATTCCTAGCTTGTTTGATTAGAACTTATATGTAGATAGTCATCCATTGAACCATCAAATATATATGATCTTGAGTTTTTGATCTTTCACCAACATTATTGTCTGAAACCCTTACTAATGATAAATAAATAATAGTTTTATTTCATGTATTAATGAGCGGATTAGTCATGGTGGTTTGGTTGTTGTAGACTGAAAGAAGAGATGCCCCAGTCCTAGTGTTGTTGTCTTTTACTTCATGAAGATATTGTTCCTAACATCGGTGGAAGGTGGAAGGTGGTTGAGGTTCACTCGTAGTTCCTCCTAATGGAAACAACTGAAAATGGCTCTTCATCTTCTTCGACTGGCTTCATAAGAATCGAAATGTGCATTTCATTAATCTCTAGTTCTATATTTGTGCATTGAGTTCTTCACAATTCCTTAGTATCTAGTTCTGTGTGCTTTGACATTCGGGTCAACTACTTGGCCACTAAGGCAAGGACTTGCTGCCCCGCAACCCTCCTTGTTTCTAAACGAATTAGCCTCTCACTTGTATAACTTTGAGATTCGCTTGAGATACATCTCTCGAAAACCCCATAATCTTGAGAAGAGACTCTACAATTTTTTTAAAGTTCTGTTATCACTCCTTTATCAGTGGAGAGGGATTATGAACCCTTACATGAAAGATATCACCCTCGATTGAAAATAACATAATTTGATTTAAGCATAATAATCATATAATGCCACTACTAAATTTTATGAAGACTAGCATGAAAGATAATACTTTATATTGGAAAATAACATGGTTATTCCGATAGACATTCTATTATGAGGTTTCTTGTGGTGACACTGTTGAGATTCGTTGTTTACCGGATATCAATAGTGTTAGCCTGTCAAGCCACATTAAACTCTATCTATTCTCTTTATGCTTTAAATTCTCCCCATCACGTATTAAACTCTCTCCATGGGTTATCTCTCTGTCAAATATTAAACTCTCTCCACGATGTTATGTTCAGAAACATTGTGAAGAGATCCCATAGAGATCATGGTGGAAACAGGTTCAAGCAGAAAGAAAGACTCTTAGAAAATAAGCACGGTGCGTCATTGCTGCTGAAATTGAAACCCTCGGCGCCTGTTTGCGACCGGTCTATCAACAAATCTGGCCCTTGGAATTGGACGCCGCTTACAAATTCGACGACATTAGCGTAGCCATTTCTCTCTCTGAAGAAATAAGCCTGGGGCATGAAGTAATCTAACGACAAAGCCTATCGCAATACCCATAGTTATTTTTAATGATTTTATGTTCCTTTCTTTACCAGATGCAAATTTAGCTCTAAGTTCTTGGTATGATAAGAAAAAAACAATAACATGATATATTCATATGTTATCTTTTATTTTATGGCTACGCAATATTTCTTGAACTATTTAAGATTTTCAAATGCAATAAATGTTAACTATATTTTTTTTACGATTTTACCCATATTACTGCAACTTGTGCTGCGTAGTTGAAATTCAACTAAAGCATAAAAGGAGAAAATATGCATGGTTCCCATTACAAAACATAGACTTTTTGTTCCCTTTATCACATGAAAAACCTCCAACAATATGGTGGGAGGAGAAAAATCAACAACATATCGTATCATTTGTGCCTTGGCTATGGAAAGTTTCTTATTTTGTTATGGGATTAAACTTTTAAGAAGGCTAGATTATTTTAAGAAAAACCATTTCAAAGATCTGCTTCAAAGTACAATTAATTCCCCATAGAATAGTTCAAAACTATTTCAAAGATCTGCTTCAAAGTACAATTAATTCCCCATAGAATAGTTCAAAACCATTTCAAAGATCTACTTCAAAGTACAATTAATTCCCTATGGAATAGTTAAAAACCATTTCAAAGATCTGCTTCAAAGTACAATTAATTCCCCGTAGAATAGTTCAACAGAGTTGAAAAATATATACTGGATTATGATATATTGGATTATGACACTTAATAAGGTAGTTTCTATAATGCTTATAAATGTCCTCACAATCACGGCATGTGGATGCACAAAATTCATGTATTTTGATTCTCCATCTAATCCAGTTATTTCAACTCTACATAATTCATGTATTTTGATTCTCCATCTAATCCAGGTATTTGTATCATACATGACTCCATTTTTGGGTAAGAAATCAAATCTTTTATGTTGGTGAACTTATGTTTATTATAGATTTTACTATGTACCATATACAGCATGCTAGACTCTACTTTTGGGTGAGAAATCAAATATTTTATGTTGGTGAACTTATGTCCATTACATATTTTAAAAATATCTTGGAAATTCCAGAAAAATAATTTCATAAACATTGATGTGTAGACTTGAATATTTTACCATTGTAAATCAAATTATTTTGTTCGAAGTGAGGCCACGGGATGCGCTATGGAAAATAGGTAAATAATATGTTTTATAACATAGATCTATTATGTAGCTTTAGATAGTTGATTAATTTCCTATATTTATAAACTATATTACGTACTTATTCGATGTATGAGAAAGATCATTTATTAAGTGTTTAGGAAATTTAAGACTTATTATGTGTACCAAGACCATGGAATTATGACGTGTGACTAAGAGGATACAAATTAATTGAGTTGTTTAATCAAATATGATCTTATAATAAACATTTTGAGTTGAGTGGAATGGAGTTAATTGAGCTGTTTGAAGGATATATATATATTTTTTAAATATTTTTAACATTTTAAGTAGTTGGATTAAAAAAATTCCAAATTAAAATAATATAGTGTTGTTGTTGTTGTTGTTTTGTTTCTGTTTTTTGCTCTTTTTTTGTTTTTTTTTGTTTTTTTTTTAATATAAAAAAAGTTTGTTAGTTAAAAAATTATGGTTAAAATTAATAAAATTAATTATAGAATGGCCCTGTAATTATTAAATACTTATTTTGCTGATTAAATTTTACTGTATTTTACAGTTACTATAAAACCTTACATTCAAAGGTTTGTGAAACAATTGTTCTTGTCGGCTTGCATCTCTTTTCTATGGTGTAAAATATAATGTTTTAAATCAAAAGCAAAACGTATATAGGTTCGATCTCGCACTTTGTAAGTCTCTCAAAATCATATTCATATATCATTTTTAGTGATATATTGTTGAATATCAACGTTGCCAGTGACTACCAAAAGCTTCTATCTAAAACATAGATAGCCTAGGAGAGATTCCTTTTCTAGAGAAGAAAAAAATATATGTATGATGATATCCTATATAACAAGATCTTTGCAGTTCTAAAAAAAAATTAAATGCAATATGAAAAACATGGATTTAGAAATCTAGAAAACTATATATCTTAATGTAAACTTAGATTGCTTTATCTTCGATACATTAGGTTCACATATAATAAGACATGAATAATGTCGATAAAATTATACATGGTTCAACTCTAAAAATAAAACCTGAGAATGAGAAAGCTCGAATCATAACATAATGACATGGAATATGATAAGAACTTGTCACACAATAATGACAAGAATCAATAATGTGTATAGCAATCCCAAAATCTTAAATAAAAATCCAATTCACTATCATAAAAAAATAAAAAATAAAAATAAAATAAAATAAAATAAAATAAAATCTCTTTAACATTTTAGATGTTGAAAATAACTCATCTCCAAATTATATTCTTTGACAACTCGGTTTGCTTTTGAGATGAATAAGCCATCCAAAGCAATCACTTACAACTAACAATTTTAACTATGTTGTCACGTTTACATCCTTGTTTCCTGCACTGCTACCTCTACATCACTTTACACTCATATACACTTCTATCGTCACTTTACACTCATCTACACTTCTATCAGCAAGTCTTTGCACCCATTTGGTGCAAATGCTAGTTTTAAATTTTATGAAGACTAACATGAGAGACAATACTTTATATTGAAAAATAACATGGTTTCAATTTAATCACAAGAACTATATAATAATGAGAGGATATTCATCAAATCAATGTGTCATGGAGTGCTAGTCAAATTTCAAAACAACATTTTAATAGTGGCATTTCGAAAAAGACTTATTCAAGTCTAAAAGATACCAATCTTAATACTTCATCCGAAAACATAGAGAAGTAATAGACTCCTCTCTAGCTCTACAAAGAGCACCTACCTCACTCTTTGTATCTCTTTTGAAAAAGAGCGATATTTATAATAGAGGAGTAATAGAGTCCTTTTTACTCCATGCCCAAAGGGCCGGCAGGGACTATTGTAATCGAAGTGCCTTAAAATCTAAGCCATTATTAATCTTTACATGGAAATTAAAACAACAAACTTAAAGTTTTTGTGGAAACATTATAATATATATTTTTTGCCACCTTGTTAAACCTGGACAACGTTTTCTTTTGGCCAATAGAAAATTTGAACATCTTATTTGGCCTCTTTCTGAGGCGGAAAGAGGCATATGGTTTGGAAAACATAGAATTAAAGCTCATATTGATCCGAACTTTTTGTCATAGCTAAGTAATGCTAGCTAACATTAATTGTTAGGGTAATGGATGACTTCATATCGAGTGTTGCCACGATCCTTCATGTTGCCACAATCCTTCCTTCAATTGCCATGATCCTTCATGAGTGTCGCCACAATCTTGAGCCTAGTGTCACCTCGATGTTGAGCCTTATGGTACACGATTGTACACCTAGTTGTTGAGCCTTCTTCTACACGTGATTGTACAAACAATTGCCGAATCTGGCCAACTGGCTTCTCTGTAAAGACTCTTCTTGTTGTCTAAGAACATTGGAGGTCAAGTCCATTACAGGGATGCATACGTTCTTGTTGTTGAAGAACGTTGGAGTTCAAGTCCATCACAGGGATGCATATGCGCATCACAAGCCACTTCCATATTTCCAAGAACCTGCCATTTAAGTTTGTAGATATATGGTTCACATCTCGAACTGTAGGGGTTTGCCAAGAACCTGCCATTTAAGTTTGCAGATATATGGTTCACATCGATATATGCTTCACATCTCGGACTGTAGAGGTTTGCCAAGTAGGACCGCTTCTCTTTCTTAGGGTTCAAGGCTTCTTGTTATTTAATAATATTCTAAGGCAGAGTTCCTCATAAATTTGGAGATACGCTTTGCATCTTACACAAGTGAGAAAAGGGCTTGTTCTTCTTTAATGGTAGGAAGCTTTTCTGTTTTAGCACCATGCATATATCCAGAATATGCACAACTTATGATTAAGCTACATGTATGAGGAGTTGGGTGACAGACTATCCCCTGCCTCCTGTCTTGCCACATCGGTTGTCTCAGTGCGCACACGATGTAACAGAGAAACACCCAGAGGATGATGTATTCAAGCCAAATTGAATTTAAATTTATCAGAAAGTGGAAACTGAATTTCGGTGAAAAAATAACAATATTTATTATTATTATTTAAACAAAAAAAATGACAATTATTCATTTTTAATCAATCAAAATAAACCAAAATGACAATATTTTATTTTTATAATTTTTATTTTTACTATTTTTTTTTTTTACCTATATTGCATGAAACAACAAACATAAACACCCAATCATTCACTGTGCGTAATAAAATATCCATCATGTTGCTTGAACCACTATCAAAATATATGTTTGTAGATTCACATTAAGTGCTGGATGGATCAATTTCTTTTTCTAAATGCAAGAAATAGTGAACATAATCACCCAACAAAGTCATATAAGGAACATATTTATAATGGTACGTCCAACCAGTTAGAGTTTTGTATTTATATTAAAATTCATAATATAATAGATCAATTCTTCGGTATCTTCAGGGCCATTGCCATCTGAATCCACTGTGTGCATATATTCAGGAGCAGATTCCAAAACAATCAAAATGACTGAAAGAGGAATCAAAAGTTTGGGATTTCTTGAGCTTTTTTGGTAGACGAGAAGCATAGAGATCTTGCCTCAATAAGGAACTCATTTATTTTTGTAGGTACATTGTATGGGAACTCCAATTCGGGGTTTAAGAAAATTGAATGGCGTAATGACGGTACCAAATCTGTGAGAAGGGATGTATTTGTAAGTCAAGAAAGAATAAATGGAAATAGATTTATTTCTCACCTTCTAAAGACAATATCCTTCCTTCTTTGTGCCCACCCTATGTGGTACTCTGGCACATTGATGTTATTCGTGAAGTGAAGCGAGGATTTCGAGAGCTTGCCTCTCCTCCAATAATACCAAGAGAATGCCAAGATGTGCAATAATACCAAGAGAATGCCAAGATGTTCTGGTCACACTAAACATTGAATGGAGTCCCTATTGGGACTTGTCCTCCCTTAATGCACACCAACTCTTGAAACACCTACATAAATAACTCCTTCAGTGAGCGTTATCTAGGACTATTGGCTATGAATCCTAGTATGGACCAGGAAGAATCTGTTCCTTCCTTCCTAGCAGCTGATTATCAAGGAATGAAATACCAAGATAATTATCAAGGAATGAATACCAAGCGAGGTACGAGCAAATTCTCTCTAGAAATAGAGAATAAATTATGGTTCCATGAAAAAACCTTTGTTATCAAGCATTTCGTCTTTTGTAGGTTATACCAGAGTGCTTTGTTATAGTAAAGGAGAAGGAAATTTTGCAGTAGAACTGATTTTATAAGTGGCATGTGAGATGAATTAGGTAGGGGCTTCCAAACTTACAAGGTAGGGGCTTCCTCACAGTAAAGGAGAAAATGATTCCCCAGCAGAATTGATTTTATAAGTGGCATGTGAGATTAGCATCGACGCCTTATGGGTCTGTGGTCTCGAACTATCCAACATTGTGCAAAGCACATGTAATGCATGCACACTAGTCCTCATAATCGTGGCCACAGTCCTTTTGTTCCATCGGGATACAGGTGTTTAGTTTTTGGGTGACTTAGTTATATCTTTTGTAATGTTTTATTGATATATTTAATATCTCTGAAGTATGACCGAGCACTCACAATTTCTAGCGAACGAGATGAGAACTTCTATGGATTTGGAGAGAAGTTCTCTTATATGAACATGAAGGGAAAGCTTGTCCCTATACTTGTACAAGAGCAGAGGCTTGGTAGAGGCTATCAACCCATAACTGTAGCAACCAATCTGGTGGTCCAATGCCCATTGTGTGATTTAAATAAGATTCATTATTTCCTAAATCATTTCTCTCATAGGGTGATTCGATACTTACGTTTTAATAACTTTCTTCATGGGTAAAACATCAGCCTTAGGTAACTGGACTTCAAACTAAAAGAATAATATGATTTTATTTCCAGCCAATAATTTAGGACAACCAATAATTTAGGAATGTCTCTGTAAAAATACTTACACAATTTTCTTCCACGTAAACCTAAAATTGTTTTTTGATTTTTTTTTTTTTTCTTATTACTTTGTTTTTATTAATTAACTCAACTTTTGGTTTCTTATAGTGGTAGAGAAGCATAATCCTCCATCGAGTTGGATTGATTAAGATTCTTTAGAATTGCGCCCATGGTCTTTAAATGTTACTTATTTAGGGAAATTTCTCCTAGAGGTTTTCGTTTACTAACGTAAACATTCCTTTGTTTCATTTATTTTCCAGGTTAAAATCTCTTCTAAAAAACCCTAGTCCAGTTAATGTTCAACTTAATAATGTTTCTCTGCCTGAAGGAGTGGTTTTTCTTCCTTCTTGCTTTTAGGTTCTTATACATGTATTTTTCTTATCAGGTATTTTGATCGTAAGGAAAAAACAATACCTGGGTTATTTCTTGCCCACTAAAATAAATAGAACTCTTTAGCTTTTGACTACAAGCTCTTAAGTAGTAGTTTTTCTTTAATGAACATAGTTAATATTTTAATTATTTGATTGTGGCTAGCCAGCCAAGAGTTGTTTATATAATAAGAAATTTTAGTGCAATGGCCTAACCTAGGATTTATATGTGTCTCAAGTATTGAAAACTATTTTCCGTAGTTCAATGTAATAGAATCTGACACTCATTTATTGGTTATTTAAGAGCTTCAGAGGTCAGTTATTTTCCTTTATATTTCAAATTATATATACTATATTTGCATGGTAATTTAAATTTTCACATTTTATTTTTATATGCTTTATATTAATTTATATGGTTTCTTCTCTTTTAAGAGGAAATGCACTTGATACTCCACATGTATGTAGTTACGTCGGAGGCGTTTTCTTTGCGGGCTTGGGGTGAGCAAACACTGTTCACCCCAGCCAATGAAAAGCTTTTCCTACCGCGCATGGAACCAATTAAAATTTTACATTTGGTAGCTCCTCACAGCCAGTCAAATCTTGACATGTGGCAGCTCCTCAACAGATTTTCCTGAAATAGATTACGTTTGAAATTTTATTGAATGAGTGAAATTTACATGGCACTAGAGTTTGGTTTTGCTGAATGACTGAAATTTACATGGCAGATTCTCAACATCCATGACTGGCACAACCAGTAGGGCCAGAAGAAACAAAGACAACCCAAGATTGATCTGGACTCGAGCATTGGCCTTCCCAGCGAAAGTGAGCAAGAGCACGATGACTACCAAGGCTGGAATCATGTACGCCACTGAAAACATTGTGTCCACCTGCTTTCCAAGGTAGATATAAGTGAAATAATTCACGGCTGTTATGAAAGCATTCCATGGAAACAAAAATCCAGTACCCACGATGAAATAGGAGACGCAGGCCAGGTGAAATTGGTCCTCTGAATCATAACGATAACGGAAAAAAAATGAGAATCACTAGTTCAAAAATACCTATCTCTAGTCTGTACTGCCCATCTACAAAAAAGGCTGATAGTAGCAGGTTTGCGCATATGGGTATACAGGTAATACAATGACAAAACCCTTGTTCAAGCAACCTAAATGTTCTACCATCAGCAAGGCCAGGTTTAAGAACCGAGATTTTACCTGGAAGAGTTAACAGACGAAGTTGTTGAGCGTTCCAGGTTTAAGAACCGAGATTTTACCTGGAAGAGTTAACAGAGGAAGTTGTTGAGCGTTCTACAGGAAGCCGTAGCTGTTTAACCTAAACATCACTTGGTTTTGATAAACAGTCTGGTGCAGCTTGGTTCCCTCTCCCAAAAGAGCGAGAAGGGCTAGAAAGGAAGTGATGGAAGGAAATGAAGATGCCCCTGTTGTGAAATAATTGTGCAGCATATGTCTAGAAGCCAAAAACACATCTGAAATTTTGAAATCAATGTTTGTTCACACAAGTTTTGTTCTACTTGAATAGTGCTGCATATCTGCACCAAATTGCAAGAAAATTTGGTGAACATCCATTGCCCTGAGCCCAGTTGCAGCGAGCACTTGAGTCCCCAACAGTGTCAATTGATTCTTCCGAAACAAACTCTGGAGAAATGGTGCTTGGCATTGGCGGAAGTTGAGATTCCCTGTTCCTAGAGGTTTTATTTCCCTTTCAACCAGCCTACAACAGACTTGGTCCCTAGAATTTTGAGTAATAGAGGATGGTGGTTTTGATTATCATACACAGGAGATACAGCTTGGACGAATTGTCCAAAAATTAGTTGTGGAAACATTGTTGCTCATGGGGCTGTCAAACAATATTGAGTATCTTCACCAACGATATTGAGCTGCTAACTGGTAGCGGGGCTGATAAGCTTGCACCTGTAACGAATACATGGAGACGAGCATGGACACATGTCGCGCTGACATGCTTTCATGATATGCTTTCACGCATGTAATACATGCGGTATTCTTTCATGCTCGTTTCCAATCAATCCGAAACCCATAAACTCTATATAAAATTTATAAAACATAAATAGATGGTATTAGTCCTATTATTTTATTTCCTATTCAGTTTTTATTTTCTTTTCAAAAATAAACTATCTCAAATAATTCAAAACACTATAAGTGCCACAGGAAATGTTACGAGGGTTCTACCGTGAAAATACGTAAGTTCGATCATATACGGACTATGTTGCATCACTGTATCAAACAGGCTTTTCATTTAGGAGCACTATTTCTAATTAGTTAGACTATTCGAACCGTTACAAGTACCTTATTTGTAAGATAACTTTTAAATTTAATCTAACTTTTTCATCTTCTATTTTGATTGAGTCGAGATTTTGAACCAAACCATAAACTATTGTTTCGGGTTCATATGGGATTTCTAATGGTATATATCATTATACATGTTGGCATTCCAACAGTAGAATACTTACACATGCAGTTATCTCTTAAACCCACGGGTTATTACTTACAAATATAGAAGTATTATTATGAGACTTTATATTACATACTATTAACTTTATCATTGAATTCGTTAATGCTCACACCTCTCCCATTATCTTCTTTCGTATATATACACCTTCCATGATAATTATAATTAATTAGACTATTCCAAAGTTTGACTAAGCTTTTTCAAATTAATTTAATTTCCTGGTTCAATAATAAATTAAAAAATTTAATTAAATTCCCAATCATTTCAATTACATGACAAGTAGGGTTGTCCTAACAAAAACGTTGACAGGGACTTGTTTCTCAGCAACGGTCTTGTTATTTAAGCATTAGGGAATTGGTTTTTAAAGAGCATCGAGGTGTTCTTACAATTAAAGTGCAAAAATTAAAATTAAAATTCTCTGCAAAAACCTTCGATCTCCCACCACTGCTAGAAAACTCCAATATAAATATAGAATGGTTACATGTTTTTGAGAGTTTCCATAAAAATATTTGCTACAAGATGTTTTCCATATAATGAAGGCTACAATGGATAATGGGTTGATATATATTAGGCTTCAATTTATAATATGCTTGAAGGTACTACTTACCAATGTTCATACTATATTTCTTGTGCATAGACACAGAACACACATATTTCGTTATTCGAATAACTGAAAATTATAATTTAATACTATTACTAAAATGTTCTATCTCTTATCAATGTCTAAATATTACTATTTATTTTGATAAAAATGTAAACCATTCTTACACTATTTTCCATCCTAACAAAGTCGTAAATTTTAGTATAACATTTTTGAAAAATACTTTCAGATAAATCACATCAAGAATGTTTGATGATCAACGTTTTGAACTTACTAATTTTATTATCAAATTAAAAACCAATCCTAAATAACTTCACCTCATAATATCAATTATAATTACTATATAGTAAATACTATAATATAATAAACTTTTCTGCGTTAATATGTTATGGATTTAATACGGTACAAGTAACAAAATTCATTTATAAATATGGAAAAGGAAAAAAATCCAAACGTATCATTTCACAAACTATTTTTACGCTGGAGGCATTTTCTTTGCGGGCTTGGGGTGAGCAAACACTGTTCACCCCAGCCAATAGGAGAAATACCATACCGCCCTTCGTGCGAATCAAATTTTGCCACGTGTCCCGCCCTTCGCGCGAATCAAATTTTGCCACGTGTTTTGTCCGGCATTTGTGAAATGATTCGATGCAACGTGGGGGTTTCATGGCTGGATTCGTGAAGCACACTTAGAATTTCTTCGGTCCAGGTCGAGCTTTCTGGCACACGCATTCTTGAAATATTGGACGGAGCATACGTGTGAGATTTAAGTATAATGCACTTCGATTTCTGTCAGAAAAATGCAAATGCCTGCTTGCATTACCGGACGTGCTAAAGACTGCGTTCTTATTTCAGCGGGAGAATTTCGTGGCCGTGTCGTTTGGCTTTTGGTATCGAATCCCGCTTTGTTCGACGGGGTACTGACTCTTCCGAGCTGACCGTTTGTGCGATTGCTAGCGAAATGGAGCCAATTTGCGACCGAAGTTCCAAATCGGGAAAAAAATTGTCCGGGAAGCCTAATTTGGCTCACATTTTATACGGGCAGTTGCACGTGATCGAACTCGAGCTGGATACTAAATGAAATGCTTCAGTTCAAGATAATCTTCCCGGCTTTGTAGAGAATTAGTCAATTTGATAAAATATTGTACAAGTTAGCGAAGCTGCAAGAGTGAATTTCCGAAAATCTCGTGAGTTTGAAGCGTAGTTTTGTAAAATCTCGTACAGGCTGCAGTGCTTTGGCTGAAGCGATCATCACTCTTCAACAGCTCTGTGGGAACTCCATAGGCGGTCAACTCTGGTTAGATGATTGTTTCTTGCGTTATGATAATTTTAGTTTCTTTACAGTCTTCGATGCACATGTCATGCGTATTTTGCCCAATATCGAGACTGTCAAAGTGCCTGAACACCACTTCCAACTCCTCTAAAATCTCCATGCGTGCACATTTCTCATATGTATTCGTCTCTTGCTCATGGGCGGTCACAATATTATTCCTCGTCTTCTATAGGACCCTAATTGTCCTCAGAAACTTGGGGAAACGCATTTTCGCAATCTGGACTTCGAGTCTGAGAACGCTAGCATAGTTCGATGCTTTTCTGTAACAACATTCATGAAAAAATAAAATTAACCAGAGGCAAGCAGGGCGAAAAAAGGGGAACTGGTTTTCCGTGTGGGACAACACAGGTAGGGATTCCGATCATGAAATCCTCGACGCAGTTTGGCTCTTTTCTATTATAAGAATCATGAAATATTACCCAAAACCAGAGCCGAGCAGGGAGAAAACAAGAACGCCGATCACCTTATATATATAGATATATGCGTGGGCCACATTATACATGCCGTTTTCATCCAACGATCACCATCCCTTCGCGCCCAACCGATCGATCCGACGACCATCAATGAATCTCGCACGGTTATTATACACGAACAATAATAAGTGATGAGATTGGTATCGCGAACCCGCTTCTTCCACGTGTCACCCAACCTATGGCATCGCTCTGAACTCTTAAATACTGCTTACCGTGTAAAGGCGATGCGATAAAAACCGCTTCTCACCTGCATTCACCAACAGTCGCACGTGGCTCCAGGAGATTCTGTGCGGGATACTCCTGAGGATATTGAACGTCATATTGTTTCATTTGTTGATATGCTCCTAGGACTGGCATAGAGTTAAATGTCGATTAGGCCCACTAACTCATTTCCACATCATCACTCATAGTAACGTCACCTCTGAATCTCATTAGGATCACATTGCTAATAGTTATTCTCACACCAAAAAGATTAGAGGCGCACATGGCACAACGCAAAAAAACTGAACCAAAACAATGCATGGAAATCATGTAAGGTGTTCCTCCCTTAACTATGTGCTGGTGAACAAAACTACTAAACCAAAACAATCCGGCTTGTCTAACTTTTTGTTTGATCAACACATAAAGGACTAGACTGAGACTGAACCATCCAAAATTTTCCAGTCGTCCAAGCCATCAATCGACAAACCAAACCGAGACTGCAACCCAACGCCCAACGACCGCTTTGAAGACTCAATCGATCAAGGAGTTGTTACATTACGTCCACTACCCAAGTGTCCTCATGTGAGGCGCTCTTCCCTTAACTACATGCTGCTAATTTGGATGGATATGTTTTGAGTGTAGATATCATACACATTTATACAAGGGAATCAGATTGTAAATGCAAGAAAACCCCTAAAATCTAGGACAAATTCAACCATAGCCGAGGGTAAAACAACCCCTAGCCAATTCCATTCCTGGAAATCGGGGGCCGATTGGAAGCAAATGAAAATACCACCTGCATTGTGTTGTGTGCAAAAAATTCTTTCAAGGCGAATCAAGGCTTGCAATGAGTTACAATCCATTCCTGGAAATCGAAGGGGGAAATTGCTTAGATCTTAACATAGGAAATCCCCATTCTGGTATCATTCCTTGTAAATTGTTGCCAGAAAGATCAAGGTCGACCGTAAATCGTTTTTAATAGATAAAAAAAATATTTAGTGTTAGTTAATTTGTAATATAAAAAGGCCCATATAATTATTTAAGTTTCAAAAGTATATGTTTAGATAAAAAAAAATTAAAAAAAAAAAAAAAAAAAAATTGATAAAAAAAAATTTTAATTAAAAAAAAATTAAATAAATAAATAAATAGAAATAAAATAAAATAAAGATTAATAAATAAATAAATAAACAAATAAATAAATGAAATGAAATAAAAATAAAATTACATAAATTACAATTTAATAATATTAAATTAAAAATTATTATTTTTATTAAAATAAATATAAATATTTAAAATTCAAGTTATAAACTTTGATCATTTGGTTTACTCTTTTTAAAATAAAATAAATTAATTTTTATTATTTGAGGCAACCTAGCCGTTATTTTACAAACGGCAAGTAGGAGCTATACTTTCTATTTAAAGAGGTTACTTGATCAGATTCTCCAGCTTGTCTTGATGATGAACCACACGGGCAGGGTTTACCGCGTTAGACAAACTTAAAGGTTCTATGGGCAAACAACGTATGATAATGGGTTCTCTCATCCTATTCGGCCTTCTGCAAATCAAAATGAGCACACTCAATTCGACCACCCAGACATAACATGAAGGACAGGCAGAGAAAATACGAGAATTTCACATCAAAGTCTCATTGCCTTCTTCATATATGAGGATTCCATCAGTCTTGAGGATGTGCAGGCCATTTGAATGGCCAGTTTCTGACATGGAGTCAGGTTGCTTCTTTACTATACAGTGTAGATAGTTTGAACGTGAAAAGAATCGAGACATTAATAGCTATAAACTTTCCACCTTGGGTGATCATATTTCTACTTACCATTTATGATTATTTGTTCAGCTTTAGATTTTCTTATGTTAAATCACAATTCAGTTTTTACCCCTCATATAGCACAAAACGATTCACATCTCCTCCATCCGACGTTCCCTTGCACCCCCGGTGCAATTGCTAGTTAGTTAAATATGTTTACTTTTACTCTAAAGTTCATACACTTTTAAAACTTATCAAATATTCATAATTATATTTTATTTTCTATTTTAATATGCATTATATTATTTTATATGGGTTCTTATCTTTTGAGAGGAAATGCACTTGATACTCCACATGTACTTAGTTAAATATGTTTACTTTTACTCTATAGTTCATGCACTTTCAAAACTTATCAAATATTCATAATTTTCCTTGGTGTACAAATTAGTCTATCTTCTTCAAACCTAGTTATTTAAAAAGATAGTTTATACAATAGTTAACTATTTTACATTGTGTTTTCATTTTCCTTTCCTGCCCACACCCATAATCGGTTCTATTCATTGTTCTATTCTCTTATTTTTATTTGTGTTCAATACTTTACAACACTGAGAGATTTGAAGAAATAATTGTGTGAAATATCTCTTTATATATATATACTTGCACACACATGTAATTAAATATTTTCAATTATTATTTGTTTAATTCCTTCACAATAACTATTCCCTTTATTATTTGTTTAATTCCTTCACAGTAACTATTCCCTTTGTTTGAAATATCCATACAGGAAATCACAAGATCTCCTTATTCTCTCCGTTATTATTATTTTCCTTGAAGTTCGAGAGTCGTTACCCAAATATTCTTGATCTTTCAAGAATATTGCAAAGCATCTACCTTATTCAAGCATTAATATCAAGAATATTGCAAAGCATCTACCTTATTCAAACATTAATATTCAAACATTAATACTCACGAGATTACTAGTACTACCTTTCTTATTACAGGTTGTACTAAAAGAAAATTTGTAACTGAATATAAATCAAATAGTTACTTACATATTTTTCCTTATCTATGATTTCTAGTATCTTATTTTCGATTCTTCCTTATCTATGATTTCCAATATCTTATTTTCGAGCAACCAATAAATAACTGAGACTACTAGATAATTATCTGGTATTCCTCTAGGGAATGTAATGAGAGCTATCACGGTCCTTCCACACATACTAATATCATGCTCCAGATTCTGTCAATGAAGTACTACTATGGCCATCCATTTACTTGGAATCAATGGTGCATGTTCCCTTCATTCTAGGTGGTTTTCCTTAACCAGGCTTTGGAGCGACTGCTTTTAACTAGACTCCCGGGAGACTACTGCTTTCTAGGGTGAGGCCTTCATTCAAGTACATTGGCAGAGACTTGCTGCTTCACAACTCATCTTATTAACTCTAAAAAGAGAATACCTACCTCATCCTTAAATGTGTTAAAATTAGCCAAAAGCTAAACAAAATTGAATGTTTTATTTGATTTTATATTATGAAAAAATGTGTTAAGAATCCTTTACATTTTTTTTGAAATATTTTGGTGGAAAGTGGATAATTATTAATGGTAAAGATTATTAATAAATATAAAAAATGCATTGCCAAAAGCTAAACAAAATTTGATGTTTTTTTTTTTAATTTTATATTATGAAAGAATGTGTTAAGAATCCTTTACATTTTTTTTAAAATATTTTGGTGGAAAGTGGATAATTATTAATAAATATAAAAAATGTAGTGGAAATGGATTTTTGACTTTTTTAATATTATACTTTAATAAAATTATATAAGTTATTTGTTTGTTTGTTAGGTAATATGAGTTTTGAGATGATTGACACATTTAACTTGTGGCTTGAGTAACTACGACTTAGGGGCATTTAAGCCATTAAAATCATTCGGGAATCGTATCGGGCTTGGGCCACACCAACCCTTAGCATGACTGATTTTTCCTCCACAAAGTTTCGAACTGATGACCTTTTCACCACAGAGTGTCTTAACAAAGCACCCTGTCACTGTCTATTCTACACCCCATGGGCATTACTCAAATTAGTTGAGTTATCTTAATTTTGTTTTTCTTTCTAAAATCACAACTGATAGAGAATCCATCCATCTTTCTTGAAATATTAAAAAGGATGTTCGATAAACTACTAACAACACACACAATTAGTAATGATTAGTAACTTTAGAGGACTTGAGGAGAATGGATTTCATGACCTCCCTTGGCATTACACTTTAATCACAATATTCAAACTAATCAAGTTGTTGTTTTTTTTTTTTTTTTTGAAGGGAATAACTTATGGAGAATCCTTCCATCTTTCTTGAAATGTTTTGATGGATAATAGATACATTTCCAGTCATATAAGTAATAAGTAACCATTAACGGCATAATGAAAATAAATCTTGCAACTTCTCTTTGCATTATGTCTCAATGACATTGGTTGAATCAATCAAGTTGTTCTATTAGAACTTATACATAATTATAATATTTTTTCCAAGGAAAACCTCAAGGGATCCTCCATATAGAGAGCGACCCAAATAGCCACCATAATAGTGATTTATAACCCCATATGTGTGTGTGTGTTGTAACTATTATACGTTTTGAAGTTTTTGGCTAGAATTTGACGAAATAATTTTTGGTCAAATCGTGATCATTTGTTGTTTAAGATGCGTTTTTGAATGCATATATGGATTCAATGCCTTGAAAAATCCCTAGGGAACTAGAATTTTGGAGAGTTCACAACTCAAACTTATGATTCCAACAAATCCTTGCCAAATTCAGCGCAAATTTGATCAGAAAATACGTCCAAAAAAACTCCAAAACATATAACATGTAGACTATGACTATATGTGTATGTGTTTTATGTTTATATTCATTTATTTTTTCCCCTTAAAAAATGTCTTTGAAAAGATCTTTTGATTACTTCCTATAACTTAGTTATATTCCATGAATTACCCTCTATTGCCATATTACTTAGTTATATTCCATGGATTACCTTCTAATGCCATAAGAGTAGAACATGTACTCTTAACTCTGAAATTTTATTGGATTTGACTGACCTTTTCCTTAGAAATTGATTTTTTCAAATTGATTGATTTAACTTATTGCCTTCTCTTTTTCCAAAAGAAAAAAACTCTCTTATTTCACAAATAAAAGAGTCTCACACATCAATTTAAATACACTAAAAATCTCCTACATCAATTTAAATATACTAAAAATATATTTTTTAATTTTATTGCCTCTACCACTACATCGTACCATTCAATATGTGTAATGTTGATGTCAATGTCATTTAAACATCCTATATATAATTAATTATAATGTTTTAATAAAAATTGATGAATTAATAAAATACAATTTAATGAAATATAGATAAATCAAATTAAATCTATAGAGGGACCAAAAAGTTGTGAACTTTTCATTGAATTTTTGCAAAATTAGAAGATACACCATTCTACAAACTTGATACCTCTTAATTTTTTAAAAATGCCTTGGTTAAATTGAATAATCAATTTTATGAAATGTTTTAAACCTAATTTAATTCACCGGATTCCTCTAAACATTACCTCAGTATTACAAAAAATTAAATCTCGGTAAAGGGAGTAACACCATGTTGATCGCAGGCCGAAAAGATCATTGACTTAGCTTTTTGTATATCGCTTTCGAAAAAGCCAGATTTGATGCGCTTTTTATTATTGTTGTGGACCCCAGAAACCGAAAAGAACACCCGCTTCTTATCTAGACGAATCCACGTGGAAAACAACGTACACGTGGCATCTACGTATTAACCGTTATCGAAAACTCGGCCGCAACGCTTCGCATTACTTATTTTACTTTTCAAAGCCGTAATCGGAGACCTAAATTCCGGCCTCGTATTACTTTCCCGGTGGCTTCGATCTGGGTCGGTGTTGACCGGAATTAACAATTTCGGCCGGTCAGTGACTTCACTCCCAAGCAAGCCGTAGTAACCGACCACCGTTTGCGTGAGGCGAGGGTAACCGCCTGACAGCCGGGGCAGGGCGCCCACGGCTTCAAGCTCGATAAGACGCATGCAATAGATGACGATGTGTAAAAAGGAGGAGAGCACTGTTTGAATGATATATTATTTTTAATTTTTTGGGGATGTAATTTCCACAGACAAGCGAGGCAGGCGTAC
Source organism: Pinus albicaulis (assembly GCA_034641835.2). NCBI lineage: Eukaryota > Viridiplantae > Streptophyta > Pinopsida > Pinales > Pinaceae > Pinus > Pinus albicaulis. The sequence goes on along the minus strand of CM076577.1, from coordinate 921,064,048 downwards.
GAGCTAGGGTTTCAGGCCTTTTATGATCAGATACTGAGCGAAATTTGGAGAAGATGGCCCAGTTAGCCGCGCCGAGCCCCCCAATCTATAGGCACTGATCTTACTCTGCAAATTTTTCTGGGTAAATTTGATGTCTGAAGTGTTTTTTTATTTTTCTGGTTTTCCAACGGATGACCAGGTCTTATGACTTAATACTTTTTTTAGGGTTTTATCAGATCTCCTTTGCTGTTAATTTGCTGCAATCTCTTCGTATGTTGTTTTGATTGCGTCTGTTTCGTTTCCTTGAAATTGCGGGCTTATTTTTATTTTTGTTTTCATGAGGGAAGTCTCAAAATTTCGGTATTTTCTGTTTTGTTCGGGTTTCCTACACATGATAGCTTAGCCGAAATAGAGTTTCTCCATATTTGTGGTTATGCTAGTTTAGCTCCATGCTCCATATCAAAATATCGGGGTTATATTTATACGAAACGGATGAAATCGGAATATGGGAATATGGTAATTTAGCAGGGGACTGCTGACTTGCTTTGTTTTAATTTTTTTTTGGCTGGGAGTTTGTTTGTTAATTTCAGTTGGGACTAGATATTTATTTGCCTGTCGGGATTGCTCTTGCAATTTTGTTCATTGTATCTTTTAGATATATAAATTTTTTTAAAGGTTTTGTTAAATCTCCCAAAAATGGGTCAAAAGAATGCTTCAGGGTTTGCATATGGCTGGAAGATTGTTTAAATCAAGGGTTTGCATTTGACTCGAAGATTGCATAAATTAAGGGTTCTACTTGTTGAATCTGTCCTGGTAGCAGAAACTTGGAGGTTGGCTCATTTGGGCGATTTGCTTTCTTTGATGTTTCAGTGTATAAAATGTTCAGATAGGATTAATACGTTGAACGTCTTTTGTTTTGTTTTTGGTTTCTCTTTTATCCAGGAATTGTTTAGTTTCCGAGGACAGGGCATGTTGGTGATTTCCTGTCCCCGTTTTGATTGTATTGTGGTTGTAATAAAATCTGAAAATGGGTCACGTGAGTATAAATTAATTTGTATACTGGCATCTCCCTTGTGTGAACAGGGTTTTCTCGGCCACTCTCCGAAGGAGAGCTGTACTGTAGTGTTGTAAATGCTCTGTTTTTGAGTTCTTAGTTTTAGGTTCTGAAAGATTTTGTAACATGAATATGGAAGTGAAGAACAACAAAGCGTTGGCTGAATTTAACAAAGTTCAAAAAAGAAAGCGCGCAAGTCGATGTGCAGCATATTTAACTGCATTCACTTCTTCTGCGAAAGGTGCTGTAACTAACCCAACGCGACCAACTAAACGCCGTAAGACACAGGCCTTGGAATGCTATGGAGATGATTTAAAATATTGTTGTTCTAGAAAAGCTGTTTTGCACAATTATGGCAATTTTAGCAAGAGTGCGTTGCCGTCCCGGGTCATGTATTTCTGGGAAGGAGAGTGGAATGATTTTCCGGAAAATATCGTTGCCTCTGCGAGGAATGTATTTCAGTCTGGAAAATCAGCGGCAGAGGTATCTATTGCCGGTTCTTTGAATCTGCTTGACTTTCTACGGATGGTTCAGATCGATCTGGCAACAGGAACTCAGCAATCAATTGCTTGGATAGATCAAAATGGCAAGTGTTTCTTTCCCAAGTATTTCTTCGAGGGCAGTGAGATGCATGGCTGCTCAAACGGCGGGCAGGGCAACAAGGAACGAACTCATCAGTGTTGTTTCAGCAGTGAACGAGCTCGAGAAATTGAGGTCAAGGTTGAAATTGGAATAAGTGGGATAGAGAGTTCTAAGTCGGAAAATAGCGGCGAGGTATCTGTTACTAATTGCCAATCAGAGAAATCTCAGTCCCAATCTTTGGATACGGAGTCCAGTGAATTGGAGCAAGATTCCAGTAACACTGGGAATCTGAGCAAGGATTTTCTGTCTAGAGAAACAAATGCAGATTATGGAATGGGTGTGTGTGAATCACAATCTGTCCTTTGTATTAATAGTTCTGAAACTTTTGGATCTGGTCAGTTAGCTGACAAACTAATTAAATTAGAGAATGGTAATCATGAGTATGTAGCTGTAAGGAACAAGTTTCTGGCTGGTCTTAGTACACTTGTAACATTTACAAGCATTGTTGGTATCTATCGATGTGTGCCATCAAGTTCTTCGGCACAGGCTCGATTACAGGCATTTCAAAATCACGTTGAGATTACTAGAAAATTCCGTGGCAAAGCTAATATCAGATATGCCTGGCATGGTAGTTCTCGGAAGGGTGTAGCTGGCATCATATTACATGGTTTTGGCCAAACCAATACACCCAACAATGGGGCAGCTTATGGCATTGGTGTTTATCTTTCTCCAGAAGATTGTTCACATGTCAGGTGTGTTATAGTCTATCCAGTTATCTACATTTAATGAATTTCTGTCCTCAATTTGGGGAATACGTTTCAGGATGTTAGAAGCTGCGTTATGTTTACCATTTCTTTACTTCCGAGTCCTTTGTGTTTTGCATTTGGTTTAGAAAAAGTGTCATAGTGTTATGTTATCATTTGGATGATTTGCAGTGCTGGCTATTCAGATGTTGACGAAAATGGCTTACGGCACATGGTATTATGCCGAGTAATAATGGGAAACATGGAGCAGGTTCAACCTGGCTCTCAACAGTTTCATCCTAGCAGTGAACAGTGCGACAGTGGCGTAGATGATATAAAAAATCCAAAACATTTTATTATTTGGAGCACACACATGAATACTCATATTCATCCAGAGTACGTTGTGAGCTTTAAAGTCTCTACCCAAGTGCATGGTAATTTTCTCCCGCCCTTTCTCATACGGTATAGATGAACTAGTGCCTAACTGTGTTACAAATTTTTGGTAAGTTTGCAAATTTGAGGGGAGCTGAGATGCTGAGAATTGGTTACAAGCTGATACTCATGATTAGTTACTGTATCTTGTTGTTCTGAATAGATGATCCTGGATCAAAAGCAGATGAGTTCGCACTTACCTTTTTGGCAAATGCCAAACGTACAATGCTGGATGGTCCTTGGCAGCAAGGGTATCCTAATGAGATGGTAAGATCATTGTGTGGCTTGTTTATGATAAGTATAATTGCTCAACTAAATCACTGATTGAAGATTTTGCAATTCACGTTGTGAAGTTAGGAAAGGATGGATAGTGATTATACATTACTTGTCATAATTGTTGTAGACTTGTCATACGTAGCCATTAACCTACGTAAGTGAAGTCCTACAGAAGTTTTGCATTCTAAATTCTTAGAAGCACGATGACAAACTCTTCTGATATCTTTCCTGGAAATGCTAATTGAGATCATCTTTGGGAAAGAAAGAAACTGAAATTTTCTTCGTTTATGAAGTTTGAAGTAGAGGTTATAGTCTGATTTACAGAAGATGTAGTAACTAAAACTGGTTTCCAACTTCCACTGTCCAGATACAAATGTCTATTAAACCCTGTCTATAAATCAAACTACTAATTACATAGTAAGAAACTCAGCAAGGGGTGAATTGGTCGTCATTTTTCTTTGTTAATGAGTACTTCTACCAAAGACTACAACTGCAAGCTCTCAATTTTGTGCAGTGTCTACTTTGGATTTTGTGTAGAGCCTTGGAAGTTATTCCCCAGGTTATGCATAACTAGTCATTTCTTTCCAAGCATTCAGCACCTCCTGCTTCAGAGCTGCCATTCCTTCGCAGTGTTGTCTTCATTCCAACTGTTTCAGTCCTTCCCCCTCATCTAAGTGTCCTGCTTCAATGTCTATGGCTATATCTTTAGCTGCATAGCAAGTGTTCTTTCCCTCTGTTCTTATGCAGTGGCAAGGATACCCTATAATTAGATGATCAGCAGAAAGGATTAGCTCCAGATAATGTCCCAATAATTAGCATTTGCTTGAAGTGGCTACTTCCAAAACAGGTTATGGATTTTCTATCCTGAGATGATATGCATAATACAATATACCCCTTTTCTCGAACACATCACATACATGAGGTTCCGAGTCGTTACTAGAACACTGGGAGTTACCCCTATCGATCCCTCAATTGAAGGCCTTGCATATTATTTCTAATGTAAATCTCATTTATAAGATTTGTAATTGAAAAACATGCTGTTTTATGAACTCCTCTTATGCTTTGCTTCCTGGTTCATATCCTGTCCGTGTACATGAAATAAATTGAGTTGTGTGTATTTACCAAGGATTTGGTTGTTCTTTCTAATAATTCAACCATTGTTTTAATCTTTGGGCTGGTTTTCTTTTCTACCAAATCTATAAACTTTTTTTGTGTTACTTTAAGATGTTAACTTTTATCATTCTCCAACATGGTCAAACTTTCTTAACCATCTGGCACATTGATTATTTGTTCTTTAAATTAGTTTAGCAACCAGTTCCAAGTATAAGTCATATTTAATTGCTTCAATGATAATGATGACTTTCAGAATGTCTGGAGTCTCTTAAAGGCACCAAGTAATTTATTTATACCAAGTCATTGGTACAATTGAGTAGAATGGAAGCTTGATTTAGTCTTCCAGACACCCATTTTTAATCCTTAATCTTTGCCATAGAGACAGATTGCTTCTTCTGATCACCGGATTCTGTAAATAGTGATTTCCTCTATAATGCATGCCCATGTTTCTTTCCACTCATGCCTATTTAGCCATGCCATCCCAACACTATCCATGGGAGGAGATTCAAAACTACTTTGATCAGTTATCTCTTTTTCCAGTCCTTTAGAGTAGTATATCAGCTTTTTTCCAATTTGCTATGGAGCAGTTTGAATGACTTTATTAGACTGCTGTCCGCACTGAATTGAGATATCACTTCTTTCATGCACATTTTTTGTGACAATGGCACCTATCTAACAGGTGGATCATGGCCTTTTGTCCTGTTTACAGTAGAGACATTTGGATGGTCCTAGGAGTCATCTCAATCTAAGGTTTTCCGCTGTTAAGACCTTGTCCTGTGGTACAACCATAGAAAAATATCCTCTCTTTCGTAAAAATTTGATAACCAATCTCAGTTTTCAGTTTCTCCTTATTTCTCCCATAAAGTTAAATAGCCATTCCCATAGCCATACATTCAACAAGCTGGAAAAATAAATATTTTCTGAAAACGCTTATTCTGGAAATTTCACAATGCTGAAATGCAGAAATAAAAACTCAGAAAATAAATCAGCAATACACAGAATTTTGACACACTGATTTTTAGTCAATGTGACCTTGGAAAAACCCCCTACAACTCTTGGGGAAAACCAGTTCGAAAGCTTTTTCTTATTTCTGGAAAATGCTTTTACAGTGAACACCAATATACAGTAAAAATCACAGCAAACACTAAAAACCACTTATCTCGATTTTCGTGTCACCTTCCACCTTGAAAACTGTGTCAAACAACAAACAGAAAATTACAGAAAAATTACAGCATTAAATGCTGTCCTTGCTGCCTCAAAAAATGTGCCAGAATTGCATGTATGGACTATACAGATTCTGTACTGACAAGACAACAGCCCCTTCCTCGATTTTCGTGCCCAGATATTCTGTCTCGAAAACTGTGTCTTTTTTGCTGTTGATTCTGCTCCTCGAAAACAGTGTTGTCCTTTCTTCAAAATGCGTGCAAACTGCTGTATGTATTTTCTGCCTTGGTAACAGTGCCAATAAATGCTGCTGTACGGATTTTCAGCCGTGGGAAGTGTGCCCTCCTGCTGTTTGGATTTGCTGTGTGTCTTTTGCTGCTCTCCCTCCGCTCAGAAATTTCTCTTCCGCTTTCTCTCCTCCTCTCTCAATCTGCACATGAAAGAATGAATGACTTTTTCCCTTTTTTTCCTCCTTTAACCTAACCCTAAGTGACTTTTGGGGAATCCCTAAATCTAATGGCTGAGATAGCTTTAGATCTAGGGTTGTGATTAAATGCTCATTTAAATCTCACTTTCTTTTTTTTAATTCGTCCCACTTTAATAAAGACCCACTTAGTTATTTATTTTCAAAGTCACTTTTCCTTTCTAATTTTACATTGACTTTATTAAAGTCACTTTAAAATTAGACTTTTGTAACTTTATCACTTAAAAGTCACTTTAAAATTAGATTTGACTTTATAACTTTATAAAGTCACTTTAAGAGAGAAATTAAATTCTTTTGGACACTTTTCCCTAGGCCAAAGATCAAAGCCTTAGGGAACCACCTGTCCTCCGGTAACCAAATTTCAACATCTTTTTGCTAGATAAAGGCAATTGGGTTCTCTCTTGCTTAGCTTGCTTGGGTCCATCTATCTAAATTCTTCAAAAGTTACTTTTACTGTGTAGTTCAAGAACTGATATTTTCAATCTGAACAAGAAAAATTTCCACTGGTCATGCTCTTTCATGCATAACTAATGGATCAGTTAATTTAGCTTTATTCTATGCTTTTGAAGTAACTCTAGGCATTCCTGCAGGTGCTTATTGTTTGATTGTACTCGTTTATTCACTCCCATTAACCTGCCATTTGGTCATTTGTTACATTATATATTTATCTTATCTACTTGTTTAGACTTTTATATTGCTTTCTTCCAAATCCCACAATTGTTAGTGATATAGTTCCCATGAAGTTGTTTGTGAAGCTCAGGACAATCTTCAGGCCAATGTGTCCATGTTTGCCACCTCTTCATTACTAGAGGATTTCCTTCCTTATGACAATTTTTTTTTTGAAAGTCACAGACATATGGAAATATGTTTGCATATTTGCAGTTTCCATGCTCTTAAAATTTGGTTTCTTTCTCAGGTAGGTTCATCCATCACAGAATGATTCTAAATTTATGCTTTCTTCCCATTCCTGACGTGCCAAGAAAGTTTGCTTTGGGTTAAGGGAGGTTACAAGCATACTTCTATACATCTCAGTGCCTGCTGCTTCATCTCCTCTATTGAACAGCAAATCTGTAGATTGAGATTGTTATGAAAGTCAGTTTCTCAGAATAAAGTGACTTGAACTCTTTGTGGATAATCTATGTGTGTTGATTCGCTCGCATTATGCTCATGGCAAATTTCTATAGCAAATTTTCTTTGTTCTATCATCCAGGCGAGGCACCGGCAGTCTTATCCAGTGTTGGTAAAGGAAGAACAAAAAAAGATTGAGGGACATGTAGAAGTACCTGTAAAGATGCCAACTTCTGCGTGGATGCCTTTTCCTATGTTGTTTTCTGTTATTCAAAAGCACTTGTCTAAATCGAGTATTGATTCACTTGAGTGTCACTATTCCAATTTTAAGGTAATTTCTACAACATCTGTGCTAGCTAGTTATGTTCTAAAGTTCAATTCATTTAGTTTCAAATGAACTCAGTAGCTGAGATCTGTTAGTTCATGGCCATTACAGAATAGGAGAATATCTCGAGAAGTTCTTATAAAGATGGTTAGAAAGATTGCTGGAGACAAATTGCTAATTGCTGCCATTAAAAGCATCAAAAGCCAGGTACTCAACAATTGTACAATTTTGGTGGTACAATTCAATATATTGTTGTATATAGTTTAATTATGCAGGTTCCAAATGTTGATTAGCTATTAAAGTTGGAAATTATTTGTTGGCTGTATTGATTTGACTAAAGGTTTTTCAAAAGTAATTGCAGTTTATGGTTATCGTTGTTGAGAATTCCATGGACACGGAAGTGCTTTTGTCTTAAAGCACTTGGTGGTACCTATCTTCACAGGCTTAAGAAGTGCACTGGGCAGCAGGTTATCAATTTAATGGATTATGGATTACATGTTGCTAGTGGATTGTGGATTATGTGTCACTAGCATTTTACAAAGTTGACGATGTCAGGATAACATGATAGATATTTTAATGGATATCTGAGATTTGGGTTTGGGCAATCTCTGCTTTCCATTCTGCCAACAATACTGTTTACCAAATGTTTGAAATATACAATTAAATGTATAACAAAGCATTCTGATCTTTGTTTTTTTATTATATTACAAATTATATTCTGGTTGCACAGTAAGTAATAGTTGTTCTCGTTGCACCATGAATAGATAGGTGCATCTACAGCCCAGGGAGATCTCACATCTGTAACATTAAAAATACTCATTTATAAAAAAATGAAGTCCATAAAAATGAAAATTATAAAGTAGCTGACCATAATGGTAAAAAACTCTTAAAAGGAGACCATGATAATCATAAAAATCTATAATAAAGTAAACCTGCATAGGTCCATCTTCACCCTAGAATTTTTAAGCACCCAGAGAATTATTTTTCTATGCCTTTTGAGGCCCTCTTAGTGCTTTTTAAATCTGGGGTTAAGATGGATCTACACTGGTCTAATATTCATGCTCTTCTGTCCCAGCAGCCTAACAAATTCCTTTCTTAATAAAAAAATAGTAATGGCTTTTATTGTCTCATATTCATGCTCTTCAGTCCCAATGAATTCCCTGCAGGTCTGGAGTCCATTTCCAATCTAATTTAAACCACCACTTGTGAGCACATGGAATTCCTTGCAGGTTGGGAGCCCATTTCTGATCTAGTTTCAACCATCACTCGAGAGTCCTTACCACCAAACTAAAGAAGTATGACTCACCAAGGTATGGAGGAAATTAATGTGGTATAAATGAAAAGAAGGGAACTAAATGACGAGCAAGCAACCTCAACCAAATATATCCAAAGATTAGGCAACCGAAATAGTTGCGCACTTGAGCATCCAAGCAACCTTAACCAAATATATCCAGAGATTAGGCAACTGAAATAGTTGCGCACTTGAGCATCCAAACCCTTGTGACCTTCTTCTCCTCTTATACACAAGGGTTTCAATTTTCTTTTGACTTGATGAATCTACTTGATCTTGGCAGGAGATTTCGCTAGAAGGACCCCTTGTGAGCCTTTACATGGTAGTGCAATGACAATCCTTGGTCACTTGGTGAAGCAAGTTATCATGAATCCAGGTCTTCTCGTATTTTTGTATCGTTGGCTCAGAATCCTGGAGTAGTGGACTCAGTTGTTGGTCAATAATTGTCATTGATGAAAATATACATGATATTGATGGATGCTGCACTATAATTGATGACATATATGATGACCTTGATGAAGGACTTATTGCAGTGGTTCAAAGCTATTTGAAGTGATTGTGGCTCAGATCTATTTGAAGTTACAACAACTCAGATCTATTTGAAGTGATAGTGGCTTGGATCTATTTGAAGTTATAACAACTCAGACCTATTTGAAGTGACAGTGGCTTGGACCCATGGCTCAATCTTATTGCAGTGGTTCAGACTTGTAACCTTACTCTTGATTAGAACTGGTGCAATCTTTGTAGAGTGTGGCACAAACCTTCAACCTTGGATCGAACCTTCTATACTGCAGTTCTGACGAATGTCATCTTCTCACTACACTCTTAAACCATAGTGCCTAAGCACATTTGGACCCACTACATTACACATCTTTGAGGCTCTGGTATAAGGACTATCTCCACTACAGAACTCGGTTATGACAGTCAGTATGGAGGACTAAACTCACCAAAGACAACTACGACACTGAGAGGAGCATCTAGTTTAGCATGTTGAAGTTTCAGTGATTCAGTGACGATGGAGGCATCATCAAGCTTACTGTAAGGTCATATGCAGTCAATGGTGAAGACTTAAAGATTGAAGAACGTTGGACAATTGTGAAGATAATTGAAGCATTGAACTGTGCAAAATCTTGGTGGAAATGCTCAAGTACATTACTCATTTTTGTTAAAGAAGACTGAAGGATTGGTGTCCTAGGGGTTCAAGCCTCTAAAGATCAAGGTTGGAGCCTTGAGAAGGATAGGGTCGAAGCCCTAGAGGTTGTAGCCTCACAAAAGTCCAAGTTGGAGCTTGGCAATAGGTTGGAGCTTGGAAGATTGAAGGGTTGGTGCCCTCAAACAATATTGTAATCAATTTTTTGAAGAAAAAGGATTCCTGTTTATAATAAAATCCATATTACTTAATTCTTTGATTATAATTGTGTAAACAATCTTAATTGGTAAAAATAACAATCGAAAAGAAATACTGATTCACCCTCCTCTCAGTATTTCCAACAATTGGTATCAGAGCCAATTTCTTCATAAGTCAACCTAACAACTGGAAGAAGGATTCTTAGGGCACAATGAAGAATCAGGAAACAACAGGAAAGATCCCCCAGTTTGATGGAACAAATTTTGGTTTTTGGAAGCATAGGATGACATTCTATTTAATGTGTATGGCAATCAATTTTGGATGGATATAAAGCTCCACCTACTCCTCCAACTGATCAAGATGAAAGGGAACTTTATATAGCAAATGTTTAAGCACTAAATTCCATAACAAGTGGAATTTCTAATTCATAATTCACAGAAGTGCTGAATTGTGATTCCACTAAGGAAATGAGGGACAAGCTCATTGCTATCTATGATGGGGACTCCAAAGTTAAGAAGGCGAAACTCCAAACTCAGAAAACAATTTGAAAGTCTCAATATGGATGACGAAGAAGACATTGCAACCTTTTTTCGCCGAGTGGATGAAGTTGTCAACTCACTCAAGGGCTTAGGAGAAAAAATTGAAGAAAGCACAGTTGTCCAAAAAGTGCTGAGATCACTTCCGGAACAATTTGACTCCAAAGTAAGTGCCATAGAAGAAGTAAAGGACTTGGACACTTTAAAGATGGATGAACTTCATGGGATTCTCGTTGCATATGAAATGAGAAAAGGAATCCCAAACTCCAAGGAAGCAACATTTAAGGCCTCTAAACCATCAAAGAAAGGAAAAAATTGTAACTATAGTAGTGATGACTCTGACACTGAATCTAGACTAGCACAATTGTAAGGAAACTAAGGAAAGGATGTAAGCTAAAAGGTAAGTATCCTCTCATTTGTTTCAAATGTGGAAGAATAGGACATTATGTTGCAAAATGCCCTCATAAGCAAGATAGTGATGATGAAGGCAATTGTCAAATGAGGATGTTGAAGAAGAAAGGGTCTAGTCTAATAAGAAGATTTTCTTCTCTAAACAAGATGACTTTGACTTTGATGAATTTGTGATTACTAAGAAGAAATCAACTAAAAATTCCTTTTTACACAAAAAAGACAATGACGAGTCTGACGAAGAAGATGACTATGCTGGAAGCAGCGAACTCTTATTCATGGCATTCACAGATGATAATGATTCCGAACAAGAAAATGAAGGAAATGTGGACGAATTGCTAATAAGTGCCATTGAAGAAAATGAGAAATTACAAAAGAAGGTCATTTCCCTCAAATTAGAAAAAGAGGAAGCAAAAAGGAAGGAGGAATTCTTGAACAATAGACTAAAAGAAAGAGAATAAATTTGTGAAAAACGTGAAGCTGAAATTGTTTCCCTAAGAAAAGAGTTGGATCAAGTTAAAAAGAGTTGGCAAAGCTCTCAAACTCTTGATGACATTCATAATACTCAAAGACGTCAATATTACAAGTCTGGAATTGGTTTCAAGGGAGAATCATCAAGTACAAAGGAGAATATAAATGAAAAAACCAAAGAAGTTATGTTGATATCCTTTGCAGTCATCGAAAAGAGGAGAAGCAATCCCACCAAGAGCAAAGGTCCACCTTAAACAACCCAAGCAATGAAGGAAGGTTACCTTTAAGAAGGAATACTACATCAAGTCAAGGCCTTCGTAATTGGTATCAAATTATCTTTCTTGGTTATTGTTTTCATTGTAAAAACTTTGGTCATCAAGCTAAGCATTGCAAAGCTCACAAGGATAATGCTTCAAGGTATAAGTTCAATTATCAAAGCAAGCCACATAACCTAAAGGAACAAGAAGAAATAAAGACTTACAATTCATTTGTTCCTTTGGCTAAGTATGATCTAGTTTGCTCAATATGAAATGATTTTGGCCTTGATGCACTAAATTGTTCTTTCAAAAGAGAAGTATTGAAGGAGGAACCCACTATTGATAAATGTGGACTAGCTTTATGTGCACATAGTGATGAAAACCAATGGTTTATGGATAGTGGATTTTCAAGACACATGACATGTGACCAAAAGAAGTTTATCTCGTTAAACAAGAAGGATGGAAATGTATCTTTTGGAAGTGGATATGCTAAAATTGTTGGAAAAGGGATTGTTGCCCTTGTTAATGGAAAGGGAAAAGCTCAAAATGCACTACTAGTGGAAGGACTCGAACACAATCTTTTAATTGTTAGCCAGATTTGTGACCAAGGGCATAATGTTGTCTTCAACACTAAAGATTCTGAGATAAGGAATTCCTCCTCAGGAGAACTTGTGGCAAAAGGAGTAAGAACACCAGACAACATATACATTTTGAGTAAGATTCAAGATGATAAATGCTATATGAGTTGAGCAAAAAGCAATCTTCCACAGCTGAAGCCGAATATGTAGCTGCTGCAGACTGTCGTACTCAAATACTGTGGATGAAGGAAGCATTGAAAGATGTCAACATAGAGAGTAATCAATCAATCACGATCTATTGTGACAACACAAGCGCCATTAGTCTTTCAAAGAATCCAGTGATGCACTTAAAGACTAAACATATTCCAATCAAATACCACTTTCTCTGTGAACAAGTTGCTGAACAAAATATCAAGTTGGAGTTTGTCAATACAAAGGAGCAAATTGCAGATATCTTCACAAAAACCCTTCCATGAGAAGCATTTGAGTATCTTCGCCAAAAGATGGGGGTCATTTATCTTCACAAAACCCTTCCACTAGAAGCATTTGAGTATCTTTGCCAAAATATGGGGGTCATTGCTTTTGCATCACATTAAAAGAACACATTAACAAGAGAAGATGCAATGTGATCGAGGGAGCAACATGACAGTGGGAGTAGCTTGATAGGGGGAGTACTTGGGTACCCCATTTGCCATTGATGTCAAAGGGGGAGAGAATGATGAAATATTTCCATCAATGACAAGGGGGGAGATAACTCGCCAATTATTGTCATTGATGAAAATATACATAATATTGATGGATGCTGCATTGTAATTGATGACATATATGATGACCTTGATGAAGGACTTGATGACATATGGTGACATAAAAACCATATGATGACATGAGGATGATATGGTGATATAAGACAGACAATGGAGACCTCACTTAAAGCCATAATGATGAACAACTTGTGCATAGAAAAATTCAAGGACAATCACAAAGAAAAATGAATTTTGACACCTAGGAGGCATCCTATGAAAATGAATCCTTTACCATCTTAAAGAGGACTCTTTCCTCTTTCCAACAAGCCCTCATTCATCAAGAATGGTTTTGAATCTCTGAGCAATGATGGATGTTGCTCCTCCCATCAGGAGGGTATCATCAGCAAATTGAGAATGGTTCATGTTCTTGATGTCGTTGCTGAACTTGATTCCAGTGATGAGACCCACCCTGGGCTTATGATCCGAGGCTCTACTGAATGATTCAACCATAAGGATAAACTTGGGGACCATCCTTGAAAATGAACTTGTCAAGAATGGTTTTGAATCTCTAAGCGATGATGGATGTTGCTCCTCCCATCAGGAGGGTATCGTCAACAAATTGAGAATGGTTCATGTTGTTGATGCTGTTGCTGAACTTGATTCCAGTGATGAGACCTACCCTGCGCTTATGATCCAAGGCTCTGCTGAATGATACAACCATAAGGATAAAGAGGAAAGGGGAGAGGGCGCAACCTTGTCTTAAGCCTCTAGATGATTGAAAGAATTTCCCTGGCCTACCATTGACCAAGGGAGAGATCCAAGGGCTAGAGATGCAAGCATTAATGAGGTTGATGAAATCAAGGTCAAATCGCATAGTTTTGAGGACAACAAGAAGAAAGGAGTGTCTAACTCTATCAAAAGCATTAGCGGCGTTAAGTTTAAGGATAAAGCCTTTTTCAGATCTAGAAATGCTAGAGTGAATGGCTTCTTGAACTAGAACGATGAAGTTAGAAATTTGTCTTTGCGAGATGAACCCCCCTTGATTTTTAGAAATGAGGGAGGGGAGATGAGGCTTGAGGCGGGAAGCAAGAATTTTGGTTAAGATTTTATAATAGGAATTGCAGAGAGAAATGGGTCAAAATCTGGAGAAGGAGGAGGGGCGGGTTTCTTTGGGGACAAAGGCAAGGAATGTGGAGTTGGTGAAGCCATCGATCTTCTTCTTTCTTTGCACCCATTGAAACATTTTGAGAAGGTCTTTTTTGATAATTTCCCAAAAAGTTTGGAAGAAATTGATGGAGAAGCCATCTGGTCCCGAGGACTTATCTGGATGCAGGGTCCAGATTGCTTGATATATTTCAGCCTCTTCAATGCTTTTTGTGAGAGAGTTGTTGATCTCTTCCGTAATGAGCTTGGGCATAAAATTGAGGATATCAGAGTTTCAGTTAGTAGATTTTTGTGGTGATTGTAAGCAGTTGCCTTGATACCATCTTGATCATTGTAGACTTTACATTCATCATCAGTGATAAAGGAAATGTTGTTCCTTGTCTTTCTTGCTGTGGCCTGTTTATGGAAGAAAGAGGTGTTTTTGTCACCAGCCTTGAGCCAAAGATTCCTTGACTTCAGTCTCCATTTCTCCTCCTCATTTCTATTGGTTTTGTATAGATTCTAGTATAGGCGCTTTTTCTTATCGTGCTTGTCTTGATTTGCTCCATTTGTTTCAATGTCAATATGGGCTTCTTCTAAATCTCTTTTGATTTCGTTTCTTACTTTGCGAGGCTCCTTATAATGAATCTTGGCCCACTCTTTAAGCGTTGCATGAACTTTTTTGAGTTTTGTTTCCCAGATATGCATGGGGGATCCTTCAACGTGCTGCTGCCATGAACATAGTACGGTCTGTCTGACCTCCGGATGGTTGCTACATAGCGGGTTGAATCTGAAGGGAAGAGGTCCCAAAGAGGACTCTTCTTCGAGATTAAGAGTCACCGGGTAGTGATTGGAAGCTGAGAAGGATAGGATGTTGGAGGAGGCTACAGAAAAGTGAGAGATAAGGGGAACAACCACAATAAAACGATTAAGACATTCCATGATATTTCTAGAGCCAATTTTGCGGTTGCTCCAAGTATACTTTCGATTCTTGGTTAAAATATCAACAAAGTCATGGCAATGAATTATGGATTCAAGCTGATCCCTTGATGGGTCAAAACTGAAACTGGCACCTCTCTTTTCGTTAGCATGTAGAATTAGGTTTAGGTCTTCTCCTATGATAACATACTGATGACTTTCACTATCTATATCTGCTTGCAGAGTGTTCCAACAGAGTTCTTTATCCCTTTAGTGGTTTGGCCCATATATATTGTATACTGTGAGTACAATATTCTCTTGAGTACTTTGTAGATTAACTTTGATCCAATTTTGATTTTTAACAGCTATAAGCTGTTTCCAGGCATTTTGGTTCCATATGGTGGATATTCCTCTAGAGGCTCCTCTGGATTCCACCACGATGCCCATGTGATTGTTCATTTATTTATAACAGTTTCCATGTCTCGTTCTCCTTGTTTGGTTTCCTGTAGGAGAATAATGTCAGGTTTTTCTTGTCTAAGAAGGTCTTTTAGAGTTGAGTTTTTAGAGGGGTGCCCAAGTCCCCTGCAGTTTCAGGTGAGTGCCTTCATCATTTCGGGGGTGCAGGTTGTGGGCCTATCTTCCCTCTAGATTCGATCTGACTTGCTTCTCTGCTTATTTGCCCTCTAATGTAGGATTCTATAGGATGCTGAATGCCTAGAGCAATATCCTTTTGTGCTGCCTCGTCTCGGAGGATTTTGATTGTTCTTCTTCCAGAACTAGGCTTTTTGGGGATTTCCAAGGTGACCCCATGTTCTTTAGCTGCGTTCCTGGTGATGATACAGGCTGAGGAAGGTTTAGCAGTGGAGGAGGGAGTGAAGGATTTGAGAGAGGAGCTTTGGGGATCGAGGAGAGGTATGGAAGGGAGAGGGGGTTCCTCCTCTTGAGAGGCGAGGGAAGAGAAGGGATTAGAAGATGCAAGAGGGTTGGAAGAGTGATGAGGGGAAGGTTGAGAGGGGGGCTGAGAGGAAGAGGAGGGATTGGATAGGGCGGAGTTGAGAGGTGCAGATGGCTAGGAGGGTTGAGAAGGGTGAATGACAGAGTTTCTAGGATTCAGATCACTCTTTTTTTTTTTACTGTTTCCCATTGGGTTTCTGGTTCTGAGTTTTCAACATCAATAATTTTAGCACATCTATTAGCAAAGTGGCTGTATTCATGGCATACCTTGCATTTGAAGGGGATTTGCTCGTAATCTAGCTGTTGTATGTGAGTCAAGTTGTCCACCTTCAGCTTAACCACCTCCGGTAAGCCTTTCCCTAGATCCACTTCTACACAGATCTTGGCGCATGCTTGCATGTCGTCCTTCGGTTCACTTCTATCTATGAATTTTCCTACTGCATTTTCGATAACCCGGACTGAGTCGTTGCCCCAACAATGCAAAGGGAGGTGGGGGAGACGAACCCAGATAGGAACAATTTTGGGAGCGTCGAGCTCAGGATCAAAATCTGGAGTCCATTTGTTGAGATAGAGTCCTCTGGTGTCCATGAAGCAAGACCCATTTCTAATTATCAAATCCTCATCTTCTTTTGGTCTCGAAATGAAAAGTGAAGAAGCTTCTGCCACAAAATCTGATTGAGATTTTCCCATTGATCTTATCAGCCCAAATTCTGTTCGACCCACTTTTGAACCTTCTTTGGCGAAGACAATAGTCCAGTAAATTGGCCAATGAGTCCTTTTTTAGCAAGCGAGAGAGCTGCCATGCGAGGGATCGCAGGAGGAAGGGAAACTTGCTGGATGCCCTCAAGTTTCTTCACAAACTTGGATAAAGCAGATCTTGGGCAAGGGGTTTAATGAGTTTATCAAAGCCGTGAAGGCTTGAGCATGATCTGGTGGAGGAGCCGCCTCTGGGGTAGCCATTGGAGGGGCCATAGGGCCGAGGGCGGAGAACAACAATCTACAGAGGGTCAATGCCTAGGTCATGGCCGCGACCAGTAGGAGCAGCGATTCCACTCTTCAAAAAAAATGGATGAAAAACTTTTTACTTTTAGGATTTTAGGATTGGCGGGTTTGTAATGTTTTTATTGGATTGTATCATGTATGAGGGGTTGGATCAAGTGCACCAAGCCCGAGAGCACTCATTCAACTTGCAAAGTTTACCTCTACCCAACTTTACCTCATGGTGCTATTTGACTTACTAGTTAATTGTTGTCTGTCCTCTCCTGTGACAGTCCTTCACTTTTAACTTTTGATTCTTGACTCTAGATATTGATGACCTTAGACTGATTGTTTGACTCGTCACTCTTTACTATTTTTGAGTTTGAGTTGTTGATATTTTACTATTCCAAGCTTCAGACTTTAGTATCTATTATAGTCTATTTTGCTTAGTACTAATTAGATTCTAGAATGATGAATGCTGAATTTAATTTTTAAATCAATCTAGATTCTAGAATGATGAATATGGAGATGTATTTCATTATTGAATCTTGTGGTGTATGGATGAATGATGTATGCATTAATATGAATGATTAGCATGGATCAATCTATATCATTATTTAATTCAATTATGTATGGACCAATGTATTTATACTTTCATTATTGAATGCGAATTTGAATTATATATCATATCTTATAATTATATATATGTTAAACAAATTATATACCTAGACATCCCCGCGTCCCTCTAAAATTTGGGGGTACTCCCTCATGCCCCCTCATCCCCCTAAAATTTGAGGATACTCCCACACGATCGCCTTGTGCAACTCGTTGCACCTACGTCACCCTATCCTAGAGTCTTGGTGGAACATAAAATGTAACATATTAGCGTGCATCATTTTGGTAAACTAGTCGGGGAGATGAATCATAAAGAGAAAACAAAACTCCATAGATCACTTGAAATATGGGAAAATTGTGTTCTAGCAACCGTTGTCTCATTGGCTTGGCTTAAAGGGTTATTAGCATGGGCTTATAAGGGCTATAGGGATTGTTGTCATGGGAACCAGAAGGGTTCTTAGTTTGAGATGAGAAGGGTTGTATGGATTATCAATGGACATGGGGGTTAGTAGCATGAAGACTGTAGGGGTTACAAGGGTTATTAGTTGGTAACTTAGGGTTTATTAACACAAGAACTATAAATGTTATACGCATTGTTGTTATATCTCAATGACCATAGGTGTTTTAGGGTCATTACCAAGGGGGTATTTATTGAGGGTTATTAAGGGATCTATGTGTTATTAGCATTAGGGCTATAAGGGTCATCAACAAGGTAACCACAGGGTTTATTGACACAAGGACTACAAGGGTTATAAGGGTTATTATCTTCGGGACCATAGGTGTTTTAGGGGTCACTAACAAGAGGATATATGGGTTATTATCGAGTGGACCATGAGGATTATTAAGGGGTATAGGGGTTATTAACATGGGACCATAAGCGCTATTAATAATATGAGGATTGGAAAGTTTCTTGGCATGAGAGCATAAGGGTTATTATCTTAACGACCATAGGTGTTTTATGGTGTCACTAACAAGAGGATATAGGGGTATTATCGAGTGGACCATGAGCCTTATTAACGGATATAGGGGTTAGTGACATGGGACCATAAGTGCTATTAATAATATGGGGATTAGAAAGTTTCGTGGCATGAGAACACAAGGGTTATATGGATTATTAACATGGGGACCACAAGGGTTCAAACATTGGTACAATTGAGGTTATATCGATTAATAATACAAATGGCCAAAGGGCCTATGAAGGTCATTAACATGAGGGCACAAGGGTTATATGGATTATCAATCTTAAGGCATCTTGACATTGGTACGATTGAGGTTATAACGATTGATAGCATGAGAACTATAGGGCCTATGAAAGTCATTAGTAAGGTGACCATTGATGTTATTAATATGGATTATTAACATGGTGAGCATAATGATTCATGACATTGGTAGGTTTGAGGTTATATTGTTTAATAGCCATGAGAAGCATATAGCCTATAGGGTTTCATTAGCAAGGTGACTATAGGTGCTATTAACCTAGGGACCATAAAGGATATTGGAAAAGGGGCACACAAGTTATTCTTATAGGGTTCATAAATGGCTTTTATAGTTATTGGCAATTGATTGTAGGGGGTTATAAAAAATGAATAATAGGGATTATGAGAATAAGGACCATAAGGTTATCATCATGGGGATCATAGGGGTTATATGGTTTATAGGGACTTGAAGGGTTCTTAGTATTAGACTGCAAGGGTGATTTGGGTTATTACCATTGTGAACCATGAGGTGTCTTAACATTGATACCACAAAGTTCAATACCCAAGTTTTGACTGCTAGAATATAATTGATATCATGTGTTATTGAAGTGACATTGTTTATGTGATGGGAGTCAAGCCACGCAGCCTGTATTAAATGCCCATGTGTTGGAATATTGTAAGCATTGTAGATATTCATACTACATAGTGTGGAGCTCGAGTATAAGGCCTAATAGTGAATGCATTTGAGTCCTTGTAGCAGGCTAGGATTATAATGGCATGCTTATGTTGTGTTTTCCACGACATGCTTATGTTGGTAAAAGGTGTGAATAAAAAGGAATACACAATAATGCAATCTCAACCATGGAAGTTGCTTAATAAGAGATTATGGGACCATGATACCTGAAAGGGGAAGAGGGGTGGAATTACATGGTTGATTTGACTGGACATCTCTCCTTTGGGGAGAACAACATTTCTTGCCCATGCTTTACAAAGCTCTCAAATCAAGCTTTTGACTTATGTGTGTCCAAGTACAAGATGTCACATCCTTGGGAAGAGTGGAGGTCGCATGCAAGAAGTGGTCACTTTAAATTAGTATTCTTCCATTGTACATGGAACATTCCTCTCTCATTAGCATTATTTACTCCATTTGAGCGTTCCTCCGCGAGGTCACTTAAATTAGTATTCTTCCATTGTACATTGAACATTCCTCTCCCATTAGCTTTATTTACTCCATTTGAGCGTTCCTCCTCTCCTTCCTTATGAAGGAACTTGGGGGAAACCATGGTTGTTTATTCTTAGAAAAGGCAAAAAAATCCTTTTAAGTTATGGTAGCCAAGTGTGCTCTTCTCTATGTTACTACCAGAAGAACATCCGCAATGGGTTGTGGAGTAGATCCTTGAGGGACTTTTGTGTAGAGAAATAGAAGAGAGTACCATGGTGGGTTGATGGTTGGATGAAGGCTTGGAGTGCTTAGTAGTGAGAAAATTGGCTATGTCAAGAGTGAAATTGGTTGGGTGAAGTGAGGTTAGAGGTATGTAGGAGCTTTGTTGCATTGGTAGTATCATGGTCTAGCTTGGAGGTGGAATCCATAGTTGACTCTTGTGGTTAGGTGGTTACTTTTCAAATACAATTGGTTTGTTAGATTTCGTTCATTACAATAAGTTTTCATATTGTCTTTGGTTGAAATGCTTTATATTTACAATATACTATGTGGTGCCTTGAAATGTTGTAGTTGGAAATGTTGTAATTGGAATGTGCAAAGTTGTTGTCTTTGGAAGAGGTCACCTTTCATGGTCTAGCTTGGAGGTGAAATCCATAGTCGACTCTTGCGGTTAGGTGGTTACTCTGCGAATACAATTGGTTTGTTAGATTTCATTCATTACAATATGGGTTACATGGGCTATTAACAAAAACAATATAGGGGTTTTTAACATAAGGAACATAGGGGTTATTACCAGGGGAAATATAGGTGTTATGAACTTACGAGTCATTACTATGGTTATGCCTCTTGTTGGTTTATCACATGAATACCTTTTTTTTAGTAACGCTATCTTTTGAGGAATAATTCATATCCAATATTTTTGCCCGAGTTTCCACCCTATGCGGGTTGTATCTATGCTGTCATAGTTACCCACAGCTTGCACCTGGCCTCATCCACACCCACTTGGGTTGTTTGATCCTGGGTCTTTATGTTAATACAAGCCTGATCAACTTGCTTCTTGTTGTTAGTCCTCACTCCTGTCGATCTTCATCACAAAATAAAATAACAGAATTAACATGTCAACCTGTTGTCTTGTCGGTGATCTTTGCATGGCATTACATATTCAAATTTTTTCGCTATTGTCTTTTTCTTGATCATTTTCTTACTACAGTTTTATTTGGTATTGGTGTCTGTTGCTTTTGCAGAAAAATGGCATGGATGGGTTGAAAAGTGCAGAGCATGATCGACAACATGTTCTCACTGACAAAGTGCACTCAAAGAATGAGTTGACCTCATCCCTGAATGAGGTAGTGTTCATCCTGTGGTACTTCACATCAAAATTTGTGAGGTTGTTGTTGATTTAGTCGCTGACAGTATTTGACTTAAATTTATTGGCTTTTTTGAAAACAAATGATTGCAATTGGTGGGGTTGTAGGGGTTACTAGTTTAAGGAATACAAGGATCAGAGAGGCTACACAGTTGTTATCATAATTATCATGTGATAGGAGCCATAAACGTGTTAGTGGTTTTTGTGGGGAACACAGGTGCCATTATTCTTGGTGTTCCTTAGGGGTTATAAGGGATGATAGCACAAGTATCATAGGAGGGACCATATAGTAGTTACACAGGGTATATGTGTTATTAGTGTGGGGACAACATAGGTTATTATCATATGAACTGGAAGAGTTAAGAGAGCGAGTACCATGGTGGTTATTAGCAGGGTGCACAATGGGGATGTTAGTGTCTAGGTGTTATTAGCATAGGTACCATAAGTGTTATAAGCATGAGGGCCATAAGGTGTAAGGAAATAGGAGTTATTAGCACAGGTACCATAGGGGTTATTAACACGAACCATTTGGGTTTTTAGCACATGGACCATAGAGGTTATAGGGGTTGTTAGCAATGTTACCATGGGGATTATAAGAAGAAGGGCCATAGGGATTTTAGCTGTAAGGACCATAGAAACTCACCCCTTATTGGGCTGCAAAGCTGATTTCATCTACTACTGTTATGCTGCTTGTTGGATCATCACATGAAAATTTAAATGTGGAACTTTGTTTTAAACAATTATACCAGTTTCAGGATTTCTACCTGTTGTGGTCGTACATTTGTAAACATTTTTATGATTGTTGCAACCTTCCATCTTCTACAAGCTCTTTCTTTTGTACTAGATTATTTCGGATTTTTTGTGTTGTTTTCCTTGTGATATCTAAATATTATAATTTCGAACTTTTTCTTTTTTTTGGTTTATTAATTTTTCTAAATTAATGCAGTTTATCTGGGATTGGTGTCTGTTGGTTTTGCAGAAAAATGTCATGGAGAGTATTGAAAGTGGGGAGTGTAGTCCACAGTCTGTTCTTGGTTCTGAGAAAGTGCACCCAAAAACTGAGTTCACCTCATTCCTGAACGAGGTAGTGTACATGTTATGGTCCTTTACATTAAAATTTCTGGGGTTGCACTTGATTTACTCGGTAGTGACAATATTTGACTCAACTTTATCTTCTGTTTTGAAAACCAGTGATTGCAACTGGTGGGTTTTACTGCCAGTTTTGTGACAAGCACATCATGATGGTTTCTAGTGCGTTGAGTTGTGCAGTCTAGTTCAGTTGATCTTATACTCCCAGCAAATCTCAACAACTTTGCTTGTAGAAAATTAAAGTTTGATTTTGGAAAGGAAATAATTTTAAGAATGCACAGGTCAGGATAAGTGTTGTATTGATCCTTGACCCAATAAAGTGGAGTTATCACGATTCTCAATTAAAGTTGAGGTACAACATTGCCACAATAACGGGAGTGTAATAGGTTTGCCTGTTTCCTGTCAGATATGACAACTTGGAGAATGGACTTACTCTCAAGAAAGTGATTGTTTCATAGAGTAAACATATTGTTCTGTGGCCATTAGTGGGGAAGTCCTAGGTAATGACCTAGCATGAATCTGATTTTTCCTGGTCGAGAAGGAACTGCTGCTGGCTTGTTCCTGGTGGTCGAGAAGGAACAGGTATAGAAATTTACTTCCAGCTAATTGGTACAAAAAAAATAAGAAACATATGCTGAAATAAAAATCAGTATTCTCAGCAATATTCGTGTATCTTATTCTGATAAAAGATCCCCAATTTGGTTTTGACTATATTGTCACTCCAACAGAACAACATAATTTGTTCATATAAAAGATCTTTCAACAGTAACGGTAGGCATGCATGAATAATCTGATGACTGTCAACAGCAATACGATTCTTCTCAAAACCACAGGAGCAAGGGCTAGCTGCCCACAGTAGTAAATGTATCCAATCCAAAACTACCAGTGCAGTACTGTTTTGCAATATCGGTAATTTATGAACCCAGATCCACTGCAGATATACTACTCTAGCTTACTGCACAGGAGTCCAGCTGTCCAGAAAGTAATCCACAGGCTGAGATAACAGGGGTTCGGCTGCCCTTCCTGATGGTACCTGCAGCTTGCTGTCCAAGATATAGCTACAGAATGGATGCCTAAAATGGGGCAGATGACTGTGCTAGGGTGCTGTTGCCCTACTTTGATTACCTGTAGCCTTAGGATGGCTGAGTGCAAGGCCACAGCTTCCAGAAATAGTCTCAGATATAAATTGACCTCATGCTGTCTCTAATGATGCCTCCGGTCTCCATAGATCCTTGTCTGCCCTTAAACGTTGCCTTGCACACTGCGGAAAGGTCCCTCGCTGGTCCTAGCTGGATTCGGTGCTGCAGTACAACTTAAACAGAACTCGTAATGGTCTACGGCCTTCACTGTTTGGCTTTGGTGCCTCATGGAGGTCCTACTGCGGCTCAGTTCTGAAACGAACTCTGATGAACCCAATTCTTCACTGTTCTGCACAAAACTCTTTGACCAATGCGAAATCACAGAGTTTAGCTTCCCTGCTTAGCCAGAACAGAAGCAGAATTACTCCAAGAGAATATGCTGTGCTAGAACAAAGAAAAGAGGTGTCTAGGTAGGGTGGGATCAGCTCCACCAAAATTAGACAGGATTAGCTAGGGTGGGATCGCCTCCCACTGAAACCCTCAGAGCCTCAGCTCATATTCCAATCCAAATAAATGATGATAAAATGATTCCAACTCTCATTTATCTCTCTAATGCGAGGGGTTGCAAGTGCAATCCCCAATTTGGAATTTTTGCCCCAGCTACCCCAAAATTTACCCAATGTTGCTCCAAACATTGGATAATTGGGTTTTCCCGTGTTATCAATGATTATAGCCTCACGGGGTTGGATAGGCTACTTTGTCCTCCCTTGACAATTAATCCATAGGGGACATTGCATGTCTTTCATCTTCTATTTGCAATTTTGCATGTACCCATTTTTACAATGTTATCCCTTGAATGACATATGCTATACATTAGAAATTGCGTGAATGAGTTATTTTGGTAGTTTAGTCACAAGTTTCATAATTCATCTTCATGGAAAATATTCAGTACAGGATTCAGATTAATAAGTTGAAAACAATGTGATTTGCATGATGGAGGGATGACACTTGTGGAAGTTTCATGTGTTACAAGTAATCAGGGTTCCAGAATGAAAACTGGATAGGGAAACATTGGATACATGATATAAATGGCACTGGGGCTGAGGGCCTACTTGAAATAGTTGAGCTTCTGCCACAATCAGTGCTTGTATCTCCTTGCAAGATGTTTCTCGGAATTTTTTTGTAAATCCTCAACTACGAGTGCTGGAGAACTAAGAAGCTTTCTAGGATAGGGTCAATTGATTTATAACTTCTTGAGTGTCTTAACATTATATGAAATTGGCTTCTTTTTTTAAAATCTTAAGTTGATAGTCGATGATCCCATATTTATGTCGTGATGTTATGATGCCTACGTTTATGGGAAGGGGTTTAATATATGAACTAGCAAATTTTGTTCAGTGTAATATATAAACTTATTTACTACTATTTGTTTGTGGAATCTAATTTGTGGAGATTTCTTTTTTTAGGGCTAGCTTTCTATTGCCTTCTAGATGTTCCTGTGGCTTTAGGACTTGCAATGGATCAAATGGTTCATGTGATCTGTAATAGTGCCAACTTAATCAAATGGTTCATGTGATCAGCAATAGTGCCAGCTTATTGGTTATTAATAATTATCACTTGGAGGATTGTTTGTTAACCTCCACAGAGACATCTATTCGAACAACCATGTTACCACTGGTTGTTACTTGTCATGCCTTGATTATATCAGCTGTGTGCCCTCTTGTATGAGACTTCTAATTCAGTTATTTTGTTTGTTTTTCTGCCGGTAATTTGTCATGTGTGGCACCATTACTTATTGCTCTTGTATATATCTTTCATGCTTACCATGTCTTGGTGTGTGTCCTTGACTGTTGCCCGGACCCATTTGCAAGTGCCTCCTTTGGTACATCGGTAAACTGTTTTTTAAACATAGTTTGCCTTAAGTTCTTCTTGTTGACCTCTGATATCTGTACTAAGCCTCAAATGTTTGCTGCTTCAAATACAGAATGATCACCTATTATTATTCTATCAACATCTCTTTTCAAATTTTCTGAAAATCTTTGTTTGATAAATAGTTTTTTCTTTTACGTTCATTAAACTTTAATCTACAACAAATACCTTGTAAACTTTTGACTTTGATGCTTTGCAGATTTGTCTTCCTTGCAGCCTTGATGTGTCTACTGTCATATTTTCTTCAACAGTGTTGTGTGCAAGACATCTATTGCAATTATTTTGTTTGTTTTATTGCTTATAATTTTTTTATGTATGGCACCCATTACATATCCTCTTGTAACTAGTTTGCATGGCTACCATGTCTTGGTGTTTGCCCTTGATTGTTGCCTGCACCCATTTGCAGGTGCCCTCTTTGGTAAATAGGACTCTTTCCATGGTTTGCGTCCTTTGCCTTCCCCATTTGTGAGGCAGGTCTTTTAACCTACTTTCCTTGAGTTCTTGTTGTTGTTGATATCTGACCAATGTTGCATGAAGTGGGGATGGTTTTTGGAAGCATCAGAAGTGTCATTTTCAAGAAGTCTACACTCCGCCTCTTATGTTGTGTGACCACTTGTATAAGACATCTATTGCAGTTAGTTAGTTTGTTTTACTGCTTATAATTTGTCATGTATCACACACATTACATATCCTCTTGTAACTAGTCTTGCACGCCTACTATGTCTTGGTGTTTGCCCTTGATTGTTGCCTGCACCCATTTGCAGGTGCCCTCTTTGGTAAATAGGACCCTTTCCAAGTGGTTTGAGTCCTTTGCCTTCCCCATTTGTGAGGCAGGTTGTTTAACCTACTTTCCTTGAGTTCTTGTTGTTGTTGATATTTGACTCTGCCTATTATGTTGTGTGCCTTATTGTATTATGTCATTTTCTAGAAATCGTAAGAGGCGGAGTGTCTACAATACTCTGCCTATTATGTTGTGTGCCTTCTTGTATAAGACATCTATTGCAATTATTTTGTTTGTTTTACTGCCTATAATTTGTCATGCTTGGCTCTCATTACATATACTCTTGTAAGTAGTCTTGCATGCCTACCATGTCTTGGTGTTTGCCATTCACTGTTGCCTGCACCCATTTGCAGGTGCCCTCTTTGGTAAATAGGACTCTTTCCATGGTTTGCGTACTTTGCCTTCCCCATTTGTGAGGCAGGTTTTTTAACCTGCTTTCCTTGAGTTGTTGTTGTTGTTGATATCTGACCAATGTTGCAGGAAGTGGGGATATTTTTTGGAAGCATCAGAAGTGTCATTTTCTAGAAGTTGTAAGAGGTGGAGTGTCTACAACACTATGCCTCTTATGTTGTGTGCCCTCTTGTATAAGACATCTATTGCAATTATTTTGTTTGTTTTACTGCTTATAATTTGTTATTTATGGCAACCATTACATATCCTTTTGTAACTAGTCTTGCATGCCTACCATGTCTTGGTGTTTTCCCTTGGCACTGTTGCCTCCATCCATTTGGAGGTTCCCTCTTTGGTAAATAGGACTCTTTCCATGGTTTGTGTCCTTTGCCTTCCCTATTTGTGAGGCATGTCTTTTAACCTAATTTCCTTGAGTTCTTGTTGTTGTTTATATCTGACCAATGTTGCACGAAGTGGGGATGTTTTTTTGGAAGCATCATAAGTGTCATTTTCCAGAAATCGTAAGAGGTGGAGTGTCAACAACACTGCCTCTTATGTTGTGTGACCTCTTGTATAAGACATCTATTGTAATTTTTTTGTTTATTTTACTGCTAATAATTCGTCATATATGGCTCCAATTACATATCCTCTTTTAACTAGTCTTGCATGCCTACCTTGTCTTGTGTTTGTCCTTGACTTGACTGTTGCCTGCGGTCATTTGCAGGTGCCCTCTTTGGTAAATAGGACTCTTTCGATGGTTTGCGTCCTTTGCCTTCCCCATTTGTGAGACATGTCTTTTAACCTATTTTCCTTGAGTTCTTGTTATTGTTGTTACTTGACCAATGTTGCACGAAGTGGGGGTGTTTTTTCAGAAGTGCCATTTTCCAAAACTCTACCTCTTTTGTTGTGTGCCCTCTTGTATATCACATCTATTGCAATTATTTTGTTTGTTTTACTGCCATAATTTTCCATGTATGGCACCCATTACATATCCTCTTGTAACTAGTCTTGAATGCCTACCATGTCTTGGTGTTTGCCCTTTACTGTTGCCTGCACCCATTTAGAGGTGACCTCTTTGGTAAATAGGACTTTTCCATGGTTTGCGTCCTTTGCCTTCCCCATTTGTGAGGCAGGTCTTCTAAGAGGGGGAGTGTCTACAACACTATGCCTCTTATGTTGTGTGCCCTCTTGTATAAGACATTTATTGCAATTATTTTGTTTGTTTTACTGCTTATAATTTGTCATGTATGACACCCATTACATATCCTTGTTGGGGGAGTGTCTACAAGTGTCATTTTCTAGAAATCGTAAGGGGGGGAGTGTCTACAACACTTCGTTTCTTATGTTGTGTGCCCTCTTGTATAAGGCATCTATTGCCATTATTTTGTTTGTTTTACTGCTTATAATTTGTCATGTATGACACCCATTACATATCCTCTTGTAAGTAGTCTTTGTCAGACCAGGAGGTAACTTCGTAAAACTCAATGTGTATTAGATGGAGATTGTGTGTATTTATACATGGAGGTGAGGCTATTGGGATTCACTTCCCAATGACTCTTACCTTCCTTATTTACTAAATTACAATAATATACAATCTCACCCAACCCCTTAGGATTAGGTGTCAACATTCCCCCCTTTAATCTGAAGGGATGTTGGTGAGTCCAAGCATCGTTCTGAACTTTTCAAACTTTTCTCTTCCAAGTGCTTTGGTGAAGATGTCTGCGGTCTGCTCATTTGTGGAACAATGTTGTAGATGGATGGTTTTGGCCTAAACATGATGTCAAATCAGATGGTATTTTGTATTGATGTGCTTTGTTCGATCATGGAACTTCGGGTTCTTGGCCAACTTTATTGCAGAAGTGTTGTCGATCATGGGTGGTGTTGAATGCATTTGTTTCCTCTGCAAATCTTCAAGGATTTTCCTGAGCCACACAATTTCCTTTGTTGCTTCAGTTGCTACCACATATTCTGCCTTGGTTGTGGAATTTGCTGGAACTGATTGTTTGCATGATCTCCATGAGATAGCTCCTGGTCCAAGACTCATGGTATAACCTGAAGTAGACACCCCAGTTTCTTTGTCCCCATCAAAGTCTGAATCAGAGTAACCGATCAAGCTGAAATCGCCTACTTGTGGATATTTGAGTCCAAAGTCTCAAGTCCCCTTCAAGTACTTTAGAACTCTTTTTGCAGCAGACCAATGTCCTTCACAAGGTTTTTGTATAAACCTGGAGAGGATTCCAACAACGAATGAGATGTCTGGTCTGGTGGTAGTTAGGTAGATAAGAGTTCCAACAAGCTGTCTATACTTCGTTGCATCCTCGAATTCCTTCCCTTCAATGGATGTGAGCTTCAAGTTTTGTTCCATTGGAGTGGTTAAGGGATTGCATTCATCCATGCCAAACTTATTCAAAAGATTTCCAATGTACTTCTTTTGAGAAAGAAATATAAATTTAGGATGTTGAGTTATTTCAATACCCAAATAGTAATGAACATAACCCAATTCAGTTATTTCAAAACCTTTTTTCAATTCTTTCTTTATGGATGCAATATAACTTTCATTGTTCCCTGTCGTCAAAAGATCATCTACATACACCACAAGATATACAATTGTTTTTCCAACTTTCTTAACAAACAAGGTTGCATCATCAAGATCAAAATGTTTGAAGTCAAGTTTCAGAAGATGCTAAGTTAATTTCTCATACCAGGCTCGCGGTGCTTGCTTGAGGCCATACAAGGATTTTATAAGCTTGCATACTTTGTGTTCTTGGCCCTTCACAACAAATCCTTTTCGCTGGGACATAAAAACTTTCTCCTTTAGATCTCATTCAAAAAGGCGGTCTTTACATCCATCTGATGGACTTTCCATCCCTTCTGAGCTGCTAGGGCAAAGAGTGTCCGGATGGTGGCCCATTTTGCTGTGGGAGCAAAAGTTTCTTCATAATCGACCCCTTCTTTCTGTGCAACACCTTTTGCCACAAGCCTGGCTTTGTGCTTGTCAAGTGAGCCATCTGCTTTGTACTTGTTCTTGTAGACCCACTTATAGCCAATTGGTTTGGTTCCCAAAGGAGGATCAAGCAGCTTCCAAGTGCCATTCTTTATCAAGGCATCATACTCCTTTTGCATCACTTCATTCCATTCATCATGAGAAGCGGCTTCTTTGAAGGAAGTTAGTTCATGATCTGTAGAAAAACTCAATTCACAGTTATAAGCAATATCCATATCAACAGGTGAATCAGAATTATCTACATCACGTTCGTTTTGTCTAGTGGAAGTTCTTGTTCCTGTCTTTCCAACCTCATCGGGACGAACGTTTTCTAGTGTCTTTGTCAGCCATTTGGGGGGACCTTTCTGAGATGGCCCAGGTTGCTCATTTGACTGAGTTGGAATTGAATCAAGATTCAATCTCTCAATTCTGTCAATCACATCGTTCAAGGTGTCATCCGTGGTTGGTTCTTTAGGTGGGGGAGAGAGTGTTTCGGGAGATGATTCCACAGATTGATTCAGTATAGGAATCCCCCCTTCAAGATGTGGAATCTGATTATCAAATTCTTGAAAATACTTTGCATGTGTGAATCTATCCAGGCGATCAAGTTGCCGCTCAACAACATTGTCAGTCTTGGAAGATTCAAGGAATATGACATCTCTTGCTATTACAAACTTCTTATTGACTTCATCATAGAGACGATATCCTTTGGAGGTATTGGAATACCCCAAGAAGATACATTTTCGACTTCTAGCACCCAGTTTATTCCTTTGTACCTTGGGTATCAAAGCATAACAGGTGGAACCAAAGACCCTGAAATGATTTACCGAAGGAATGTGGCCATGCCACATTTCATAAGGAGTTTTGTTTCTGATTGAATTTGAAGGACACCTATTCTTTATGTATACAACACATAGAAGTGCATCAGCCCATAACATCAATTTTACATTCTTAAAAAACATCATGGAGCGAACCATATTTAAAATTGTCCTGTTTATTCTTTCAACTACACCGTTCTGTTGGGGATTATAGGGCATAGTTGTTTGATGTTTGATCCCATGTTGACGAAGATAATTTTCAAATTCGTTTGAAGTGTATTCTTTTACATTTTCAGTGCGTAAAGAGCCAATATGAGTTTGTGCATCATTTTCAATCCATGTATGAAAATTCTTGAATGTTTGAAAAGCATCAAACTTGTTCTTCAATAAGTAAACCCAACACATTTTGGTGTAATCATCAATAAATGTCATCATATCTTTATTTCCATTTGCAAAAGCAACAGGCATAAGGCCACATAAATCTGAATGAATAAGCTCAAGTTTTCTATGTGCTCTGGAATGTGAATCATGAAATCGCTGTTTGCTATGCTTTCCTAGAATACAAGCATCACTTGCTTAAGTTTCCTAGTAATTGTAGGCAGTCCAATAACACCATTTTTCTTCAACAATCGAAGGCTGTCATAGTTTAAGTGTCCAAATCTAGCATGTCATAAAAGACTTGATGGGAATGTACCTTCATCATGATGTGAACTGAATGCAAAGTTTTGTGCATGAGCAGAGGAACCTTACAACGTCAAGAGTCTTCCTTTTTCTATTCTCTCCATGACAAGTGAGTGATATGATGCTTTTCTAACCTCAGCCTTGCCATCAAACATGTGAATGGAGTGTCTTTGCTGGCGGATGTGGACCAAGGACAACAAGTTTCTCCTCAACTCAGGGAGGTATAGAACCTCATGTAGAAGATGATCTGGAAGACCAGGCAACTTAAGCCTGATTGTGCCAAGCCCTGATGGCTTGAGTTTGGATTTATCTGCGAAGTATACTGCTCCATCAACTTTGTCAGTAAATTCTTCAAAAAAATCTTTTCTAAATGTCATGTGACATGTTGCTCCGAATCTAGTAACTAATCATTTCTCCAAGAAGTAAATAAAACATTAAACAAGTCTTCAGTGACTCCATTGTTACAATGTGCTACAACATAATGAGCGGATTCAGGTGCTTTACCTTTGTCTCTGTCATTAGTTTTACCTTTTTCTTGATTCCTTTGCTGCTCAATTTTATCCCAAGGTATCTTGCATGTAGATGCATCATGTCAGTCTTTATTGCAACGTATGCAATGAAGATCAGATTTTTCAGTTTGAGTTTTTCTGCCCCCCCCCTTCCTCTGAAATTTCTTCTTCCTCTTCCTCTTCGACCACCTCTTCCTCTGGAAGAATTTTGAGCATGACTCTTCTCTCTATGTGCAAAGCATACAACCTCTTCAGAAGTCAGAGGGGTGGTCATCTTTCCAAAAGCTTTCTCTCTTTCTGCAAACTTTTTTCTCAAGGGACTCAAAAGTGATTTTCACGAGGTTTCCACTTGCTTGCAATGACTCAAGATAATTTGAGTAAGTGGGACACAAAGCCTTAACATATGCTATGAGAGATATGTCAACATCTTGCACCAGTGCTCTTAATGTCATGCGTGTCAGATCTTACTTCTGAAGCTAAAGCAAGAGGATCATCATTTTTCAATTCCAGACTGAACAACTTGATCATTAATTGAACAATTTCAAGTTCTGAATGTGACTCATAGAGTTGTTTTAGCTTGCTCAAGGCTTGATAGGCATTTGAAAATGGTGTAATATGGCGACTCACCTCTTCATTTATGGAAGCTGCAATCAAGGCATAGGCCTTGCAGTTCTTGTTTTCCCAAATGGCAATCTCCTTGTCTGAAGTGGGCTTTGCTGGTGGAAGGTCTTCTTCTCCTTCACAAATTCCTCTCCATTTCATTTACGGAAGCTGCAATCAAGGCATAGGCCTTGCAGTTCTTGTTTTCCCAAATGGCAATCTCCTTGTCTGAAGTGGTCTTTGCTGGTAGAAGGTCTTCTTCTCCTTCACAAATTCCTCTCCACAACTCATTAAAAATGAAAGTGTGCTTGATTTTTCGAGACCATTCAGGATAGTTCTCCTTGCTGGGGAGAACAACTCCCTACAATAGATATGAGAGAATGCATTCTTTTGAAGGGAAAAAAAACTTTGTTGTCAAGGTAAAAAAAAGATTGAATTCTGGTTTCAATTCTGCAATTTAATTTTTTGTTTTTTGTTGTTTGTTGTTGTTGTTTGTATTTCTTTTTCTGTTTTTATATTCTGTAAAAAAAATTGGGGGAAAAAACAGAGGTTTTTGCTGGGGGAGGCCAATCTAAAAAAAATTAAAATGATAACATTGGCCGAATTAAAAAAAACAGGGAACACAAAGTTGGGATGGCAAGGAAGGCCGAGCGACCGTGAGAGGGGAGGGGAGGGCCGAGCGAGGGGGAGTGGCTGTGAGAGGGGTCGGGGGTCGTGGGGGGAGTGATGGATGTGAGGGGAGGGGAGTGGAGTGGGGAGGGCGAGGAGTAAGCGGGGAGGGGAGGGGAGCGGATTGGGTGGAGCAGGGTGGTTGGGGAGGGTGAGGGATGAGCGGTGAGGGGAGGGAGCAGTGAGTGAGGGTGCAGAGTGGCGAGGGATGAGCGGGGTGGGGAGGGTGCGGTGAGTGAGGGGGCCGAGGGAGGTGTGGCTGTGGGGAGCGAGGGTAGGGGAGAGGGGGTGAAAGTGAGGTGGGGAGCGGTGCTGTGAGAGGGGGTCGAGGGATGTGAGGAGAGAGGGCCGTGAGGTCGAGAGGGACTGTGAGGTGAGTGAATGGGAATGGGAATTCGCACAGAACAGTAAAAAAAAATTGTAATTTGCACAGAGATTAAAGTAAATTTAACTGTGCTTAGAATTTGAGCAGAAATTGCTCATTAGAGGCAGAATGTGCAGAAAAAAATGCAGAATTTTCCAGAATGCAGAATGGCAGGAGCAGAAAACTGAATGCACAATGACAGTCTGTAGAAATGCAGAGCACGAGGGAGTTACACCAAAGGCAAGAGTGCTAGAAATGGGACTGGCTCTGGTACCATGTCAAACCAGGAGGTAACTCTGTAAAACTCAATGTGTATTAGATGGAGATTGTGTGTGTATTTATACATGGAGGTGAGGCTATTGGGATTCACTTCCTAATGACTCTTGGCCTTCCTTATTTACTAAATTACAATAATATACAATCTCACCCAACCCCTTAGGATTAGGTGTCATCAGTCTTGCATGCTGTTGAAGCCTAGAAAATCTCTGCTTCAAACATTGGGGAAAACCACCCGGTCGGGACCTTAAGACAACTCCTTTTCCGTTTGGGATGGTGGCTCCGACTGGATTTAAAGGACCAGTTTCCTTATAAGTATGTGGATTGGATGGGTGGAAATGGGACTAAATTAACAGAAATAAAATTATCTGATCTAAGCTAAATACTGATAAAGAAATACTAATATCAACCCGGGTAATTATATGTGAATGCAACTTAAGATTGTTTCAATCTAATAATAACCATGAAAATGTATTATTAATCAAATTGAAATGTGTAGAAACGAATAAAGATAACTCTGTTTAAGAAATTAAACAGAGTTTTATTAGCATATTGCATTCATCATTATATACCATTCATATATGCTTATAAATGATAACATTCCAATTATACTCAGAAATGATATATAAAAAGGAAATGTTATGAAAACCAAATATATAAATGATAGCAAATTCTTCAAACGAATACCATATAACAAAGAAAATCAACCGTGAACAGATAGAAATACCTCATTCATCTTGAAGACTGTCAAATGAAATGTGATACTATGATCTAGTAACTCCGATGTAAAATTAAATCCAAAGGTACAGAAATGCAACACTTCAAAGATAATTTCAGCACAAAAATCACCAGATGTGATCCTTCATCAAATATAATAAGGAGTGGAGTACAGAAATGTTAGCTCCAAGTCCAAAAAATATTACAACTTCCGATCCCTCTCTAAATGCATGAGAGGGATTTAAATAAGAAATTACATAACAAAATCCTACTACTACTGCTACAATCTATCAAATTAAAAACTGAAAGGCTATCTTGAATGAAACTGATTCATTGATTCTCTCTCTCGCTTGATGAAGCCAAGTTGCAAATCTTCAACATATCTTGGAGTCTTGGTGGATGACTCATCTCGGAATGCAACTGTCCAGCATAGGTGGCATCAGAGAATTCTGGAATTAAACAATCAACGACATTTGAAAGGAATTTGATGGCCATTTTTTGATTGTTTGGTTTGATTAAGTGAGTCCACATACTGTCCCAGGATATGGTTTGGAGTTTGTTGATTTGTTGACTTTTCTTCTCCATTTCTTCTCTCCATCTGTTTTCAGTTTCTTTTACTTTTGGCAAAGTGCCAGGAACACAGTCTGCAATGAGATTGATTGAGTATAAGCTGTCATTTATGAATTGTATGATATTGTTCATCATACTCCTGGCCCTTGATATTGCTCTCTCTGCTTTCATTATTTGATGTTCCCATTCTGTAAATAAGATTTCTTTGTGTTTTTCCTCTATTCTAGGAAGATTGGCTTGTTTTCCCTTTTCTGTGTCTTGCCAATTGAGAAAGTCAGAAATCTTTTCATCAGCATCATCTATTTCTTGTCTGAGAGTAATAACATTTTGGATCAAAGATGAAGTAATATCACAAAAAGGTTCTGCCTGTGACAGCTTTGTACAAAATTCATTCAATTGCTGAGACAATAATTTATTAGCCTCCAGGGCTTCTATTTTGAATTCACTTATCTTCGGGAAATCTTTAAACTTATCCAAAGTTGCTTGAAATTCCTTTTCTTGAATCATTTTTGCATCTTTCTCATTTTGTAACAGACTTTGTAACTTAGAAATCTCTTCATTTAGTTGTTGTTGTTTGCCTAAGAGTTGTTCATCAACCTTCTTCTTTTCTTCAGCAAGCTGTTTTTCCAATTCTTGGGACCCGAGTGTCTGATTTTGTAGTTGTTGTTGCAATTGGGTAATCTGTTGCTGACTTTCCTTAGCTTGCTCTTCAAGTGAAGCTATGTGGAGATCTTTCTGAGTTATCAGCTGAGAAACTTCTACAACTTTATCCACTGTTGCAGCACTATAAGCTCCTGTATACTGGGACAATTTTGTGAGGTCTTCGAATGGATTTACCTCATTGTTTTTATAAACAATATTCATAAATTCCTCTGATGGAGTAGAAAATATGTCCTGTTCTGTCTTTCTCCTTTTTCTTTGTCTTCTAACAACAACCTTATGTTTGGGGCTGTAAAATATATCCAAAGGAGGAATCTCCTCGACTTTTAATACAATATGCCCTGTCGGATGTTCAGGAATGATTTCAACATCCTGCTCTGTTTGATCTTTATCTTTATCTTGCAATCCCAGCTGTTGAGCAAATTGATCATATTGTTTTAATAACTGAGGAGAAACATTAAGATCAGTAGAAACCATAATCTCCTTAGTTGTTTCTTTTCCTTTTTCTGTATCTCTATTCTGCTTAGTACTTTTGCCATCCGATCCATCCTTTTTATTATGCTCATCATCATTGGTAGACTGCTGACCAGTATTTTGATCGGATTTATCAGGCTTGTCAATAGCGACCACCTTTTGAGTATGTACAGCTGGCTGGTTAACGACCGATTGTGTAATGACTTTGCCAGTAGATGTTTCTACTAGCATTTTGTTGGATGTACCTTCTGCCTCTGACCCTTGTGTTGGAATTCTTAATTGGTCCAGAGGAACTCTTAACAATATCTGGCTTCTGAATAACAAGAATTTATCCATTTCCTCCTTTTGAAATTTAGACTTGGCTAAGTCATAAATTTCAGGGAAATTATCCAAAGAAACAAACAAATCATCAAATGGATCTGGCTCATGCTCAAATCGAGCAATTGAAACTGAAGCAGTAACATTAAATGCTATCTGTCTTGGATCATATTGTCTTCCAAGAATGGTTGCAAATTTACAACCTTTTATCTTGGAGACTTCTTTTTTAGCATGCTTGAAATCATTTAAGGTAAACTGACCACAATTGAGTGGGAATTGAGGCCACATTCTCTTCTTACTGTTATTCAAAGACCTAGATATTCCTTCAACTGTTAATTGATAGGAAATTTCTTGAGCAAGAAGTTTGTCTGGAACAAAAAGAGGAAGAACATGTGGTTCCGCAATATTACCAAAAACTCTGATGTATGTAAATTTCTCCTCCCCAAACCAATCTCCTATTGCAGACAAGTCGGCCTTAGCTTTTTCAGAGAATCTAGGGGGAAAGCGATTAAAAATGGTTTTGAAGACAGGGATAAGGAAACCATGGCAGATTCTATATACATTATCTTGGAAATGAACCTTCCAAAGTAGTTTATGATAAATATGAATTGGGGTAGGGTCTTTGGGAGTCCATTTCCATACAAATAAGGGAAACTCGGAATTGAAACAAAGAGCATCAAGAATATAGGCACAAAAGAAAAAAGGAGTGGAATTTCCAGCGGTTTTTTCTTGTCTGTACTCAAGTATCCTATTGGCCATTCTATCAGAAAGAATAACAGCCCAGTCCATGATATCGGAATTGACATCTGCTAGGATTAATGGGACCATTTGTATAGAAAACCTAGCTGAATTATCATTGCCAAATAATCTACACATCATGGCAGCGGCATAGCAATACGGAGGTAAAAGGGATTCTACAGAATACATACCGGACGCTTCATTTCGGTGCTTCTCTGGATTTTTCTTCCAATCTATGATGGGGTCAGATTGGACTTTGTTATTATCAGCAAAGTCTTTGATAAACTCCTTGTTATACACCTTCTGTGGGTCTGGAAGGTGATACATTGCCTTTAAATCTTCTGCTTTGAACGAGCCAAAAGACACTCCAGATGTTGAGACAAACGTTTTGTCTTGAATCTTCACACTGTCAATAACCCATCGAACTGCATCATAATAAGGCATGATGCTTGCTCTGGCTGCAATTCGATGCAAAAATGAATTTGCAAGTGATTTTTCAGTGATCTCAGAGTCTGAATCTGAGCTATCTTCGTCTGGAACCGATACCTTTTCCACTGTAACCTTGGGGTTTTCTCTTTCTAATAGGTTGTAGACTCCTTCCCACGTCATATTCCCAAGCTCCTGGCATGATGTATCTGTGACTAATCTTAGTTTTGTGGGCTTTTCTTTTGAAACCGTAGGAGTCTCAACAAACTTAACTGGAACAACAGTCTTGCCTCTTCTCGCTCTCTTCGACATTTCTTCGTTTGCTATTGCTTCCCTTTGTCTGTGAATGAACGGGCTTAGTGTTCTTCGGCTCTGCAAGACAATAAACTCTCAGTCGTGACAAACAAGTAACTCAAACGAGATGATTTATGAATTTATGATTTTTATTTATTTGTTTCGTATACCGCGTAAATGCTCCTTTTGGGTCACACTCACGTATTAAAAACCAAATCATTAACAATATTCATTCGATTTGTTATTGAATGCCCTCGTACCAATAGAGATTTGGCGCTTGTGAAATATTAAAATATTCACCCATTCTGAACTTTTCGCATGCAATAAATGACATTTATGAATCGCATCGAGAGTTTTCGAATGGCACGTAAGGATCACAATACGTTTTTCTCGATTGGTCGATTCCGATTGAAAACTTTTCCGATCTCTAATGGTGTGGGGTCTACCATATAAGACTTTGAACAAATGTTTGATTTTTCTTTTGAAAGCGTTTATTGTAATAACGCGCGTCGGATCGGGGAATTTTAATTGATCGTAAAGAGTTTATTAAAGATTATTCCGATTATTTGATTGCGACTGGCCGCATCGCATCGGAAGTTATACAAACGAACAAATTAAACTCTTAGTGATTTGAAGATTTCCGATCGAACTAATCGCATCGAAGGATTTGAAATAAGTATATGAAACTTCTTTTAAGGATTATCTCCGATTCTCCGATTGCGATTGGACTTTTAAACTTGATTTGTTATTTATGATAAGGTCTTCTATATTGGATCGGATCATAAGTTTTGAATGTTGAATTTATCTAGTAAACACAAGATGAGTTTTTCCAAAACAATGAATCTTTATTTCCAAGTCTTCTATTTCTTTAAAAAGGGAAAGGGACCCTTTTTCTAAATGAATTTTATTTCTAAAATTATTAAGAAAAAGAGAGGGTTGTTGTACAGTACAACAATTGGCGATTCACTGAAAGAACTAGTTATCTCTGAAAAATAAAATGAATACTATATTTTAAGCAAGTAAAGATTTTTAAAGATAATGAAAACTATCTTAGGATAATCAAAAATAAAATCTAACTTATGAAAAAGAATAAAAATTATTAACAATTTCTTTCTAAATTTCTTGAGAATAAAAACATTTTGGGTTATCTTAAGCTTTGATTGGTATTAATAATGAAGTAAGTGGACTTCTTCAAGTTTGGTTTTATAATATACTCTATTTTCATAGGTATTGCCTCTGCTGCCTGCAAACGTTCATAGTCTCGACAGGGTTACCTTTTAACCATTAACTATTCATTGTCCCATTCAACTTAGATTATGACTTTTTAAAAGATAAATTCATAAGACATATTATCTCATGTTTTTGTCTTTTATTTATTTTTTTATTTTTAAGAGCCATTGTTCTGGTTTGGTAGCCAGTTGATAACAATGCCATTCAATAGTTATAATTAAACTGAACAAGCTGGCTCGTGATGAGAACCCTTGTCTTATATTTATAAGCCATTACCCTGTTTTGATATGCAGTATTGGTAATGTCAGTTTTATTATTTCTTATGAATATGGTAAGTCGGCTCATGATGAGACCTCTTATCTCTTAAAATTTTTAACATAATTTCTTATAATTATATTCCAAAAAATCACAATCTAAATGAATGGGGTGAACTAGTTTTGTCCTTAAGAATCAATGGATGACAATTTTTCTGAGTTTTTGAGTACCAAGACTTGAATAATCTTTACTTTTATAGATAACCTTTCTCTGCTTAATAAACTTATAATGATTTACATTTCTCTCAAGTTTTTCAAAAAGATCATGCAAATAATTAGTACAGTCTTTCAAAGTTTAACATCTTATTTAAAACTATCAAAAGAATATAATCATTTCTTTAAAAATTCTCATTTACACCAAATAAATATTTATAATATTCTTCTTAAGAATTTTCTATCAAGTAAACAGTCAATTAGAGACTTACTAACAACCTTTATTTGCAAAAACAATTAAAAACTTTGCAGAAAGGAATATGTACAATTTAAGAAGGGGTTACCTCCTTATGAAAAGAATTTCTTCAAGATAAGCCCATTTACAGGAAGAGATTCTCTCTTACCTGTAAGATCTTGGAGTATGAATGTATTTGAGCCTATCTTTTCAATGATCTGAAATGGTCCAAGCCACATTTTATGAAATTTGGTATGCTTGCCTTTTTCTTCATGTGCCTTATCCCATTTTAGAACAAGATCACCAATTGACAAAATTTTTGAGCTGGTAGAACTTGCATCAAAAGAAGATTTTACAAGCTGCTGATGTTTTTCATGAACAATTTTAGCCTTATCTCTTTCTTCTTCTAGTTTAAGGATTTGATCATATCTCAATTGAATGGATGAAGAAGGATTTTCTTCAATAAATTGTACTAGGGCTAATGATGGAAGAGTTAAATTTGATGGTATCACAGCTTCTTTTCCATAAACTAAATTAAAAGGTGAAGTTCCTATTGAAGCTTTTTCAGTAATGCGATTAGCCCACAATGCAAAGATTAAAGATTTATGCCAATTCTTTTGATTTTGATCAACAGTCCTTTTAATAATTTTGATGAGATTTTTGTTGGTGGATTCAGCCAAACCATTACCTTGTGGGTAATAATTTGCTGAATATTTGAGTTTAAAACCTCTTTTAACTGCAAATTCTAGTAAACTGTTTCCAGAAAAATAAGATGCATTATCAAAGACAAGAGCTTGAGGTACACCAAACCTGGTTATGATAAATTGATCTATGAAATCAATAATTGCATCAGAATTGGCTACCTTCAAAGGGATTGCCTCTACCCATTTTGTAAAATAATCGGTTGCAGTAAGAATGTACTTGTGCTGCTTGGAAGAATGAGGTACTATCTCACCAATAATGTCAAGCCCCCATTGTTCAAATGGTTGCTCAATATTTACTGGTTGCAAAGGAAAAGCTGGTTTCCTTTGTCTTCCACTTGCAGTTTGACAAATTCTACACTTCCTTACATAGTCATGTGTATCTTTAAAAAGGGTAGGCCAATAATAGCCAGCACGAATTATTTTGTGAGCTGTGGTATCACCTCCAAAATGACCTCCTGCTGGTCCATCATGCATCTCCTGCAAAACCTTTTCAGCTTCAGTCTTTTCAAGACATCTTAACAAAATTGAATCATAATTTTTTCTAAATAACACATTATCAATGATCTCATATTTAATAGCTTTTAATCTTAAAGCACGTTTTTTCTTATAGTTGAGATCAGAAGGAGCATACCCATTTTTCAAGTAATAGATAAGATCGACATACTGAGATTCAGAATCCGTAATACTTATCTGATTTACTTGAATATCTTGATTTGAATGTTCATTCTCTGGTATGATATGAGCTCCTGCTAATAATCTGCAAAAACCTTGTCCTCTAACAATCTTAGCTGGTTTAATATCAACATCATATTCTTGTAAAGCTGTTACCCAGTTAGCTCGTTTTTCTCCTACTTCTCTCTGAATTAATAATTGTCTCACTGCAGAGAATGGGACAATGATTTTTGTATGAGTTTTTAAGAGAAACGGTCTGAAATGCTTGATTGATTTGAACACAGCAAAGGCTTGTTTTTCAACGTCGGAATAATTCAGTTCAGCTCCTTGCAGATTTGAACTAAAGAAAGAAATTGGTGCTTCAATTTTCTGATCATTGAGTTGTGTTAAAACAGCTGCATAGGATGTTTCTGTGGCTAAGGTATACAAAATAAAGTCTTTAGAAAAATCCGGAGTACTTAATGCCGGTGCATTAATGATTGCCTGTTTGATTGCCTCAAAGGCTTTTTTCTCTTTATGCCCCCATTTGAATACTGAATTCTTCTTGATCATATTTTGCATAGGTAAAACAATTAAAGAAAAATCAGGAATGAATCTTTTTACAAAATTGATCTGTCCAAGAAATGATTGCATGGATTTTTTGTTATGAGGTAAAGAAATATCAGAAATCTCTTTTACCCTATCTGGATCAATGTATATACCATCTTTTGACACAACAAATCCTAAAAGTTTTCCTTCATCCAAAGCAAAGAAATATTTCTTTGGATTTAAGGAAATACCAAATCTTCTACATCTTTCAAATATTTGCTTTAGATCATGTAGATGATTGGTTCTCTTTTTTGAGAATATTGTTATGTCATCAAGGTAAACAACGACTGACTTATTGATCAGACCTTTAAATGCTATGTCCATGGCTCTTTGGAAAGTTGCTCCTGCGTTTATTAGACCAAAAGGCATTTTTTGATAAGCATAAGTTCCCCATTTTGTTCTAAAAGTTGTTTTCAATCTGTCATCTGGATGAACTAAGACTTGATTATAGCCTGAAAATCCATCAAGGAAGGACATAAGTTCAGAACCAACTACCTTTTGAAGTATCTGTTCCATGGTTGGCAATGGGAAATTGTCTTTTAAACATGCCTTGTTTAAGTTTCTGAAATCAATATAGATTCTTATATCACCATTTTTCTTCCTTACAGGTACCATATTGGAAACCCAATTGGAGTGCCTGACAGGAAAAATGATTTTGGCTTTTAAAAGTTTATTAAGTTCTGATTTGATTTGATCTTCAAGATTTGGATGAACTTTCCTTAGCTTTTGTTGAACAGGTTTAATATCAGGGAGCATTGGAATTGTGTGATGAATAACCGAAGTATCGTATGTTTTTAAATCATCATAATTCCAAGCGAAAACATTTTTATATTTGTTCAAGAGTTTAATGAAAGCATCCCTTTCCTCTGATGTTAAATTAAGTCCTAAATTAACATTTTGAGGTTTGGAATCAGAACCAAGATTCACTAATTCAAACTTCAAAGTAGAA
Organism: Pinus albicaulis; assembly: GCA_034641835.2. Taxonomy (NCBI): domain Eukaryota; kingdom Viridiplantae; phylum Streptophyta; class Pinopsida; order Pinales; family Pinaceae; genus Pinus; species Pinus albicaulis. Next base: position 921,021,654 of record CM076577.1, on the reverse strand, counting down.
CTTTGAAGCTTGGTATTAGTGACTTTCTTGAATCTGTCTTTAATATCATATAAGTCCTCCAATTTAACAACAGATTTCGGAATGGGATTTTCATTACCTTTTGAGGCAATTTGTAAATCATGATCTTCTTCGTCAATAATTTGATCATCATATGATTTCTCTGAAGTCATGAAATTTAAAATATCTTGGTCATGATATAAAACTCTCCAGTACTGGGCATTATGCAGGGACGGAATGGACTTCAAAGTAGAACTTTGAAGCTTGGTATTAGTGACTTTCTTGAATCTGTCTTTAATATCATATAAGTCCTCCAATCTAACAACAGATTTCGGAATGGGATTTTCATTATCTTTTGAAGCAATTTGTAAATCATGATCTTCTTCATCAATAATTTGATCATCATATGATTTCTCTGAAGTCATGAAATTTAAAATATCTTGATCATGATAGAAAACTCTCCAATTTGTGACATTGTCTGGGACAGATGGACGAAAAATTAATTCTACAGAAAACCTATCAGGACTGCAGTCTTCAGCGGGTAAGAGTTTAGATGCAACATTAGCTAACAAGTCAGCTGATGTATTTTGATTTCTAGGAATAGGAGAAATATTAAATGCTAAAAAATGAGTGGTGAGATCTTGTACTAGGGTTTGATAGTGTTTAAGATGTCCTGAAAGACAATGAATAGTATTCCTAACTTGTTTTATGACAATTTCGGAATCACCAAAGACTTTCAAGTATTTAACATCTAACCCTATAGCTTTATAAAGTCCTTGAACCAAGGCTTCATATTTTGCAGTATTGTTAGTACACTCAAATTCTAGCCTACATGACAGCATGGTTTTCTCTCCATCTGGATCGATTAAAATGCATCCTGCTCCAGCTCCATCACTAGACTTTGATCCATCAAAATATAATGACCAAAACAAAGATTTATCTATTGTCTTATCTACAATTACATCAGAAGTATTTACAATTCTGGACGAATCAGATTGTGAAAATTTTTCTACTTGAGAAACAAAAGTATTAACAGAAAACGGTGATTGGGGTGCTTTAAAGTTTCCAAGAAATGATTCAGCAGAATAACCTCCAAGAATATTGTTGTTGAATGCCACAGGTTCATTAGGTTGTTCAAATTCAGTAACAGTATGCCTCATATGTTTTTCTCGTTCAACTTTGATTTGATTTGGTTTCCCTTTATAGGGAAGCCACATATGAGAATAATCAGTCGAGATATAACCATTGAGTTTTGCAGACCAGTCCCTACTTAAAACTAATCCATAGAATTCAGGAATATCAGCAATCAAAATATCAATTCTTTGGACAATTCTAGGATCGGAAGCTAATCTGATAGTTACCGAATTGATTTCCCTTACAACTTGAACTTTGGATCGATCTAATTGAACAATATGTACTGCTGATTTTTGTGGTTCGATATTCAATTTGGCACACACAGAAGTAGGCATTATATTGGAGGAAGCTCCAGAATCAATCAAACAATTGTGCAGATTTTTATTGTACATCTCATAAGTCAAAAGAAAAGGAGGAGTTTGAGAATTTGACCTTTCCCCAATGAGTACAGTATCAGTAGCATCTACCTTATCTGGTGGCTTACCAGTTCCTCTTGCAGCTTTTGCAACTACACCACTTGGTAAAGGAGTAATTGGTGTAGCATTTAATTCTTTCAATAACAACTTCTGCTGGTGTTTCAATTTGCTGAGTTCATGTAAGGAAATGTTGGCTTTGATCTTTTTCATGTCCTCAACAATGTTGTATTCCATAGGATCTGACACTACTAAAGTCTTTGTTGTTGATGTGGGAGGATTGAAAGAAGATGGCTGATTCTGAGTAGGTAGTGGAGAAGTTTTCTTTGCAGGGGATTTGTCTTTGATACTTGGAGTTGTGTTTTTTCTTTTAGGAGCTGTTTGTATAGGCTCTGCTGTAGATTTACTCCTAGTACTTACAGGCATAGCTTCTTGTTCTACTTCACTGTCAGAATTAGGGAGAATAAAATCCCACATTCCATGTAATTCAGCGATTTCTTCATTCTCTTCTTCCTCATCTGATATTAAAGATGTATCTTCTTCTTCTTCTTCTTCCTCTGATTCTGCATTAGAGATTGCATTAGGAGGTTTAGATTCCATTTGGTTTCTTCTAAAATTTCGGAATGGTTTTTTGGTAGAAGTCTCAGCTACTTGTTTTTTAATTTCAACCATTTCATTCGACATGGTTTAAGAACTTTCTGTAAACCTTCCATGTCATATGGATCTTTGACCTTTTTCTTTAAATCATCTTTGAAGCTGACTTTCTTCGATTTTCTTTCCTCAAGAGCGTTTTTCTTTTCCAGAGAAGTAATTCGTTTTTCCACTGCAATAGCTTCTTTCATACTTTCAGCTAATGTAGGCTTTGCAACTCTGTCTACGAAAATAGCTATGTTTGAGGGTAAGGAAGTTATGTACCATTCTATTCTGACTTGTTCACTTGGCTTGGAATCGGTGGGAATTTTATTCAAGAGCTTATTGAATTTGGAATTAAACTCTTTAATTGGTTCCTTGGGTTCTATTTTCAAATTTGAGAGATCATTGAGTAAAGTAGCTATTGATCGATCATCTCCAAATTTGGTTAAGAAATAATCTGAAAAAATATCCCAACTTGTTATAGATCCTGATGGTAATGAAAAATACCATGATCCTGTTGTTCCTTGAAGAGTATAAGGAAATAGTCTAACTACAACATCCTCCTGTGTAACCCCATTCAAATTAATAGCCAACATAAAGTTATTAATATGTTCTTCAGCTGGAATATTAAGATCTGGGCTAAATTTTGGAAGCCATTTTCCAGGATTATCTGGTAAATCATGTAAAGGTGCAGCCATGTTCACTGCTCCTGGAGTAGCCCATGGTCTAGCCATTATCGGAATGACTATCGGAGGAGTAGTAGTAACTGGCGGTGTTTGAATGGAAGTTGTTGGAATAGATGATGTTTGAGGTGAATGAGGAGGAGGTAGTAATAAAGACTGAAGAGGTTGTGATGTTGAAGGTGATGATCCTTGGTGAACAATAATATGTAATGGGGAAGTGGGTGTTTGACTTCGCACTGGAGATGATGAGATGGAAGATGATGGAGAAAAGGTCTCACTATCAGAACCTTCAGTGTTCTTTTTTTCCTTTTTCCTTCGGGGTAAAGGTAACTCAGCTGGTTCAATGCCAAGTTTTTCGCTTTGAAGTCCGGTGAGATGATGAGGTAGGTGGAATTGCGAAGTCTGACTGCCTTGAGATACTTCAGATCTCTGAGGTGATATGGAAAAGCCTTGAAGTTTCTGGATGATAGACTGAACTTCAGGGGACTCCGGACTTAAATGTTCTGAAGTATGTTTTGATTGAGCAGTGATAGTTGATCCCTCTTCTTCTCGTTTGGACACTGGTGATTCAGAATGCAAACGAGAGGTCCGAGGCGAGGTGGAGGGTGATTTACTCTGAGAATGGTCTGTAGGTTTTGATTTACTCGCCATTCATAGTTGCCCTCCTTCTAGCGCCAAAAATGTTGAAGCCTAGAAAATCTCTACTTCAAACATTGGGGAAAACCACCCGGTCGGGACCTTAAGACAGCTCCTTTTCCGTTTGGGATGGTGGCTCCGACTGGATTTAAAGGACCAGTTTCCTTATAACTATGTGGATTGGATGGGTGGAAATGGGACTAAATTAACAAAAATAAAATTATCTAATCTAAGCTAAATACTGATAAAGAAATACTAATATTAACCCGGGTAATTATATGTGAATACAACTTAAGATTGTTTCAATCTAATAATAACCATGAAAATGTATTATTAATCAAATTGAAATGTGCAGAAACGAATAAAGATAACTCTGTTTAAGAAATTAAACAGAGTTATATTAGCATATTGCATTCATCATTGTATACCATCTATATATGCTTTATGAAAGACAACATTCCAATTATACTCAGAAATGATATATAAAATGAAACGTTATGAAAACCAAATATATAAATGATAGCAAATTCTTCAAGCAAATATCATATAACAAAGGAAATCAACAGTGAAAAGATAGAAATACCTCATTCATCTTGAAGACTGTCAAATGAAATCTGATACTCTAATCCAGTAACTCCGATGTAAAATTAAATCCAAAGGTACAGAAATGCAACACTTCAAAGATAATTTCAGCACAAAAATCACCAGATGTGATCCTTCATAAAATATAATAAGGAATGGAGTACAGAAATGTTAGCTCCAAGTCCAAAAAATATTACAACTTCAGATCCCTCTCTAAATGCATGAGAGGGATTTAAATAAGAAATTACATAACAAAATCCTACTACTACTGCTACAATATATCAAATTAAAAACTGAAAGGCTATCTTGAATGAAACTGATTCATTGTTTCTCTCTCTCGCTTGATGAAGCCAAGTTGAAAATCTTCAACATATCTTAGAGTCTCGGTGGATGACTCATCTCGGAATGCAGCTGTCCAGCATAGGTGGCATCGAAAAATTCTGGAATTAAACAATCAACGGCATTTGAAAGGAATTTGATAGCCATTTTTTGATTGTTTGGTTTGATTAAATGAGTCCACATACTGTCCCAGGATATGGTTTGGAGTTTGTTGATTTGTTGACTTTTCTTCTCCATTTCTTCTCTCCATCTGTTTTCAGTTTCTTTTACTTTTGGCAAACTGCCAGGAACACAGTCTGCAATGAGATTGATTGAGTATAAGCTGTCATTTATGAATTGTGTGATATTGTTCATCATACTCCTAGCCCTTGATATTGCTCTCTCTGCTTTCATTATTTGATGTTCCCATTCTGTAAATAAGATTTCTTTGTGTTTTTCCTCTATTCTAGGAAGATTGGCTTGTTTTCCCTTTTCTGTGTCTTGCCAATTGAGAAATTCGGAAATCTTTTCATCAGCATCATCTATTTCTTGTCTGAGAGTAATAACATTTTGGATCAAAGATGAAGTAATATCACAAAAAGGTTCTGCCTATGACAGCTTTGCACAAAATTCATTCAATTGTTGAGACAATATTTTATTAGCCTCCAGGGCTTCTGTTTTGAATTCACTTATCTTCGGGAAATCTTTAAACTTATCCAAAGTTGCTTGAAATTCCTTTTCTTGAATCATTTTTGCATCTTTCTCATTTTGTAACAGACTTTGTAACTTAGAAATCTCTTCATTTAGTTGTTGTTGTTTGCCTAAGAGTTGTTCATCAACCTTCTTCTTTTCTTCAGCAAGCTGTTTTTCCAATTCTTTGGACCTGAGTATCTGATCTTGTAGTTGCTGTTGCAATTGGCCAATCTGTTGCTGATTTTCCTTAGCTTGCTCTTCCAGTGAAGTTATGTGGAGATCTTTCTGAGTTATCAGCTGAGAAACTTCTACAACTTTATCCACTGTCGCAGCACTATAAGCTCCTGTATACTGGGACAATTTTGTGAGGTCTTCGAATGGATTCACCTCATTTTTCTTATAAACAATATTCATAAATTCCTCTGATGGAGTAGAAAATATGTCCTGTTATGTCTTTCTTCTTTTTCTTTGTCTTCTAACAACAGCCTTATGTTTGGGGCTGTAAAATACATCCAAAGGAGGGATCTCCTCAACTTTTAATACAATATGCTCTGTCGGATGTTCAGGAATGACATCAACATCCTGCTCTATTTGTTCTTTATCTTTATCTTGCAATCCCAGTTGTTGAGAAAATTGATCATATTGTTTTAATAACTGAGAAGAAACATTAAGATCAGCAGAAACTATAATCCCCTTAGTTGTTTCTTTTCCTTTTTCTGTATCTATGTTCTGCTCACTGCCTTTGCCGTCCGATCCACCTTTTAGATTATGCACATCATCATCGATACTTGTGCATTTCTCTGTTGTTTGAGCAGTAGACTTCTGGCCAGTATTTTGACCGGATTTATCATCAGTATTTCCCTTTTGGACATCAGGCTTGTCAATAGCGACCACTTTTTGAATATGTACAGTTGGCTGGTTAACAGCCGATTGTGTAATGACTTTGCCAGTAGATGTTTCTACTGGCGTTTTTCTGGATGTACCTTCTATCTCTGACCCTTGTGTTTGAATTCTTAGCTGGTCCAGAGGAACTCTTAACAATCTCTGGCTTCTGAATAACAAAAATTTATTCATTTCCTCCTGTTGGAATTTAGACTTGGCTAAGTCATAAATTCGAGGAAAATTATCTAATGAAACAAACAAATCATCGAACGGATCTGGCTCATGCTCAAATTGAGCAATTGAAACTGAAGCAGTAACATTAAATGCTATCTTTTTTGGATCATATTGTCTTCCAGGAATGGTTGCAAATTTACAACCTTTTATCTTGGAGACTTCTTTTTCTGCATGCTTGAAATCATTTAGAGTGAACTGACCACAATTGAGTGGGAATTGAGGCCACATTCTCTTCTTACTGTTATTCAAAGACCTAGATATTCCTTCAACTGTCAATTGATAGGAAACTTCTTGAGCGAGAAGTTTGTATGGAACAAAAAGCGGAAGAACATGCGGCTCCACTATACTACCAAAAACCCTGATGTATGTAAATTTTTCCTCCCCAAACCAATCTCCGATTGCAGACAGGTCAGCCTTAGCTTTATCAGAAAATCTAGGAGGAAAGCGATTAAAAATGGTTTGGAAAACAGGGATGAGGAAACCATGACAGATTCTGTATACATTATCTTGGAAATGAACCTTCCAAAGCAGTTTATGATAAATATGAATTGGAACAGGGTCTTTGGGAGTCCATTTCCATCCAAATAAGGGAAATTCGGAATTGAAACAAAGAGCATCAAGAATATAGGCACAAAAGAAAAAGGGAGTGGAATTTCCAGCGGTTTTTTCTTGTCTGTATTCAAGTATCCTATTGGTCATTCTATCAGAAATAATAACAGCCCAATCCATAATGTCGGAATTCACAGCAGCTAGGATTAATGGGACCATTTGTATAGAAAACCTAGATGAATTATCATTGCCAAATAACCTACACATCATGGCAGCTGCATAGCAATATGGAGGCAGAAGGGAATCTACAGAATACATACCAGATGCTTCATTTCGGTGCTTCTCTGGGTTTTTCCTCCAATCTTTGATAGGGTCAGATTGGACTTTGTTATTATCAGCAAAATCTTTGATAAATTCCTTGTTATACACCTTCTGCGGGTCTGGAAGGTGATACATTGCTTTCAGGTCTTCTGCTTTAAACGAGCCAAAAGGCACTCCAGATGCTGAAACAAACGTTCTGTCTTGTATCTTTACACTGTCAATAACCCATTGAACTGCATCATAATAAGGCATGATGCTTGCTCTGGCTGCAAGTCGATGCAAAAACGAATTTGCAAGTGATTTTTCAGTGATCTCAGAGTCGGAATCTGAGCTATCTTCATCTGGAACTGATGCCTTTTCCACTGTGACCTTGGGGTTTTCTCTTTCCAATAGGTTGTAGACTCCTTCCCATGTCATTTTCCCAAGCCCCTGGCATGATGTATCTGTGACTAGTCTTAGTTTTATGGGCTTTTCTTTTGAAACCGTAGGAGTCTCAACAAACTTAACTGGAACAACGGTCTTGCCTCTTCTCGTTCTCTTCGACATTTCTTCGTTTGCTATTGCTTCCCTTTGTCTGTGAATGAACGGGCTTAGTGTTCTTCGGCTCTGCAAGACAATAAACTCTCAGTCGTAATAAACAAGCAACTCAAACGGAATGATTTATGAATTTATGATTTTTATTTATTTGTTTCGTATACCGCGTAAATGCTCCTTTTGGGTCACACTCACGTATTAAAAACCAAATCATTAACAATATTCATTCGATTTGTTATTGAATGCCCTCGTACCAATAGAGATTTGGCGCTTGTGAAATATTAAAATATTCATCCATTCTGAACTTTTCGCATGTAATAAATGACATTTATGAATCGCATCGAGAGTTTTCGAATGGCACGTAAATATCACAATACGTTTTTCTCGATTGGTCGATTCCGATTGAAAAATTTTCCGATCTCTAATGGTGGGGTCTACCATATAAGACTTTGAACAAATGTTTGATTTTTCTTTTGAAAGCGTTTATTGTAATAACGCGCGTCGGATCGGGGAATTTTAATTGAACGTAAAGAGTTTATTAAAGATTATTCCGATTATTCATTACTGACCTTTGCATAGCCAGGTACTAGCCAGTGGTCAAAACTCTTAGTGATTTGAAGATTTCTAGGTCAGACTAATCGCATCGAATTATTTAAGTGAGTATATGAAACTTCTTTTAAGGGTTATCTCCGATTCTCCGATTGCGATTGGACTTTTAAACTTGATTTGTTTTTTATGATAAGGTCTTCTATATTGGATCGGATCATAAGTTTGAATGTTGAATTTATTTAGTAAACAAAAGATGAGTTTTTTCAAAACAATGAATCTTTATTCCCAAGTATTTTATTTCTATAAAAAGAGAGAAAGGGACCCTATTTCTAAATGAATTTTATTTCTAAAGAGAAAGGGAGGGTTGTTGTACAGTACAACACATGCCTACCATGTCTTGGTGCTTGCCCTTGACTATTGCCTGCACCCATTTGCAGGGGCCCTTTTGGTAAATAGAATTCTTTCCATGGTTTGCGTCCTTTGCCTTCCCCATTTGTGAGGCAAGTCTACTGCCCGATTTACTTTTAACACTGTGGCTGAAATTATAGGTGCTTCAACACACTATCTGCAGAAAAAGTGTTTACTACATGTGATAGCACTCGTATCACGAGAGATTGTAGAATTGGAGTAGCACCTCCATGCTTTTCCATCACTCAAGAGAAGACATTCCCTTGATCTCTAATTGCATGATTGGTCCCAAATGCACCATTGTCAAGGATATAGTTACTCAATTGTTTCTGTAGCATGTCACACTCATTATGGACTAAATTATTTAATGCATTCATATAACCAAATAAGGATCTTGGTGTGGTTTTCTCGTGGTGCCCCCACGAGGTGTCAGTGTTGAAAGCCATGATGGATGATAATATTTAGGGTGTCTGAAAATATATTAAGTCATATAATGGAATGTTTAGTATTTCCCATCGTTTTTCCACATTTCCACGAACAAAATTGTACAAGGTGATATCTCTAAGGTCAACAATACCATTAAGCTGCTTCAACATGCTATTCGTCTGCTCATACACCACCCCAGTTATTGGTCGATCCGAATCTGCAAACTTGATCATGTGATAAATTGGTTTGGTAATATGCAAGACATATTTAATCCGTGACAAATAGTTATTGTCAAGAAGAACGTCCTTGACTATATTAGCACCATCTCTCTAAATGCTCATCTAATCCCATGAATCACTTGTCACCATAGCCATTAAAGCTGGTCTATCCTTTACTCACTACCTAAAAGTGAGGTATTAGCTTGCAAATCTAGTTTTTGAAAGTTTAAGCAACTGCATATTGGAGTAAGTGCCACACAAGTAGTTTACCCTTGTATGTTTTGTGACATATTTAATGATTTGCTTTCCTTTCTTGTAAAGATAATTAATCCATCCGCAGTCTTTATGCTTCTCAATATCATGCATCAAAAGGTTCAATATGTGCACAAAATACCCAGACTAAAAGATGTGTGGATGATTATGCTCAATGTTTTTTTCTGCTTCCTTACAATTTGCTGCATTATCATTGATCACTTGAACCACATTATTAGGACCAACATTTTTGATTGTTTTCAATACGAGATTTGTAATGTTTTGAGAAGATATAATGATGGAGGAGTCACGACTTGCAATAAACACAACATCGCTAGCAAAAACACCAAAAACGTTTATGAAATGTTGGTTTCTAACAATGGTTCAACCATGGAATATAATGGATATCTCACAATCCACCCATTCATTTGTAAAATGTGTCCTAGCTCTTTTAACCCTTGTTTTTTTTTTGTCTGTCTAATAACTAAGTTCTAGTTTTCTCATAGTTGGGGCTCTTGTATCCCTTTGGGGCTTCATTGATGGCATTAACCAATTCATGCTAGTATGGAGAGCGAAGCACATTGAATGGTATACAACATTGAGGATGAAAATCACTTCCTTTTAGAGTGCCCTGCGTACACCCACATTAGATCTTAGTTTCATAATCGTTGTTGCAATACTGACCTTCTTAGCCTTTTAACATGTCAAAATTATAGTGAGCTCAAGACGCTTCTCTCCAAGCTCTTTGAGCATAGGAGTACAATTTTAAAACAAACTAAATAATTCGTTTCTTTAGGTCCGATAGACCAAAGTTTGGTCTCAATGGATGTTAACCATCATCATCATCATCAACCAGTACAAAGAAATTGGACCATTTTCCCATCCACATCATCCCTCTCACCAATATTCAGGAAATATGCTATTGTTCTTCTAGATTGAGAGGTTGTAGAAGTACCATGAGGAGATGTGCCACCTATGTTGAGGTTGCACTTAATTTTGATTGAATCTTTTGTTTCTTGATTTTGTTTTGTGCAACCTACTCTATTTGGATGCATTTTCTCTTGGATGGATGAATCATTAGGGCAAACTGATATCCCTATGGGACTCTTTTTGTCATCATTGTCCAATACCCCACAAAGATGGCTCCTCACGAGTATATGAACCACTATAAGGTTTTCCTCTTCCTCATCAAACCATTCTTCCTCATCGTACATTGGGTCACTCATAGTGCGACAAACAATATGGAAACACAAGTGGAATGATAATCCAAAAGAACACCATTTTAGAATATAGATGGAAAACTTGCAATAAAATGAGCAAGAAGAAAAAATGGGAAAGAGTAGGAGAGGGAGGAGAAAAAATACAAACAAGAATGACAAGAAAATGAGGGAGTTTGGTGTTTGCACTTACCTCTTCATCTCTTGTAGATGGCAACCCTTCCCTACTCCTACAAGCTTCTCCTCTTTCACTACTCCATTCCTCTAAGCTCTCCTCAAACCTCACACAAATTTGATCTCAAAAGCTAGGTATCTCTTATCTTCTCAAAGTTCTCTTCCCCATGCTCTCCAAACATGCAAGAATGAGGAAAAGAGGGGGGGGGGGGGGTAATGCCTTTTAACTTCATCTTCTTTTTTCAACATGTCACCCTTAATTCGCTTGAGCCCCAAGTCAAACGTTGGTAAAGTAATTTTTAATTTTTTTAATTTTTTTTTGGTTGTTTATTTTTTTTTGGTTGTTTATTTTTTTTCTTGCAGAACCATCCAAACATGTTCTGAAACCGATCATGAACCGCAACAAAATTGCGTTTGCAAGAGTCTCAGGAACGATTCGACTTAAGCTATAAGGAAAACTATGGAGGAACAACTCGTTCCCTAGTACGGTCGCTAATTTTGTTTATCCAAACATGTTCTGAAACCAATCATGAACCGCAACAAAATTGCGTTTGCAAGAGTCTTAGAAACAATTCGACTTAAGCTATAAGGAAAACTATGGAGGAACAACTTGTTTCCTAGTATGGTCGCTAATTTTGTTTGGCGGACAAATTGCTCCCGTGGAGAACAATCTCCCTAGGTTCAGAAACCAAACACTAAAACAAAACACAAACAAAAAGTATTAAATTTCCTTAGAATATTGTTGAGAATGTGAATATGGACACACTTGGTAATTTGAAATTTGTTCTTGCTAATTCTTTGTTTGTTGTAGTTGAAGTTTGTTCTTGCTAATTCTTTGTTTGTTGTAGGTCCTGTTCTGCCTTTGATCCTCAAGGCCAAAGCCTACAATTTCACCAACAAACAACTAATCAAAGCATTTAATATATAAAATATTCAACAAATTCTAAATGAATGATTAAGAAATTCCATTACAATATTTGCACAATGATACAACATATGTGGGAAAGAAATATACTTTGTATCAACTAATCAAAGCCTTGATGTTGATAACTTCCTCCCAATAGTCCTCAATTCGAACCTTGCATTCAAAAGTATTCCATGGATTCCAACCTCTTTTTCTTTGAGTGCATTGTATTTGTAGGCCAAAGATGGAAGTTTGAGACCCATTTAGGTAGGAATTAGATCGACAATTGAGGGGATGAGATCCACTATGGTTAGAAGAATTTGAGCCCATATTATCACCGATTGGAAATTTACCTTCACGAGGCTTCTAGAATGGGAGTTTCGTAACCTCTCTTATTATTATCGATTGGAAATTTACCTTCACGAGGCTTCTAGAATGGGAGTTTCGTAACCTCTCTTATTTTTTACCCATGGAAAAAGATTGATGCACTTTTTGTGAAGGCAAGTTGCAATGACGTCAAAAGATTGTTAGGTATGCAAGGTGTGATGTTGTAGATTGTAATGCTGGTACTTGGGACGGTCTCCAAAAACAGGGTTTTAAGGTATGTAATGCAGTATTCTCATCTTTCATGGGGATGTATTTCTTCCATCTTTCTCGAGGATTGATGAAAATAGTTCTTGCGACAAACGAAAGATCTGGATTTGACAACATTTGCCTTGATGCAACAAATTGTTGTGCAACTGATTTCCCCGTAAAGTACAAAGTCAGAAAAGGTATAATGATTGAAGTGCTTTATCATGCAAATGTTCGAATGAAGGAACAATAGGTTGGAAACCCTTAAGTCAACAAACAAAAGATTATAGTATAATATCATTATATGATCATCTATGAGGTAGGCATTCCCATACTCAGAATACAAGGTAACTCTAAGCATAAGTATGGAAATGTACAAAGATCCATGTAAATAAAGCGAGGGCCACCAGACATACATCATGTATCCATGCTCAGAAAACCCATTATGAACATAGCCACTAGACATACATCATGGATCTATGTCATAATCATGAATACTCAAAAGATATATTCAACAAGATTCAGGGTCTTCATCTATATTAGCCCATATTAAGAATCTAGTCACGTGAATAAATGTCTTGAAGTCAACGAGGTCAATGATGAGTACCATTAACAGATGTGAGAAGAACCACCAATAATGACAATGGCTCTCAAAGTACTCTATACATTCTATAGAGTGTGAATAAATGATCTGAAGTCGAACACTCGTAGAAATGTCTTGAAGTCAATGAGGTCAATGATGAGTACCATTAACAGATGTGAGAGGAACCACCAATAATGACAATGGCTCTCAAAGTACTCTAGTACATTCGATAGAGTGTGAATAAATGATCTGAAGTCGAACACTCGTAGAATCATTCGATAAAAGGTCAATGATGTAAACCTGTCATCGAAAGCGAGGAAATATGCCATTGTGGCATGCAAGTTCAAAGGTACTAAAAGGTTTCTAAATCAATGTGCTAGATATTGCGTTGAAGTCGATTGGAAGTGATTCGTCGCAAGAAGGCTTTGATGTATCTCCGGTCAATGACATGAAACATGTGTTAAGATTTGAAGTAGAATAAAATAGGAGTGATTTTAGACAAATGCAGGGATGGTTGACGTGATAGAAGGATTTAGGGACTGCAAAAATTGTTTGAATTAGGTTGAATTTCTCTTGAACATATTGATGACACGACAATGACTTGGCAACACGACAAAATAGGATCAAAGTTTGGTATGAAGAATTTCAATGAGGCATGATCAATAGAGAGGTAAGTGGATTTCCCAACCCTAACACGAATAGTGACAATGTCATGTTTAAGAGTGACTTGATGCCTTTTCAAATACGTAGTTTATATACGTTCCAAATTTCCCCCAACATTTCTGGCAAGTACCTCATTATTTTTACACAAGCTTGAGGAGGATAACATATGCTCCCAAGTATAAGCTCATCCTTCGGATGAGTCCTCCGGAGTATTTTTAACGAAGCCCAAGGAGTGCTTCACTCTCATTAATGATGAGTCTACATTGTTTACGTTTTATGAGTCCAATGAAAGGATAACTAGACCTCTTTTTCACGTTTAAAGAGTTCAAAAAAGGAAACATTGTAATGTACATTTTCGTAAATTTAGTCTCTCGAGACTGAAAAAGTGTAAAATAATACACGGGAGAATTCTTTTAATCGTGGTTGACTAATGTGTTTCTTTTTCGTAATTAGTCCACTCAAATACTTTCAGATACTTTTTTGAGTGTTAAGGAAACAAGTTTGGTAGGCTATCTTTTCATGTTTAGAGACTCTGAAAAGAGCTCAAAGAGAAATTTAGGGGGTTCCTTTTTCGTATAGTTTTAATGAATGCGAAAAAGCGATAAAAGTATACTCACACCAAAGTATTATATGTTAATATTTTAAACTTGCACATTTAAACCAAGCATCATCATATTTGCTCGAAAACTCGTAAAAAAGGATTATTTATAAAAAATTAAAATGGTAAAAAGCCATGTGTTTTACCATATTTTGTAGTGCTAAAAACCCCTCTTTTACCCTTGATCTTCAGGAGCTGATTTTGGGTAAACCAGTTGATTATTTCAGACGTTGTTTTTTTCCATGTAAGAGTTCTTTGTCTTATCTTTAGTTTTACAATTTTACAATTTGGATTTTAACAATGAAATTTTTGGTTCTAGGCTTCTCAAAGAAGAGAAAATGCGCCCTAGGATCATCATAGGTAGAGCCGGAAAGGCACAATTGCAACGGAATGACGCTCTCGAAAAGATAGTTACGGCGAAATCACACTGTCTCTAAAAGACAACTGTGATACTCACGGAAGTCACAAAAAAAATTAAAATTTCATAGCAATAATTTAAAATTTTATTGTTTATTATCTAACGTGTTTTCCTCTGGTTATTAACAGGTTCTTCATCTGTCAAAATGTTGGAATGGAGAGAGAGATAGATCATGAGGCATAACACTTCATTGCATCTAATGACGCTGACTCCATGTTGGCACTTCGAGAATGTGAGCTAGCAAATTTTTTCATAATCCCAAGGATGAGAGCGCAACTAGAACTTCTTGATTATTTGGTGAGAGCATGGAATGTAAATCAACAAAATTTTCAGATTGGTTCTCACACTCTCACCATTGTGGTAGAAGATATTTATTTCTTAACTTGATTATCACAGAGAGAATCCAAGGTTTCATTTGTCGAGCATAGAGGTGGTGCTGAACCCATTGAGTACTATGTCACTGAAAATTGTGTTTTGGGTGCATGCAAGACTAACGATGGAAAGATTGAAATTAAGGATATTCCACTGAAAACCATTTTGTTCATCATCACATGTGTCACTGGGACTCCCCACTTGGCCACAAAGGCCTAGATGTAGTATGCTCTTGATTGCATGGAGCAAACTGTGTTCAATTGGTGTGAAGTTCTTTTAATTAATATAAAAGAACATCTTATGAGATGCAAAACAAGTCTAATGAAACACTTGGGTTACGACTTGATCTTGGTGTCTTTTTTCCTTGAGGAAAGTAGTACTACTTCGTTCTCAGAGGGTAGTAGTGGAGATTCCTGGACCGAGAGAGCCTCAAATGAGATGGGTAGATTTGATGGAATGCCATGGTGGTGGCCAATTGATGCCCTTGAATCATACTTTCTTCATGTGGCCGTGACAACAAATCATCATGATTGAGGAATACCCATATGTAGGGATGAACTTCAAAGGAGATCCAGAACTAGTACTTCCTTGATCTAGGGGATAAAAAATATTCTCAAAAATCAAAGTGCTCAAATTCTCCCGAAACAATTGGCAAATTGTAGAACTCGTCATGTTCATTCCAACGACGCTTGAATCGCCTTAATCCGACACCGTATGAGAAAGTTATCACGTTCTGAAGTTTTTGACAAACAACTAAAAAGTCAACTTGTAGGGTTGACTGGGCAGATCATATGTTGACGTCAGCAGGGTGACTGTGCAGTGCAGTGTTTGGATGGACCAATCTCGTGAGGACAAGTGGCACGATTTGATTGGTTTTGGTGATTGTGGTCGGGCCAACCACATGCCACCATGTGGCCCTATGGGAGGCCACCACGTGGCTTTGGTTCATTGGTCAAATTTTTTTGTGTTGGACTGACGAACTTTCGTGGGGTTCGACCTCATATCCTCTCAACAAAGAAATCGAAGCTCCACCATAGTGCCAACGGTGGTTCTTATTAATACAAGGCCTAAGAATTATATTTTAACTGTTATGGTTTGGCCTTCTAATCGACACAACCCCGGGTTATATGGCACGTTGTATGACCGAGTGCGAAGGCGGAATGGGCGTGGCATATGGCCCTAACCTTGGTTCCATTATTAACACATAACCATTGGCATACAAAACAGGAGGGGTGAGCGTGTGGCACCTTGCCTGCACCCACATTACACTCTTGCGACCAGGAGTAGAGTGCTAGCGGGTCTCGTGGGCTACGCCCCTAGTCTTGCCACGTGATTGAATTGAGGGAAAAAAGGATATGGGCGTGAACTTATTGGCAAGCCTAAATGTTCGACAAAATGTACTTGACAAACTCCGTCATCAAATTGTTGTTTTGTGGTGCTGCATCTTGTCTATTTTTCATTGTTAAAATCTACAAAACTTAAGTTTACTAAGTTTGTGCGTTTTTGCAATTTCGATCCATTGGCCATAAGACAAAAGTAGCTTGCGAAATTTTATAAGAAACATTCAATTTTTAATTTCGATCCATTGCCCATAAGACATAAAGTAGCTTGCGAAATTTTATAAGAAACATTTAATTTTTAATTTTAGATTAGTTTGGTATCATAACATGGTTGTTGTGAAGGTTTGACAGTTTTTACAAGTGTTTTCTCGAATGATTACAATGTCTAAATTGAGAAGAGGAGTGCTTGAAGAGCCAAACCCTCAAATTTGTTCAAGGAGGTCACAAACTCCACTAGTCATGTCACATGAAGAAGGACAAGAACTGATGTTTGAGGATGAGAGAGCTTTTAGAAAGGCTTTTTATGATGTCTGAGATGGCGAAAGTGTTGTACAATGAGAGGAAAAAGTGTTGTACAATGAGAGGAAAACAAGGTTGCAAGGGGAAAGTTCAAATCATCCAAAAGGTAATGGTGGTGATGGGAGAAAGCCTCCACCTCCAAAATGACATGTGAAGTCTCCTTTGATTAAGTTTGATGTCAAGTTTGAATTGCCTATGTACAATGGGGAAGTAAATGCTAAAAAGTTTGCCAATTTATTATCATTTTGAAACCTTTATCATTGCCGTAATTAACTATCTAACATATGATAAAGAGTTGTATACTTTGGTATAAAGTGTGAGGAAATGGAAGCATTATTTGTGGCTTCCATTTGTGGGCAAAGAAACAATTATTCACACTGACCATCTACCTTTTGCAATATTTTCAATCGCAAACCAAGCTACAACAAGCTAGGCATTTTAGTTGGATGGGATTCCTACAACAATTTCATTTGGTAATCAGATATAAGGAAGGTGTATACAACAAAGTTGCAGATATGTTATCAAGGTCTATTGTTAATTCATTTGTTATTCTTAAGCATAACTCGATCATGCATGAAAGTTAAATTGAATAGTATGCTCAAGATGAAGATTTTAAAGATGTTTATGCAACTTTCAGTCAAGGCAATCATGTTGGAAGAGCTCGATTATCATGTTCGTAACAAGTTGTTGTATCATCTTGGCAAGTTATGTGTTCCACAGAGTGAAAGAGTCAATGCCATAAGGGAAGGCCACACTTCTCTCATTGCTGGTCACTTTGGTGTAGGCAAAACTGTTGCTCAAATTCAAGCTATTGTAATTGGCCTCGCATGAATGAAACTGTTTCAAGATATGTAAAAGGATGTTCCATGCGTGATACTAGCAAGCCTAGTAATAGGAAGTGGGTTTGTACACTCCACTTCCTATTCCTTCTTGTCCTTAGGAAACTATATCTATGGATTTGGTAGGGGGACTACCAATGTCTAGGAAAGATCATGATTAACTATATGTTGTGGATCGTTTCAAGAAAATGTGTCTGTTGATGCCATGTAAGAAACATGTTACAACTGAACAAACAACAAAGATTCTCTTTCAAAATGTATGGGTTCACTTTGGGTTACCCACTTTTATTATTTCTGATCAAGATTCTTGATTTGTCGGGAAGTTTTGGTCAAATTTATGGGAACTTATGGACACCAAGTTGGAAGAAGAGCATCACATTTCATCCACAAACCGAAAACCAGACAAAAGTAGCATCTCCTTTGAGGATATTGTGGTAATCATCCTAAACTTTGGGATGAACATTTGCATTACATCCATCATGCCTACAATTGGGCCAAGCACTCATCTACACAAGTATTTCCATTTGAAGCATGGTTGGGTTATTTGCCAACGTCCCCTTTGGATTTCATCTTTGGTAAAGATATTGCAGTAGATGGACATAGTGATGTGGGCTAAGCCAAGCATTTCATTAAACAAATTCAACTAATGCATCAAACGATACAAGAACAATTAGAGAAAAGCAAAAAAAAGTGCAAAGCAAGACATGACAAGCATCGAGTTGATTATGATTTCCAAGTGGGAGATCAAATTCGGCTGTACATCAACAAGGAAACACTACACGGTGAAAGGTAAAATGCTCAATCCAATCATATATGGTTCTTTCAAAATCTTGGAGAAGATTCGTAACAATGCTTTCGAATTAGATTTTCCACATTCTATGCAAATTTATTCTATTGCGAATGTCGAAAATTTGAGATTGTATGAGCATCTAATGATTGATGATAAAAAAGAGAATGTTCAGATTCCATCTATAGAAGATTTTGCTCCTAAATATTTAAATGAGTTGCGGAAGACTCAATCCTTGATAGGAGATGCAGAGTATCTTCGAGTGGGGCTCAAGGGTACCAATCCAAGTAAAGCAAGGTGTATTGAGATCAAGAAAGTGAGGGGACTGTATCGTCACTTGCTTGCTGAGTAAAAAAGACTTTTGGTGGTCCAAAAGCTTCTAAAAAATGAGTGTGTTTATTTTCCTCGAAATCGGTGCAAAATCATAGATATTGTCGTTCTGATTCCAACGACGCTTGAATTGCCTCAATTCAACGTTGTATGAGAATGTTATAACGTTCTAAGTTTTTGACAAACAACTAAAAATTCAACTTGTGGGGTTGAGTATGCAGAATGATTGGGCATACCATATGCTGACGTGGTGTTGATGTCAGCAGGGTGACTGTTCAGTATGGTGTTTAGACGGGCCAATCTTGGGAGGACAAGTGGCATGATTTGATTTGTTTTGGTGATTGTGGTTGGGCCAACCACAAACCACCATGTGGCCAAATGAAAGGTTGCCACGTGGCTCTCGAGTGGGGAGAAATCGATCTATTTGCAGGTTACAGAAAAAGGGAAATTGAAGCTGAAGGCGGAGGATGGATAGGAATGAGAAATTAATAGCCTTTTCATTCATTTATTAATGAAAAATTCATAAGGGTGAGCCTTTCGAACTCTTGACAAAAGGCCCGGTAGGGACTCACTATTCATATGGTGAGGAGAGGGGCTAGAATGGTCCATGGAAGGCTGCCACGTGGCTTTCGTTCATTGGTCAAAATTGTGTTTTGGACCGACAAACCTCCACGGGGTTCGACCCCATAACCTTTCAACAACGGAACCGACGCTCTACCACTATTGTGCCAATGGTGGTTCTTATTAATACAAGGCCTAACGATTGTAGTTAAACTGTTTTGGTTTGGTGGTTTGGGGGGGGAGGGGAATCGAGCTGGCCGGGCTTGCTTGGGTTATATGGCACGTTGTATGATCGAGCGCAAAGGCGGAAGGGGCAATGCCAATGTCGCTAGCCCAAGTTCCATTATTAACACATAATCGTCGGCATATAAAACAAGAGGGGTAGGCATGTGTCACTCAGCTCGTTCCTAGACCGCGACCACATTACACTCACACGACCAAGAATAGAGGGTCGATTAGCGCGTGGCCTCTGGCCTGCGCCCTCGTTCATATTATTGCCACGTGATCGAGCCAAGGGGCGGAAGGATAGGGCCACAACCTTATTGGCACACCTAATTGTCTGACACATGCACTCGACACGACGGGATTTGTGGCCCAACCCGCAGGAATTTGTCTCTATTCAAGGCCTGCCAAAGCAGAATTGGTTGCCAGTTTTGACAAAAGGTCGATTTTGCAGAACAATTAGCAGGGAAATGAAGGAGGCCATTTTTCAGTCTTTTTGAGCCCAAGAAGAGCCCACCCAAGGGTTTTTGGGTGTTCTTGACACAATGGAAGTGTTATTTTTGCAATTTGAGCATTTCATGTTGTTATAATTTCAAATTTGGGCATATAATTTAAAGGGCCAACATTGGAAGCTAGACTCGAAGACGTAGCCCAGGAGGGGTGAACTCCATCATCAAATTGTTTTTTGTGATGCTGTATGTTGTCTATTTTTCACTATTAAAATTTGCAAAACTTAACGAAGTTTACCAAGTTTGTGTGCTTTTGCAATTTTAGTCCATTGCCCTTGAGACATAAATTAGCTTGCAAAATTTTATAAGAAACCTTCAATTTTTAATTTCAGATCATTCTTGAGGGAATGCAGTGGGAGAATAAGGTATAAAGAGTACTTTTTTTGTTGTTTTTTTAACATATTTGATTTATATGCATTTTTGGTTTCTTGTCAAGCTAACATTAAATTATTATGCAAATCTAAGACCAATACGACCAGCGAGAATGCAACCTACTTAAAGGTGTGGCCAATAACAGGTTGAGATAGGTGAACATAATCTAGAAGTAGTCGAAGCACTGGGAGAAATTGAGCAAAACCTTGAGGGTCTTACTTGCAACATTCTTGATTCACAAATTGATGATATCCCTCTTTGTTACCAGAGAGTAACTATAGGAGTACTTGGGAGAATAAATTGGTTGCTTTGGTGAGTAGCTTGGATTGTAGTTTGTTACCATGAGCAGCATGCTTAGGGTTTAGGCATTTAGGGTTGGATTTTGGTTTTGGTAATATCAACATATATGAGATAAATAAAGGTTGGAAGCCTCATGTGTCTTGAACCCTTTTTTGTTGTAAAACTCTGCAAAAATTGTCTATGGAGACTATTTCTATTTGAGGTATTTATCTTTGTACAATGTATGCATGTTATGGTTTTTTACAAATTTTGCAAATGTCTATCTGATACATGGTTTTCAATGCTAAATGCTTCTTGGAATGTGTTGATATTATAAGTAATCATATTCTCCTTCCAACAGATGAACCCTTAAAAAATTTCTTACAATTGAAGTACTTCTGACAAAATAAACATTACTTAGCTGTAGTACTATGATCCGAGAATCTAATCTAACAAATAAACAACAAATACGAAAAACAAAGGCATTGGATAAAATTTCAATTACTGCACTATATTCCACAATGTTGTTAGTTGTATGACGTTGACATATCCCATGTAGACTCACTAACTGATCGGTAGGCATATAGATTTCCCATGTATCAGAGGAAATATATTGAGTACTATGGCTAGCACCATCAGCAAAGCCAACATAAGGTATAGTTAATGTTGGCATCTGCAAACCAAGTATAACACGAGATAAGCAACAAAGACATAAATCATTCAGAAAAAGAAAATTGCAACACACAAGAAACTATGGTACAACAATGTACGATGTACCTATGTAGCAAACCTAAGCATAATAATTTGTAAGATAAAGCCCATTTTTGGGCTTAGACAAAGGACTTCCATCGTAATCCACCAACTCATAAGCACCTCTTTAAGTACATGTTTGACGATGTAAGGGCCATACTACGTATGGTCGAATTGTCTGACAAAATGCACCCGACACGATGGGGGATTTGTGGCCCAACCCGTGCGAATTTGTCACTGTTCAAGGCCCGCCAAAGCAAAATTTATTGCCAGTTTTGACAGAAGGTCGATTTTGCAGAACAATTATCAAGGAAATGAAGGAGGCCATTTTTCAGTCTTTTTGAGTCCAAGAAGAGCCCACACAAGGGTTTTTGGGAGTTCTCGACACAATGGCACTGTTATTTTTGCAATTTGAGCATTTCATTTTGTTATAATTTCACATTTGGGCCTATAATTTAAAGGGCCAACATTGGAAGCTAGACCCAAAGATGTAGCCCGTGAAGGGTGAACTCCATCATCAAATTGGTTTTTTGTGATGTTGTATGTTGTCTGTGTTTCACTTTTAAAATTTGTAAAGCTTAACTAAGTTTACCAAGTTTGTGTGCTTTTGCAATTTCAGTCCATTACCCTTACGACATAAACTAGCTTGCAAAATTTTATCAGAAACCTTCAATTTTTAATTTCAGATCATTCTTGAGGGAATGCAGTGGGATGAATCCGGTATAAATAGTACATTTTTTGTTGTTTTTTTAATATATTTGATTTATATGCATTTTTGGTTTCGTGTCAAGCTAACATTAAATTATCATGCAAATGTAGGACCAATACGACCAGCTAGAATGCAACCTACTTAAAGTTGTGGCCAACAAGAAGTTGAGATAGGCGAACATAATCTACAAGCAGCCGAGGCGCTTGGAGAAATTGAGCAAAACCTTGCGGGTCTTACCTGCGACATTCTTGATTCACAGATTGATGATATCCCTCTCTGTTAGCAGAGACTAATTGTAGGAGTACTTGGGCAAATAAGTTGGTTGCTTTGGTGAGTAACATGGATTGTAGTTTGTTACCATGAGCATCATGCTTAGGGTTTAGGCATTTAGGGTTGGATTTTGGTTTTGGTACTATCGACATATATGAGATAATTAAAATTTGGAAGCCTTATGTGTCTCGAACCCTTTTATGTTGTAAAACTCTTTCCAAAAATTGTTTATGGAGACTTTCTGTTTGAGGTATTTATCTTTGTACAATGTATGCATGTTATGGTTTTTTACAAATTTTGCAAATGTCTATCTAATACATGGTTTGCTAAATCTTCTTGGAATGTGTTGATATTCTAAGTAATCAAATTCTCCTTCCAAGAGATGAACCCTTAAAAAATTTCTTACAATTGAATTTCTTATGACAGAATAAACATTACTTAGTTGTAGTACTATGAGCTGAGAATCTAATCTAACAAATAAAGTACGAATAACAAAAACAATGGCATCAGATAATAGTTCAATTACTGCACTATATTCTACAAGGTTGTTAGTTATATGACACTGGCATATCCCATGTAGACTCACTAACTCATCGGTAGGCATATAGATTTTCCATGCAGTAGAGGAAAGATTGGGCTAGCACCATCACCAAGGCCAACATAAGGTACAGTGAATGTTGACATCTGCAAACCAAGTATAACACGAGATAAGCAACAAATATAGAAATCATTCAGAAAACGAAAAATTGCAACACACAAGAAACTATGGTACAACAATGTACAATGTACTTATGTAGAAAACCTAAGCATAATACTTTTTAAGATAAAGCCCATTTTTGGGCTTAGACAAAGGAATTCCATCGTAATCCACTAGCTCATAAGCACCTCTTCAAGTACACGTTTGACGATGTAAGGGCCATACTACGTATGATCGAATTTACTAGCCCCTAGCTTATTGTGCCCTTGATCATATAAAAGGACCAAGTCACCTTCAAAAAAAACCTCAAGGATTAACATTTTTGTCAAAATGGTGGTTTAATATGTTTTTTATGGTCCTTGTTAACCAGAGTGGCATCATGACGAGTCTTTTCTAAATGAGCTAAATATCAAAGAGTAATTCAATGGCTAGTTTCAAAGATGGAATTTCACGTTCAATTAGTAAGACAACTTCTAAACTGTATAGAAGTTGAAAAGGTGCAAATCTAGTATTTGTTTGTTCTAAGGTGCATTATGCGAGAAACGCTGAAAAAAGCATGAGATGGCAATTCGTTTTCTGAATCCTTGTCCCTATAGTAGTCAAAACATTGTTTACAACTTCTACTTGGCCATTGGCTTGCAGATAATAAGTAGTTAAACCCAACTTGGTAGTTAGCTTCGACATCATAAAATTTCAAAAATGGGTTCCATTGTCGATGACGATGGCTTGATGGACACCGAATCCAACGATCAGATGGTTGAATACAAATATGGACCTTATTTTTCCGTCGTTATTGAATGTAGGCATGGCCTTGACCCATTTGGAAAAATAATCATTTCAATGATAATACACCCATGCCCCCTTGCTGAGTGAGGGTTGCATGTCATGAAATCAATGCCCTATTTTGCAAAAGGGCCGACAGTAACTACAAGATGTAGTGGAGCAAGAGGTACGTGCATTTTACGATTGTGTATTTGACAATCATGACATCATTGGACTGCAATAATGCAATATTTGAAGAGAGAGCCAAAAATATTTTGTAAGCAGGATCTTTTGGGCAGTGGCATACATAAACATATGACCACCACATGCTCCAACATGGCAATCATTCAAACTTTTTTAGCTTCTTTGTTTGTTAAACATTGTTGACGAACTAGTTCGACACCATGATGATAAAGTCTATCAACAACAATATGATATTTTTGGGTTTGGTATTGGATCCAATGATGTTTAGTACGAGATAATTTGGGCCGAAAGTTTTGAGTTTGGAGTTAAACAATAATATCACCATACCATGGATATGAGGAACTGATAAAAAACATAGATTCATTGATGATATAATCTTCTACCATTGTTTTTGTACTAGTGTAGGGAAGGTCACATAATAGTTCAACAAAAACCAAAGATTTCTTAGATTTGGATTTTATGAATTTCAAATCAAGTTCTTGAAGAATTACAATCCATTTCGAATATTTTCCCCTAGTAATTGTTGAGTGAGAATAGAGTGAGAATATATTGCATGTGGTTACAATAAAAAATCATGGTGGTTTTGTGTAGCAAAATGTAGGGACAAAATCATTGGAGAACTTGAAAGGTGCCAAGGCCATTTTTTCCACGTGAACACTTGATTTCAGAAGCGGTAAGATTCCTACTGAGATAGTATATCACATGTTCATCACTCGAATTGTATTCTTGAACAAGTACCATAGCAATAATACCATCTGATGTGGCTAGATACAAGAAGCAATCTTGATGATAATCAAGGGGATGTAACAAAGGCGTGTGGATCAGCACATCCTTTAAAGCATTAAAGGCTTTTTGGGCAATGCCATCCCATACGAAGGAACCTTGTTTTTCAAAATTTTAGTGATACCCTTGGTAAGCTCAGTGTAGTTAGGAACAAAATGACATAAAAAATTTGCCTTCCCTTGCAAACTTTGGAGTTGGCATAGATTGGAAGGAGGAAGCAAATTCAAAATACACTCTACCTTGAGTGGATCGACTCAAATCCTTTGCTTAGAAAAAATAAAGCCTAGTAGATGACCATATTCCACACAAAAGACACATTTATGTGGATTCAAATGAATATTCTAATGCCTACACGATAGAAAGATAGCTCGTAAATGTATAGGATGATCTTGACACCTCATAGAGTGTTCAGGGAAATCGTCAAGATACAACTGTATAATATGTTTGATATCATGAAATGCGTAAGGCACGGCTTTCTGAAAAGTCGCACCAACATTCTTGACTCCAAATGGAAGCTTTCGATAAGCAAAGGTTCCCCATGGACAAATGAAAGCAATTTTATGATTATCTGAGTGAAGTATGCTGATTTGATTATAACTAGAAAATCCATCTGTGAAAGAAAATTTTGTTCACGACACTATCATCTATGATCTCGTCAATGAATGGGGTTGGACAATTATCTTTGGGGCAATTGTCCCTATAATCAACACATACCCGGATAATACCCTATTTCTTTGTGACTGTAACTTTGATAATAGTCTGTCAAGGGAATGGGATAACTAAAAGTGGATTTCAGAAGTTTTCAACTTCGACTTTAATAACAATGAATTTTCACAGATGCACTAGAGATGGTCTTTTTGACAAACAATTCTGGCACCTCGATAAGTCTTAATTTCATGAATTGCAATTTGTTGGTTAATTCCAGGCTTTTGTTCATTTGTCCAAGGAAATATAACACAAATTTCTTGAAATAGGGACTTATATGTTTGAATTTTTTCAAGAAAGTAAGGGGCACCTATATGAACGTTCTCTTCAATTTTAGGTTTTACTAATATTTCAATTGGAATAGTTGTAGATATATTCGCTAAATTCTTTTTAGATGTAGTATCGTAAATCGAAATAATAGTTTCATTACCAACTATCTTAGGTAAAAACAAAGTATCAAAGTTATTCTGATTGGTTTCAAGATTTAGAAGAAATGAGGGAAAAATTAATCTCCATAATTGTCCCAAAAATTAATCTCCATAATGGTCTCATCAGTAGGGAAAACATCATTGAAAGGATCAGGGGTTAAAATAGAGATCAACCAATAAGATTGAGAATATTCATCTAAGATCGCGTTCATTCAGTGATTTGATTCGAAAGGGGCCAGAGAGGCCAAGTGAGTAGCTTCATAAGCTAACTCAATTGCACTAAGTGGCTTTTGGTCGTTGTAGATTGCAAATTTTGATTGGCTAGGCACTACCCTGGGATCATATGATTCATGGGAATCAAAAGTGCTTGATGAAATCATATTGATTGGAGCGACTAAGGGAGAAACGTTGGGTTGGTGGAGAGAAAAAATTCCCATAAATGATGAATCTTCAAGTAATCCCACACGAACATTCTCATAAGGAACTGGTGGTTTACCTATGAAAGGTACACTACCTGTGGTACATGAATCAAAAGCATAAAAGGAAAACTGGTCTACGGTAACTATCTTTACTTAATAAGGAAAGCATAGGACACGAAAAAGTGAAGAGACCACTGTTGACACGGTGTAGGTCTAGACGCCCTAATAAAGGGTTATAGTCAAGTTGCGCATCAACGACTTCTACTTAAACAATAACCTTTTTACCTTCTAACTCCACAGGTAATGCGTTTAAAATCCCATAGGGTTTAAATCCTCGTTCATTAAAAGCTATCAAAGTAGTCGCTGATTGATTAATTGAAGGAGGCCCAAGAGTTTCCAGCAAGACAAACATTCTGCATGTAGAGGATCCTTCATCTATAACAATACGAAAAACATTTTTGCCTCGTACAACAACTTGAATTTGAAAAGCATGTTGATGTAGGAGTCTAGGTACATGGTCTAGTAGATCAAAAACCGTAAGACTCAAATTTGATGGATCAATTACACCAATAACCAATAAAAGTGAATTTTGTTGTACAGGGCAACTTTGAATGACTTCGAGGGCCGACATTGCAGAAGGGACCTGAGCCAAATCTTCAACAATATTAAAATTCTAAGCAACCCTAGCATGTGGATTGAAAGACAACTTATGAATGACACCTTTGAGGGGGTCAAATCATTGTCATCGAAGCTTATCGCTCAATTTGTAGAGGATCAATAGGAAGTGGAGTCGATGTGGAAGGTAGATCTAGAAGACTTCCATTTGGAGGATTTGAAAAACCATAGTCTTGTCACATCATTATATCAAAAGAGTCTTGAGAAGAGGAGGATTGATTTTATGCAACCATTTTTGTCTCTCGAGTAGGAAAAGGGTTTGTTAAAACAAGTGTGGAAGTGCCTTGAAGAAATTGATTAACTTCATCATGATGTGGACATTCTTTGGTACAATGATCCTCGTTACAAATGAGACAAGGATACCACAATTCACGTTTCTCATTAGGAATCTTATTGTACAATATGCTAGATTGCAAATAAACAAGATCTAGATTTTGGGCAAGAGCAATAACTTGCTCCTCGGTAACAACTTCACCTTTGGCAACATCTTCAGTAATAGCAAGAAGTAATGACTTAACAAACTATTTTGCTAGTAACGGATGTGGGATATATGCTTTAACTAGACGACGATGATGTCTCCATTCATTTATATGATCAGAAATATGTGTGGAGTGTGGCTGTCATAATGAAGTTAATAAATTAGTATAGTTTCATATCAAAGTGGTAGTTGAAAATGGGTCAAAAATGTTGTTGCGAAAGAGTTGAAATTACTAAAGGATGCTTGCGGTAATTCAATTTACCACTTAGCTGCAGGATCGGTAAGAGGTTGTTGGAAAAGACGTAGTCAAATAGAATAATCATTTAGGGAGTTAGATGAACACCATAAAATGTAAGTCATCACATGATTTGATAGGTCTACTCCAAGTTTACCATCGAATATTGGTCTATAACTTGGTAGCTTCATAGGAATAGCCAAGCATAAAGGATGGTGATAAATCGTACCGTTGGTAAGTCGAGACAAGTCTGATAAATCAAACTTAGCAAGAAATGGTAACTACCAATTGAAATTAGGTTGAGGATACTCGTAGCCTTGTGGATAAATTCCAACTGCTGGATGAGGATACCTTAGATATCCTAGAATAGCTTGCGCCATATGCATCTACATTTCGCTAGGATAAGTCAAGGGAGGAAATTCGGGGTAACCTAGCGCAGATTGCACTGTAATTGGAACTCATTGGAAAGGTTGACGAGTTTGCATTTTAGGATAACCTTGATATGACATTGATATACCTTCAATAGTTCACCCAGGTATTTGAGGTGTATCTTGAATAAGTTGACTAGTAGGAATTTGTGGTGTACCTTGAATTGGTCGACCCAAAGGAATCTGAGGTACTCCCTAAATAGGTTGACAGGAGGGAATCTAATTTACATTGCCATAAGCAAGGTTCCAATAAGTACTAGCCATTCCTGGGAATGGGGGACCGGTAAGAGGTTAAGTTTCGGTAGGTTGCGTTAAACTTACTTGAGTTGTTTGGTCAAGAGGTGGATAAGATCCAACAACAAGTCGCCTCCTAAGCAAAGGATATGTTCCTACAGGAGGTTTCCCCTTCGTGGGAAAATAAGGACCATAGGAAGATCGACCCCCCAGTAGGATAAGATCCTATGGGAGTTGTTGTGGAACCCCACACCACTAGATAATAAATTAACTTGTTAATCAAATCCTGGCTGTACCCGAGATATAGGAGTTTCTGGAGCAACTATAGTTTGGGTAGTTAGACCAATACTTGCTAGAGATGAATTAGACGAGATTTCAGAGGACCAAGTAGGAAATTAAGGAAAAGGACCAACTGTAGCTTTTGAAAAGGTTCCGTTGAGTTACTAATACCCAACAAGTACAGAAGGCCCACCATAAATGTAGGACTTAGAGGGTTCAATGAACATGGAAGTCATACTTGATTCAGAAGGTCCACCAACGAGAGCAGAAGTTTGAATTTCAAGTGTAGACTCAGTCATGGTTGAGTTAGGCAGAAAATATGGAGTGTGCAACAAGGGAATTCCCTTAGGTGGACTATCCGAGATGGGTCTTGGAGAGTTTAAAAGAGCTCAATAACAATGGTTTTGTCGTAAAGGAGATGCAAGCTGAACAAGATAAGGTTTTGTACCCTAGGTAATGGGAGGATTGGTAGGATCAAATTCTTCAGTGCTTTCTTCAATACTCAACATACTGGGTGGAAGATAATCTACTTTGTCACCTAAAGACATAGGTTCTTGAGATGTAACTAGTAAACGAGTAGATGCTAGACCTATTGAAGGAGAGACATAAGTTTACGAAGTTATTGACTCGGTAAATTTTGGTTCCTCGAGTGAAAGTGGTTCCAAAGTTTTAGGTTCAATTACTTCAGTTTTTGAAATCTCATGTTCAATTATTCAAGGTTCTAAAGTTTCATCTGTTTTAGTTTCTACCACATTAGTTTGCAATGTTTCAGATCATGTGATCTAAGGTTCTGTAACAACAGGTGTTGATGTTTTGGGTTCTGTAACTTTTGATGTTCTAGGTAAACGTGCCACGATGAATTTTTATTAAGAATTTAACAATATTCAACAATTCACACATGTGATACTTGCTAAAATGTAAAACAAAGTAACAAACAATAATAAATCTCAGGAAAACCACATAAACGACCTTTTCACAGTGACCACACTAGTTGGTGATGGAACCCAACATCACAAATATCAATATGAAAAGTCGCTGGAGATAAAGTGGGTGGAACTAGTTACGATGACACCTGCTTAACGGCCAAGACCTGGTGCAAGTAACTTCACATATAGTGAAGCACCCTCCAAGAAGGCCCGAGTGAGTCTAGTCAACGTTTATCCCAGGTACAACAAGGACTCCCCTTTCATTGTCAACTTGTGTAATAGCTGTATGATTATGGTCACTAAAGTTACCACCTACAAAAACCTGGTTTGGGGGGGTAGTCGTAAGTCGGATACACACGCAAGGGCAAAGTAACAAAGCTTGAAATCCCCTTGAAAGATCCCTCAAAATGAGGTAGTCCTTTCAAGTGACCCCCAAGTGCCTTCTAACATCGTTTATAATGCGTGCAAATCAACGTCACCGTAACCCACGAAGTAGGGTAGATTACTTCGCTGGGTTTGATGTGACCTCGTGCTTGAGGCCTGTGTAAGAGGAGCTTTCTAGAGACAAGATGCGGTAAATGAATTTCTCTTCATATCACAAAATTCTATGTTTGCAACTTTGGATTATTAACTTTCAACACCTAATCCAAATCCCTACAGTTAAACTAATGTAGGTGTAGCTACGATAGAATTATAAAAATGTTTGATTGATTTTACTTCGCTAGGTTTGATGTGACCTCGCGCTTGACTCCTGAGTAAGAGGAGCATTTCTAGAGACGAAATGCGGTAAATGAATTTGTTGTCCTATCACAAATTTATAAGTTTGCATGTTTGTTTGCAACTTTGGATTATTAACTTTCAACACCTAATCCAAATCCCTTTAAACTGATGTAGGTGTAGCTACGATAGAAATATAAAAATGTCTTATTGATTTTATTAAGCGTTGTTTTTACAGTCTTTGTTTACTCAATAGGCGAATGGGAATGAAACCAATGGTATTATGATTTGACTCAAATCTTAATGCATTGTGATATTTTCAACTCATTGAACAACTAATTACAGAAGGAGAAGATTTTTCAATTCCCAAGATGCAAAAGTCCTACTTTAATCAAATTTCTTTAAACCAAAATCAATTCTAGAAATACTTCTTTGAAAACATAACAATATACTCTCTAAGATGCAAGATTCTATATTTTTGGTTTTTTCACAAATAGAATGCAACACACAATAATGCAAATGAGTTCAGTCTCGTAAACAAATTAATTCAAGCAAATTGTTTTCCTTTTTGTGAATTTTTTTTTTTTGATTGTTCTTTTATGCAAAGCAATAAAAGCTCTTCACTAAAATATAAATGACAAAACTCAGAAAATGATCATTGAAATAAAGAAAGGAAGAATCAACAAACTTGAATATACTTCACCAAAATATAAATGACATCTCAGAAAATGATCATTGAAATAAAGAAAGAAAGAATCAACAAACTTGAATATTCAAAGCAACAGGAGGCTATCGTTCTTTCAGTAAATCAATAAAACAATCAAATCAAAGTACTTGCAAAAATGATAATTTTTCACAATAAGATAACCAATCAATACCAAAAGTGAAAAGTTTGACCTATAACAGATTGATAACAGACTAAAAAACCACAGGAATCAGCAAATGCAGATTGATAACGGACTCAAAAACCACAATATTCTACAAATGCAAGATCACACGGAGGAAACCTTGGGAAAATTTCAATTTTTAGAGATCGACACAAGTATCCAATACATACGAGTGCGATGAATAGGGATAGTCACAATTTCTAAAACAACATAGTTTGTTGTCGACACACTATCTCTCACAGGAGGGTGCGACAAGTGTAAAAAATCAAGAAAATTTATAAAGAACTTTCAAAAGATCTAAAAGATATGGGTTCTTAGAATCAATTGGGGTTCGCCAGAGACTCCGGAACAATTTGACATAATAAAATAAGGAAAACTATTGAGGAACAAGTCGTTCCTAGTATGGCTGCCAATTTTGTTTGATAGACAAATCACTCTTGCAGACAAGTGCAATCTCCATAGGTTTGGAAACCCAACACTAGAACAAAACACAAAAAAATGTATAAAATTTCCCTAGAGTACTGTTGCAAATGTGAATATGGACACACTGGTAATCTGAAGTTTGTGCTTGCTAATTTTTTGTTTTTTGTATCTCCTGTTATGTCTTTGATCCACGAAAGCCAAAACCTGCAATATCTTTTTTTTTGTCTGTCAAGTTGTCTGTGAGCCTCCAAGTTTGACCTGTGGCTTGAGGAGCCACGACTTAGGGGCATCTAAGCCATCAAAGTTGCCTGGGGATCGCACCCGGCCTGGGCCACACCAACTCTTTAGCTGACTGGATTTTTAGCATGTCATCTCCACCTAGCACAAGGCACAACCACCCCCTGTGAGGTTTGATCCTGGGTAGCCTTGCCGACGAGGCCTATCCTCATCTAGTTGTGCTAGCGGGACTTGATGTCAAAACTTGCAATATCACCAACAACTGATCAAAGCATTGATATAAGATATTCATTAGATTCTAAATGAATGATCATGTAATTCTAAATATACTTTTTATTAATAATAAAAAGGAGAGAGTTGCAACGAAATTCTTGATGTTGATAACTTTCTCCCAATAGTCCTCAATTCGAACCTCGCATTCAAAATCCTTCAATGGATACTTTAGCAGAGTGAAAGTTTAGGTTCAAGAGTAAAAGAGCTAACCACTTTTCCTTTGAGTGCACTATATTTGTAGGTTAAGGATGGAAGTTTGAGATCCACTTAAGTAAAAATTAGATCAACTATGCTAGGGATGAGATCTACTATGGTGGGAATTTGAGCACATATCCTCACCGATTGAAAAGATAACTTCTCAAGGCTTCTAGAATGGAAGCTTCGTAACCTTTTTTATTTTTTACCCATGGAAAAAGATCGACGCGACAAGGTAAAGGATGTCGCAAGATGTTAGCTATGCAAGGATGGATGTCGTAGGTTGTAATGTTGGTACTTGGGACAGTGTCCAAAAATAGGGTTTTTAAGGTATGTAATCCAAGATTCTTATCTTCCATGAGGAGGTAATTCTTCCATCTTTCTTGGGCATTGATTACAATAGTTCTTCAGATGGCCAAATATCTAGATTTGACATCATTTGCCTGGATTCAACAAATTAATGTTTAACACTTATCGACACTTGTTTCAATCTCGCCTACTGGAGAAACAAACATATGTGAATAATCGACACTTGTGTCAAGCTCGCCTATTGGAGAAACACACATATGTGAATAATAGACCCTAAATGGAGTAAGAAGATTGGAAGTTTTTGACATGATTAGTGACTCTCAGGTTTATAGGCTTGGGAAGGGATTCATATCAATAATAGAAATTGTGCCATCCTCAATAACATGATTCATATTCATAACAAAAAGTTTGCAACAATGAAAATATAAATTGTTTGACTGGTTAGTTCATAAATGTTATTGAGGATTAATATTCATAATAGAAATTGTGCTATCCTCAATAACATGATTCATATTCATAACAAAAAGTTTGCAACAATGGAAATATAAATTGTTTGACTGGTTAGTTCATAAATGATAGAAAATAGAGTAATATTTTGGGTTCCAACACGTGTTCTTTCTTATGGAGTGAATGATCTAGGGGCAGTACTTCGAAGTTTGATTACTTGCATTCAACGATAGCACTCTGAAGGCATATCATCATCATCGTCATCATCATCATCCTATGAATTGACATAATCCCACATTCTAGTGGGTCCTCTTAGGTAGGCCTTATACTGTGCTTTAGTAGGTGAGATTTGACACAACAAAGGAAGTGCATTATCATCATTGTTCTGAGAACTAACATAATTCCACATTTTAGTGTGTTCTATGTAGTCCATCTCTTGTGAGGATAGAAGGCAATGATGTGAGTGAATACAGAGCAAATCTACCAAATCTTAGAGCCTTTTGTGAAGTTAGACAAGGGATGTGAGTAAATACAAACCAAATCTTGAGCCTTTTGTGAAGTTATACAAATTCTCTTCACCGAATGCATGAAGGAATATTCAATACAATAATTTTGCTGACATGCCATTGAGTGTCTTGGTAATGCTCTTGTATGGGTGCATTTTTGGGAGCATGTTCCTTGTGGTATGGAATAGTGTGTAATCAAAGGTGATGTTGGATGCTTCCCCATGAGCTCCTTGAGTGCATGCATGCTTTTTTGTAGAAAGAGCAATTTTTTTATATTTTTTATATTTTTTCTTTTGTTAGAAAGATGTGGCCCTAGGGCAAGGTTAGGTTGTTAGCATAAGCTCAAGGGGAATTAAAGGCACTTCTCCCTCAATATTTTTTTGGTTACATTTGTCTTTGTGTGCTTGAGCTTGGAGTGGGTAGCTTGGTTTTCTTGTTAGTTTTTGAGGAAGGAAAGTTTGCGAGAGTTTGGAGAAGAGATTGAAGGATGCTAGGAACACATACTACTACTGCAAATACTTAGAGAGCAGAAGTGGTAAGACCAAAGCTTGTTCTTTGCAATTGTTTCCTTCTCCGTATGTTTGCTTGTGAAATTTTCCTTTCCTACTTTTCCCATTTCTCGCCTCCCTCATTCTTTTGTAGGTTGCTCATAAAAAATTTGAGGAAAATGTTCTACTTATGGTTATGCTTCCAATTTTGGTTCTCATGCTATTGGTGGGGAATAAACATGGAAGGAAGAAAGGGAGAATAGTCATAGTCATAGTGATCATTATATTAATTTGAGTAAGGTTTGGAATGCAGTGAAGTTGGTGGCAATGAAGGTAGAAGAAAACTTCATTAACACCCTTATGGAGGTGTGTGACAAAACTAGAAGGGGTGAAAGGGGTGAACCCATTGAATTTTTATGTAGGCATGATTATCATCCAAGGAAACCTTACATTGGTTCATGTACTTGCATGCAAGGGCTTCATGTCAAGTGTTGGAGAGAGATGATAATGACAGGGGCATTTGGATAACAATTTGACTGAGTGTAGCAAAGGAAGATAGAGAACATAGATCAAGTTATAGGAAGTTGCATGAAGAATGCATGGTTAAAAAATGAAAGGTTTATTTTTATGCATCATCTAGATTTCATAGCTTTTCCCTTGTGCTATTGGAACTTGAGGGCATGCAAAGGGGTTGATTTGGAAAAAAACAATAGGTTTCTCCATGTTAGTGGTAGGGATGAGGTGGATGAAAAAGTTGTGTATTTTCTCTAAGCATGTGGTATATCAATCAAGGTTCTTTGTTGCCCCTATTGGCATGAAATGGTTTAGGTAATCAACAAAGCCCACCATGAGGATACAAGAGCCCCATGTGTGAGAAAGCTTGAACTTTGTTCCTAGATAGGGGAGGAGAAAAATTCAAAAGAAGCTTTGTCAAGGTTTACAGATGAGTGGGTGGATAGTGGGCTATCCATTTTATTTGACATTTATACAAATGTTAGAAACCCACATTTCATAAATATTGTTGGTTTTTTGGCTAGAGATGTAGCGTTTATTGCATCAGATGACTCTACTTACATTTGTGCAAAACATTTTAGACCTCCTTCAAAAAATCAAAATAGTGTTGGTCCTTCTAATGTGATTCAAATATGCATTGATAATGCAACAAATTAGAAGGGAGTAGGACAAATCACTATGTGGGTGCATCCTCATATCTTTGGTGTTGTGTTTGATGCACACATTGACCCTTTGATGCATGATATTGTCAGTCATACATGTGTTGAATGGATTAATGAATTACACAAGATGGGAGGAACTCAACAAGTTTTGCTTTGGGCACATGTTGATTCATGTCTTTTATGGTACTCATTCTAGGTTGCAAATACTAGATTTATTAGCTATTTCCTCACCATCAAGTGCCTAGTGGGAGTAAGACAAGATGTGGGTACTATGCTGATTAGTGAGATGTATTGAGCATTGATAGAGATGGTGATGATTAGGATGACTTGAGCATTGGTACAAGGGTTGCTAATGCAATGAAGGAAACTTCTCTTTATTGTCATGTTTGGACATAATTATGTTTTGCGATTTTTTAAGCCAATTTATAACATGATTTGGTTTGTAGATTTGGGTTGACGAGTCTTGGGGAGGTGTATGAGTAGATTGACACCATGCTAAGCCATATTAAGGACTTGTTTCACTCTAGAGATGTGACCTTTATAGTCAAATTGATATAGAGGTAGAAAAATGGTTGGAAAAGCTAAATATTCCACTACACGAGTTCGCATATGCGCTTACACCAAAATATTGTCATACATTATTGGATACAAGCACTAAATTTTAGACCTGACTCTACTTACATTTGTATAAAACATTTTAGACCTTCTCTAGAAAATCAAAATGATTTTGGTCCTTCTAATGTGATTCAAATAAGCATTGATAATGCAACAAATTAAAGGGAGTAGGACAAATCATTATGTGGGTGCATCCTCTTATCTTTGGTGTTGTGCATTACACAGGCACGTAACCCCCTAGAACAGGATATTTCTTACACAATTTCTCATTCATGATACAAATTCATTGATTCAAACATAGATCTTCATATAGATGTAAGTTTTACAAAGTAACATTATGCATACAAATACAATTGTGACAAATTTATCAATTATCGAATAGGTGAAAGACAAGAAATCGCAGTTTTCTCATTAAGTCATCAAAATCGAAATGTGTTACATCGGTAGTAGCAATGCCAATGGCAAATAGAAATAGCAAATAGAAAACTACTACAAGCCTTAGGTGAAAGACAAGAAACCGCAGTTTTCTCATTAAGTCATCAAAATCGAAATGTGTTACATCGGTAGTAGCAATGCCAATGACAAATAGAAATAGCAAATAGAAAACAACTACAAGCCTCAAGGCAGTAGGTAGCTCATGAGTCATCAAAATCAATATCATTGTCATCATCATGGTTACCATTGCTCTCCTCTGCTGCGTCCTCCTCCTTTGTATCCATTGTCATCTCTGCATCTACTAGTGTGCAGGATGACCCCTCAATAGTATCACCATCATCAAAAGTGACATGCTCTAACACTGGCTCATTAAGATCCAAGTTGGCCATGCCAACTCAACACTGCTGTCCAAACCCATATCATCGGGAAATACATCCCATATCTTTGTCTTTCCCTTCAACCACTCATCCCTTTGCCTGTAAATAAGACGAAGGTTGGTGTGCACATACACCATAGTCTCTGCCCTGGACTGCTTAAGCTTGCTCTTCTTGACACTACAAATTCCCATATGTTCTCCAATTCCTCTCGCAACAAGAGGATGAAGTCACATAAGAGATGAGCCTCATGGCTAACTGTTGTAGAGGAGTGCTTGTTGCCCCATGAGTTTTCCACCAAGAATTAAGGCTTCTTAGCCCCTTGTCTCTAATCACATGATATCCTCCAAATCTGCAAAGGCATCCTCCACCTCATCAAGGGATGCTCTATCTTGAAAAATCCGCCTTAATGTATCCTTCCTCCCCTGTGAAATTTCACCATCCATGTGAGGAAGGAATCACCATCCATGTGAGGAAGGAATCTGCGGGAAGGTCCACCATTCAACCACTCATTTCTATAGTATTTTGGGCTCAATGAGTGAGCCAAACAATGCAAAGGTGTGCAATTCTTGTCCCATCTGCTGACAAGAATATCCTGTATGGTGGTGAAGAAGGCCTCTGATGATGTCTCATACTCGTGGCACTCACTCTGTCAAATAATGGTGCTCACATACTCAATCATGGTATCCCATCCCTCATAAACCTCTCCTTGGATGGGTTGGTCTATATCTGCAAATCAATGCTAAGGTGTGCAATTCTTGTCCCATCTGCTGACAAGAATATCCTGTATGGTGGTGAAGAAGGTCTCTGATGATGTCTCATACTTGGGGCACTCACTCTGTCAAATAATGGTGCTCACATACTAGATCATGGTATCCCATCTGTCATAAACCTCTACTAGGATGGGTTGGTCTGCTTCTGCAAATCGTAGCAAAGCAACAATAGGGTCCATAATCTTAATAAGTAGATCTCCGCTCTCCCACCAAGCATCATCTAACACTGTGTCCTTCACTCTTTTTTATGCTGCTTGATCTGTCTTTCTCCAAAAAGACTAAAACTTTGAAATAACCATGGCTCCAAGAGTGATCTCGACCTCCCTCAACCTCTTCAACATGATGAATGAAGAGGCAAACCGTATATCTGCAATCTTCAACAATGATAGATTGGTGTACTCTTGTAGATTTTGAGGGCATTTGTATGATTTTATACAAAGTTGCGGATATGCCGTGCATCCTCAATAATACTTCCAATCCAAAGCACATTAGAAGCAATAGATTTAAGTGCTAAATTTAGGGTATGGATAATGCAAGGTGTCCAAAATACTTGTGGATATTTAGTTTCCACAATTATGCCAACAATCTTGCAAACAGGTGCATTATCTTTAATGATTTGCACACAAGAAACAACACCTACATCTTCAATAACTTTAATGAACAACTCACCCATATATTAAACATCCTTGTATTATCCAACACCTACATCTTCAATAACTTTAATGAACGTGCATCATTGTATTGTCCAAGTGCATCCACCTAAGTCACCTGAGACGGGGACACGAGACACGAAGGACACGCGGATTCGAGTGTCGGATTCGGGACTTGAGATGGGTACACGAGACACGATGGACACGCGGATTCGAGACACGGTGACCCCTAAAACATGACATGTTCGAACACGTTATATATTATTTTATTAAAAATTATATATATATATATATATATATATATATATATATATATATATATTAAAAATTAGATATTTCTTACACATTCATACAAATTCATTGATTCAAACATAGATCTTCATCTAGATGTAAGTTTTACAGAGATTTAAGATACATGATACATTGATACACATGGGGCCTCGTGTCCCGAATACAGTGAAGACTTTTCTTCTGCTTAATGACGTGCAATTGGTATTCTAGTAACTCCAAACTCTGTCTATGATTAAAAGATTAATAAAGGTTCTATTTTTCAGAGGGTCTATTTCTCTCATTGAAAAATCGAATCTTCTATTAAAAACATAGAGAGTTGCATAGTATATGCAAGATGCATTCAAAACACTGCATTTCCTTCCTTCTATAGAAGTGAGATGGAGTTACTGCTGATGATTTTGAGGAGAAACCTCATTTCACAGCAGTAGTCATTCATTGAGTTGATACTCAATGTCTTTTTTGCACCCCTTGGGCTTACTTACTAGGATTTTCCCCTGAAACAGAGGTACATAAAGACAGAGCCATCACGGAGCCCCTTCGGATCAAAAAAATGGGTGGTAGACACCGTTCCAGTTCAAACAAAAAGATCGTTGATAAGTTTGATACATCATTGTTTTTCTTCTGTCCCC
This sequence comes from Pinus albicaulis, assembly GCA_034641835.2. Taxonomy (NCBI): domain Eukaryota; kingdom Viridiplantae; phylum Streptophyta; class Pinopsida; order Pinales; family Pinaceae; genus Pinus; species Pinus albicaulis. The sequence continues at coordinate 920,982,526 of CM076577.1, read as the reverse complement.
CGGACCTCCTCATCCAGGAAAACATTCCGAAATAGAGACAGATTGAAATAAGGTTTTGTTTTGAAATAAATACAAGAACGTCTAAGAGTCTGATAGTATTAAAAAGAAAGAAACAACAGAAGAATAACTCTTCAATTGAAAGCAGGCTGTTCGAGATTTCGAACCAGCCCTTCTTCGACCTCTACATCTATCCAGTGCCCCATATCATGTCGAATGCTCTCTTTAGAAAGGAGGTCTGCTCCCTGTAAATGTGGCAAACAAAGATCTTGTTAAAATATGATTTTAGTCGAGATACCTCATTAAGTAACGGAAGCAAGATATAATTTATGCATCGTTGAGTCCCATTGAACCATTTGACAATGTTTAGAGAGTCTCCAAAGATCTTAACCTCTCTATAACTTAAGAGAGACAACCAACATAAGAGAAGGTGTAAAGCTTTTAACTCTGCAAAGTTGTTTGACCCCTGACCCAAGCCAATTGAGGCTCTGAGGATTTTCCCAGAAGGTAAATGTATGACCAAACCCGCTCCACATCTATCTTGGGGGTTCGAGGCCCCATCAAAATAAGCCCAGGGAATATTTCCCTGAATGATTTCCTGTTGAATGACTCTCGGAAGTTGTGTTTGCTGGGGAATTGGAATATATTCATAGATAAAAACACCCTTGCCTATTTACCGATGGAAAAAATAGAGTCTTTAAAGATTGCCTGATCTCGAGCAATCCAGGTTCCCCAAGCTATCAGTAAGGGGATGTTCCTCACCCTCTCATTTGGTGCCTCTTGCCACCATCTCTGCCAAGCTTCTTGTAGCTCTCTTCCTTCCCATCTCTGTGGAATTTTGAGCAACCTCAAAGTTTCATTCCACAAACTGATGTTGAAGCGGCATGTAAGAAATAAATGATGAGCCGATTCAAGACTATCCTTACACAAAATGCACCATCCCGGACCTATCTTCCCCCTTTGTTGAATAAAGTCCCAAGTGGGTACCTTTTTCTGGAGAATGCACCAGAAAAACAACCTTGTTTTTGCCGGTCCTTTCAACTCCCACAGAAGTTTATACCACCATTCGTGAGCACCCCATCCTGTCTGTGTCATAAGCCAGCTATATCCAAACTTTGGAGTGTACCTCCCTGACTGGGAATGGACCCATCTGAGTTCATCCTTCTTTTCTTGTATCCTGACATTGGAGTTTTGAAGATCCCTTGTGAATGTCTCCCATTCCTCGATCCATCTTTCATCAAGTTGGAGATCATCCCCAATCATCCAACCTTGTCTCCACAAAGTTGTTCAATCCTGATTTACGATATGCCTCAGATATGTGAAACCTCTGAGGTTCAGCTCCTCAATGAGTTCTTTGTTTAGCATGTAGTTCCCGGTGCAACCCACCTAGGGGTCACGACGCAGCCTCACCCTGGTTTCGCCCCCCACCTGCCAGGCTAGACCCTGTTCAATGATATTGACTGAAGCAATGGTGGCTTTCCACACTATTGAAGAATTTTTGGAGTTTTTATGAGGCATTCTCAGCCAGTCCTGTATTGGCATAGGGTCAATGTATTTCCTTTTTGTCACTGTTGTCCAAAGGTTATCAAGGGTAATAAGTCTCCACGCTAATTTCGCTGCCAATGATTTAGAGAAGGAGGCGAGCTCTTTTATTCCCCAACCTCCCCAGGCTTTCGGCCTTGCTATTTTCTCCCAAGCTACCCAGGGGGTCACATGATCCTTTTTGGATCCCTCCCATTAGAATCTGCTGCACACTTTATTTATTGAGGAGAGGATGCTCTTAGAAACCCATGTAAGCCCAACCCAGTATATCGGGATGGCCATCGCAACAGATTTTATCAACACAAGCCTTCCTGCTCTTGATAACCATTTGAAGCTTCAGTGTTTCATTCTTGCCTCGATTTTTGAAATGAGCCATTTCCAATCCTGTACCAGATAAGAGTCCGGCTTGAGGAAAAAACCCAAATATTTGAAGGTGTTCTTTAGAGATTTAACTTCAAACTGGAGTACTCCTTCAATTCTGCCCACTTCAGCGCTCGATAGACCAGTTGTTGTTAGGGATGACTTTTGACTGTTTATACTAAGGCTCGTTGCTTTTAGGAATGGTTCCAACTGTTCCTTTAGGCGTCTGCAATCTTCCAGGCTACCCTCACTGAAAATCAAAATATCATCGACAAACAACAAATGGGTGACATTTAAGTTCACTCCCACTTCTATCCCTTTTAGATCCCCTCTCCTCTTTGCTTCGTGGATCATCAAGCTCAGTGCTTCTGCTGCCAAAAGAAACAGGAGGCCGGGGGGGGGGGGGAGATGGCATCCTTGTTGAAGGCCTCTTTGTGGATTGAAAAAACTAGATGCTGCACCATTTATCAGTACAACAATACCTGAAGAAGAGATACAACTCATCACTCAATTGATAAAATCAATCCTGAAACCAAGATGAGTCATTAGCAACCTTAAGTACAACCAACTGATTCTATCATAAGCCTTAGGACAAGTCAATTTTAACTATAGCTCCTTTTTTCTTGCTTCTCTCAAGGCTATGGAGAGTTTCTTGAGCTACCCAAACAGCCTCGTGAATTTGCCTTCCATCCAAGAATCCAAATTGTTCCATCGAGATGTTTTTGGATAGGAAAGGTTTTAGACGAGTGGCTATCACCTTAGAGATGATCTTATAAATACAAGAACAGAGAGAGATGGGACGAAAGTCATCAAAAGATGTAGGATGTTGTTTTTTGGGAATTAGGGTTAAGAAAGTTGCATTAAAGGGCTGGTAAATTGTACCAAAACTACAAGACTCTTCCACCACTTCTACCAAGTCTTCTCCCAAAAATTCGAAGAAGTGTTGAAAGAATTCAATTGTCCACCCATCAGGCCCAAATTGTACCAAAACTACAAGACTCTTCCACCACTTCTACCAAGTCTTCTCCCAAAAATTCGAAGAAGTGTTGAAAGAATTCAATTGTCCACCCATTAGGCCCAGGACTTTTATCCTTCTGCATAGAGTTTAGGATGTCTTTTACTTCCTTCTTTGAGGCCGGCTCCATGATGCTGTTATTACCTTCGTCATCTATGTAGCTAGGGAAAAATTGTGCCACCCTTATAACTTCAGCTATTGAGACTTCTGCTGGAGCTTTGAAGAGGTTTTTGAAGTGACTTACCCCTAATGAGGAGAGGTCTTCAAAAGAATGGGCCCATTCTCCATTCTCCATCTCCAGTTCCCAAATGGTGTTAATATTTTTCCTTCCTTTGGCATAATTCTGAATTTTTTTTGTGTTTTCGTCTCCTGCTTGCAACCAGATAGCCCTACTTTTTAGTCACCACCTTTCTTCCCTTTCCAACAAGATTTTCTTCCTTACCATTTCCAGCTCCCTTATCCTGTTCCTTGACTCAATGGATGAGTAACCTGCTCCTTCCGGTCTTTCAAGATGATCGAGCTCCTCATTGACCTTTCTTAATTCTTCCTCCTCTTTTAATAATTTCTGTTTTGCCCACTCCCTGTATGCTTTATTCATGAGCTTCAGGTTCTCCATAAGATTCTTACCCATATTCCCTGGGTCCCTTGGGATGTTTTTCCTCCATGTGGCATGGAACAGATTGATATATGACTCATCTTTTAGCCAGGAGGAATTGAATTTGAAGGGGGATCCCGGTTTCCTCAGTTGACCTTTAATTTCAAGGAAAATGGGGAGATGATCAGATAGACCCCCTTCCCCTACCTAGTGTCTGAAAACAGAGGTCCGAGCTACCAACTCTTCACAAAGAAGGAATCTATCCAGCGTTTTCCCCACCCTGTCTTCTCCCACTCTTCGGTTCCTCCAAGTGGGTCTGGGCTTGATAAGAGTGGCATCCACCAGCTGAGATGAGGCCAACATGTTTATAAAGAAATCAGTAAGCTGGTCTGCCCTCGCAGAAGGACCCCATGATTCTGATAATCCCAAAGAGAAATTTAGATCCCCTCCCAAGATCAGGTTTGGGTTTTTCAAAAAAGATTTTGCAAAAAGAGAATCCCAGAACTGTACTCTCTCCGTGCAGGGCCCATAGACATTGAGCAACAGAAGAGGTAGACATAATTCGTTTGAATATACCTCCAAAGCCAAGGCATTTTCCGAACCCCATGAAGACAACTCCTTCAACTTTGCAGGGTTAAAACTTGTGGCTACACCTCCTGATCTTCCTTGGGCATCCAAAGCTTGGAAAGCCCAACCAGGAAACATTCTTGAGAGTAATCCTTTTACCTTCTCTCCTTGGCCCAAAGTTTCTTGGAGAAATAAGACATCCGGATTGTGAGGCTCCATCAATTCTTTTAAGGCTAGTTTTTTAGGCTGACTAGCCAAGCCCCTACAATTGTAGGAGAGAATGATCATCGATAACCATGAGAGGGTGTTTGCGCTGCTCTAAGCACCCTAGAGAGAGATCTCTGCTTCCCATCCGCAATATCAAGTTTTGCTATAACTTGAGCTTTTGATAGGTTTGATTTCCTTCATCTTGACTTTCTAGGCCCAGTCAGAACAGGGTTTGATTCCAACCCTCCAATGGCTTCCTTTTTCCCCGGTTTGTTTACCAGGGATCTAAGGTTATATGGAGGCTTCCCAGGGGGAGGGTCAGACTCAGTGACACTGCCATCACGGGGAAGCCTTGGGGGGGGGGGGGGGAGGGATAAAGGTGAGGATACTATCAAGTGTCTCAGTAATTTCATGCATTTGATTATGTTCCATTTCTTTTAGCCTGGAAGGACCAGGTTTTGATAGATTGATAAAAGAAGAGCACATGAAAGAAACATATGAGGGATAAGAGACAAGAGGTGTACCCTCTAGAGGTGCAGCATCTGCCTCTTCATCTCTTGGAGGATTCTGGGCCTGGGAGGACTGCAGATCTTGATCACTGGCCTGTTGACCTGGATGGCTGTCATGATTTTCAGATGGCACCATTTCCTCTAAGGTAGTGTCCAGATCCTCCGTCTCTTCCATTAGATCCTCCTCAGGATCCTGGTTCTCTTTGGCTTCTGCTGAGGGGAGGGCCTCCTTATTCAACTTCTTCTGCTTTCTTTAGTGGATGTGACCAAGAGGGCAGTCCTTTGCCAAGTGCCCATACTTGTGGCACTTGTGACAACAAAATGGTAGATGTTCGTAATCTAAGATCTGAATTTATTCATAATCCTTATACTTCAAACACATTTCATCTGCTAGACCTTCACGGGGGTTCAAGTTTACCAAAATCATGGCTGCACTCAAATCTCTTGTTTGTTTGAAAGATGTATCAATTTCTAGGAATTGTCCCAGGGTATTCCCAATAGATCGAAATGCAGAGTCTGTCCAGAAAGGAAGAGGGAGTCTCGGGAGTTTAACCCTTATAGGGGACTCTTTCATCTTCTCCCTTTGAGCATTAAAAAGCGGAGTCCATCTTCGGAACAATATTGGCCTTTTCCCAAAACACCAATTCCTTGCAATTACCCAATCCAAATGTTCTTTTTGCTCAAACTTCAAGCTAAACCAGCCCTTGGCTAGGACTTTGATTTCCTTGGGAGTCCCAGGGGCATCCTTCCATTCCGTATTTTGGTCCACTCAGTGATATAATTTGCCGAAATTTTTTTGCCACGGACCTTGCCTACCAGAATTGTCTCGGTGGCCTCCATAACTTCGTCTATACTGATGTCTACTCCAAGAACACAGCAAGGGCGATCCTCTTTTCTCCCAATGGCTTTCTTCTTTTTCCTCTTGGATCCAGCAGTCCCACTTCCTCCTCCTTCCTCTCCTTCCACAGAGTTTTTGCGAACATCTGCACCTTCTGCTAAAGGCGACTCAGGTCGCCTTTCGCCTGTTGAATTTTGGACTTCCCTTACTAGAACCCTAGTGTCCTGGGCTTGAAGCCCTTCTTGGCTAGTTCTTTTATGCCTATTTGAAGATCCTCTTGCTCCACCTTCAACTATCGACAATAGGGGAGGCTTCTCTTGACCTCTACTAGATTGATTCTGGTTCCTTAAGGATCGCAAAACATCCTCAGCTCTGACCTTGCCTGTGCTGACTGCCTCGCTTCCTTGCGAGAAGAGAAAATTCTCCAAGAATGGGAACCCCTGTCCTTGAGAAGCGTTCCTTAACGGGCCAGATTCGACACGAGACCTTCCTCTGACCTGATCCAACCCTAATGTTCTTTCCTCTCCCAAAGCTTTCAGACCCACAGTGCCCGGAAAACCAAAACTAGCTACTATATCTTCTAACCCTCCTGTGAAAACCGGAAAGGATGGGATACCTGACACTGAAGAAGTTGGTTGGGTTTGCAGGCACGCTTTGATGATTCTGCCTACTCCGCAGCCCCTTGATTCCTCTGCTGATGCAGGTCCTCTTGTTCCTTCTGCTTTCCAAACACAATTAAACGTGCTCTGCAGGTTGTCTTCCAACAACGCGGCGCCGTTCGCTAGACCTCAATTGCCTCTAGGATCGGAAAGCTTTGGCTCTGCATCTGCGATGACCGGGAATAAAAGGTTCAGGTTTTTCTCCGAGACTTCGTGTCCCCAACAGGTGAGCAGATCCTTTGGTGCCGGCTCAACGTCCACGTGATCCTTATCGAATCCCATTGCTAAGACAAATGACTAGCCTTAAAACTAAGTCGCGACGACGTAGAGATTGCAGATTCACATAATCCCTATACCCGGAATGCCGTCGAGGGATATGGTTAGGGTTTGTGAGAAGTAACTCCATTCTAACCACGCTTAACCCAACGCAATTCCACGAATTCCCATACACCTCGTGTCTTCCACCGGTGCCCACAGATGTTTGCTAGCCTCTTATAGAAACTGGTGAGTGTCGACGTTGAAACCTTCGCGCGTGCCAGTCCTGATCCCTGTGTACGATCTGCGCCGGCTACAGAATAACGCCAAGCTTAGGGTTTCCTGCTCTCCACCATCTCACTCCCTTTCCACTCGATAACAACTGAATGTACTTTTGTAGGTGCAGATTCTCAAAGTGACACACCCCATGTGTGAGTGAGGTTTTGTATAGGTTGTGCCTTTGTTTTTAGTTCACACATTTCACTGATGCAAGTTTGAAATTTTGTTGTTGTAGATTTGTTAATGCATCTAGATAAGTTTTGTTCCTTGTTTATGGCCAAGCAGAGCTGCCTCAAGCATGGACAAAGTGAGAAATGAGAGGCCAAATACAAAGACATGCATGCACAAAGTGAGAAATGAGAGGCCAAATACAAAGACATGCATGCACAAAGTGAGACATGAGAAATTTGTTGCTGCTTTTCCTCAAGAATGGAAGGGGATTATCATTCTTGTTTTTTAGATGTTGCAACCACCTTTGCCATACCAACATTGACCTTTTTTTCCATTTCTTTCCTCTTAGCTAAAGACACTTGTGTACATGCTGCAATTCCACAACATGGTAAAGCCAACAATTGAGATTTCACATGGTAATAAGTGCTCATGAAATGATTGTTGCAGTAGTTTTATTTCCAAGAAACATTGCCTCCTCCCTTCAACTTGTTGCCTGGCCCTTTCTCCTTTGTGACATACTTCCACGAAGGATATTTGTTTTCTAGAGCTTGCCTGTCTTTGTAAATAAATTCTTCCCTCAACATTTGAAGCTTATGCTGCTGCCCCACTTCCAATAGAGGGAACACTTGCAGATTCTGATGAAATTGGAACAGGGGGGACATCTCTAATGCAGAGATTCTTCCCCTTCTTTTGCTCCTTCCCTGCTGCCCTTGATTGAGCAATGAATGCTGTAAAAAAATAAAGAAAAAATGCACTTACCTGTTGCTTGAATCGCCTCCAAAATGCTCCCATACCCTTTTTTGCTATTATCTCCCAAACCCACAATAAGAGAGATTGTTTAAAGAAGTTGTGAAATCCAAAGAGGTGGCAGTTAATCAATTTCTCTTATTATGACATTATCTTGTGATGTTTTCGTTATTATTATTTGTTCTTTCAATTTATCTTTTCTTATCATCAAGACTAATGCCAATCAACAAATAGAAGAGGACAAAAGATATGGGCACACTGCAACGGGAAAACCCCATTCTTTGGGGAAAACCCTGTCAAAGTTCTTCCTTTAGTAGATTCTAGATGAGACAACCAAGACCTAGACTAGAGACTACCTCCATCAAGTCATCCTTGTTTGTTCTTTCTTTCACTATGTTGGCACCGTGACATCATCACCACTAAGATCTCACCAATGTCATGGCACCAATATCATCCTTGTTTGTTTATTCTTTCACTATGTTGGCACTGTGACATCATCACCGCTGAGATCTCACCACTGTCATGGCACCAATATCTCCTCATTGTGATTCCATCGAAACCTCAACATTGTGATAGACCTTGAGTGTAGTAGCACTGAGTTCATTGATTGTAGCATCGATACTGTATAGGCATCATGACTGAGATAACATCGAGACTGTGTTGACATAGCACCAAGACTATGGTATGTTGCCACCAAAATCTGTGGTAGCGTATGAACATCGAATCTATGTTAGTACCATGACTGTGGTTTTCGTTGAACTTTAATGACACTGAAATAGAGAGACCTTCGAACCTTGATCATTGTTCTTTCACCAAAAATATTCCATTGTAATGTCTGAGCATGTTTCAAAGATATCCAAACTACTTGACTGTAATGTGTTCGAGATTCTGAGGTGTGTAATGCGAGGACTTCATCCTTGTATATATAGTTGTTTCCCTTTGAATTTAGGCCGACATGACCATTTCGAACAATTGTGTCTTCATATGGTGAGGCTGACATGAGTATATAGAGGGAAGCCGAGTTGAGGGAGATTTCTTTGAGGTTGACTCGAAGAGGCTGACTTGATGAAGCTAAGGATGACTTGATGGAGGAGCTTTTGACCAATAAATGACTTTTACAACAACCTAAAGCCTACAATGGAGGCTTGACCTATAATTGACCCAAGCATGAAACCCATGCTTTAACAAGTCAATAAAATAATAATAAATTCTTTTTTTTTTTGAGAAATATATTAATAATGCAGATCAAACCTAGTTAAATTCTTCAACAAAAGTGAGAGTGAAATGGCCCAAAATATGCCTTTATGGGTCGCGTGACACGCTAATCAAGGGGACACGTGTCCCAAAATATGGACATGACAGACTCGCACCCTAGACACGATTAGACACGATCAAAGTACATGTGTCCAACCGAATCGTGCTCGATTCACTCGATTCGGGACACGCAAAGGGTTGAGGACGAATTTGGTTTCTTAGATAAATCATATTCGACTCGTTACAACTATCTAGAGGAAGATAATATTGAGGATGTAGCATTGCTCTTGGAGAAATTGGAGAATGCTACTTTTGATGATGATGATTGTGGTGAGATGCCACTCCCATCTATTTCCATGGTCCTTCATTTCTAGTTTTACTTCAATCTACATCTCTACACAATTACCTTTGGGTTCAACTTTAGCTTTGGCTGTAACTACAGTAACACGTCTCGGCTCACGAGGAAATCATGTTGGTGCGAAATGGAAGTAAAAGTTGATAGAAATTAGAGTAATTGTTTCTCCGTTTCACTACTTTGTTTGACATTGGCTTTATTTCAGTATAGTGTTTACTTTGTTTGACATTGGCTTTATTTTAGTATAGTGTTTTGGTCTTTCATCCTTCATCGAAATTATCATTTTAGAACTTGTGATCTATGGTCTATTTTGTAAACATTACTATTTTGTCATGTTCATAGTTGGTAGATAGCCTATGCCATTCTATAAGTTAATAATCTACTTCCTATTATTTTGTAACATCACATTTTGTTAATTATCACGGTTGGTAGATAATCTATGCTATTCTATAAGTTAATAGTCTACTTCCTATTATGTAGTTTAAAAATCTACATGTTTCTAATTGCTAGATGGTTTGGGTGCAGTTTAAAAATCTATATGTTTCTAATTGCTATATGGTTTGGTTTGGGTGGGAAACACTGATTATTAATGCTTAATGTAGTATGGATGGAATTTCAAAGTTTATTTGAATGTAGTATTTATCTACAAGTAGCACAAATATGCATGTTTTCATATATTTTGCAATTAATGCCATTTTGCATGTTTTTTAATACAGATGCAATATAATATATATGAATGTATTTTAGATGAAAAGCACCCTCAACATGATTTGCTGCTTGTTTTTTTTGTGAAATGGTGCTCTTGCTCTTACTTGATTTGCTACTTGTTTTTTTTGTGAAATGGTGCTCTTGCTCTTACTATGTTTTCCATGCCATGGAAACCTAGGTTAGAACTTTGGTTGAAATTTGTCGAAGCATTTGAGACAACGTTTGACATAAAATCCCCCTAACTTTTTCTAGTGTCATGAGGTCTTGCTTCATTGTGAACCTTCTCTTTTGTGAAAATCGAGGTTTCCATTTTATAAAAATTTGTGTAGTCACTAGGTGCTTTGTTGACCAAATTGTATGTAGTCTCTAGGAGATGTACCTACATTTAATATGATGACATTTCCAAAGAAGACTTCTAACTGATGCATCGATTTTTGTAAGCTCTCTCACATCCCAAAGATCCTCAAATGGTGGAAGAATGTGGTGTGATTTCCATTTTTTCAAAATCCGGTAGTGTGTGTTTTCATTTTTCTCAAAATAAGGTAGTATTTATCCCTTTGGTATATTGATGACCAAATTGTTTACCGTCTATTTCTTATTAGGAGACATACCCACATTTAATGTGATGCCATTTTCAAAGAAATCTTCTAATTGATGCATCAATATTTGTAAGCTCTCTTACACCCCAAGGATGCTCAAATAGTGGAAGACCATGATGTTGAATGGTACTACTAGTGAGTTGAGTCCATGGTAGATATTGACTTGCATTGGTGGGTGGTTTGAGTGAGTGGTGGGGAGGTGCTTTATGTGTTTCAACTTCATGATGATTTTTTAAGAAAATGGCACTTTTCAAGCCAACAACTCCAATTGAATGTCACCTCACACATGCAACCCCTCTCCCTTTGGTAGCTAGAATTAAGGGCACATTGAGATTCTAACCCTTTGTTGCCGTTGTCACACTTGGTTCTTTATCTAAAAGAATGGATAATGTCACACATGCAACCCCTCTCTCTTTGGTAGCTAAACTTAAGGGCATATTGAGATTCTAACCCTTTGTTGCCGTTGTCACACCTGGTTCTTTATCTAAAAGAATGGATCATGTAGTATCACTCAACCTAGTTTGAAAAGGCCTTTTGGCATTTGGATTCTTGTAACTTGAAATTAGTTTGTCTTTGGTTGGAGTAGGGAGTCTTTTGTATTGTGCTTGTTGCCATAAAATGGATTACACAATATAGACAATGCCCAAACTCGATTACACAATATAGACAATGCACAAACTAAGTAATATGACACATCACTTTGGGGGGTCGAGCTTGTGTATTGTTTTCTGATTTTTTAGATGCATGACACGTGGGACGTGTTTGACACATGTTTGTCATGTGTCCTAAAGGACATGTGTCATGGGACGTGTTTGACACATGTTTGTCATGTGTCCTAAAGGACATGTGCCAAACACATGTCCAACATGCATCCTAGATGTGTTTAACATTAAGGCACAAAAAAGACTCTTGTGGAGTCTTAAAAGGTGGTTCTACTTGATGAAGACAAAAATGTGGGATGTGTTTCTTAATGATATGGGTTTGGATCGTTGTGTTGAGTTGGCATTAACCACCTTGGACATGTCACTTTTGATGATGGTGATCCTTTTGAGGGGTCATCCTCCACACTAAGCTTGTTTCATGTTTCACAACGACCTTGTGTGGTACATCGTTACTCCACCTGGACTACACCTCACAATAAGCTTACTTATATTATCAATTACTTAGTGGAATATCATAACCATTTAAAACTAAGTCACCGGATACTTCTAAAATGCCCTCGAATCCCCGAATCCCCGTACCGGATTCCTGCACGTACCGGATTCGGCCCCAATTCAAATGATACGGCGTATCCGTACGGGGTACGACGTATCTCGACCGTATCCCGTTCGGATATGCCGTATCTTGTAAAACCGGATACGGCCGGGCCCACGAGTTCAAAAAAGCGTTGTTTTTTTTATAAAGGGGGGCTTTTGCTCATTGTTTTTCACCAATTTCATTGTTTTTCACCAATTGAAGAGGAATTTTCAGGAGAGGGCATCAAGCCTTTGGCCCTAGTATTTATATGTGATTCATGGTAATGTTAAATTCTTAAAGTAAAAGTGTCATTTTTCTTAATCTTCATTTTCATCCTTTTACTTAAATTTTTAACATTACCATGAAATGACTCAGGATGTTTGAGAGTGGTTCCGACCTCATTGGATTTCATATGGAGAAAGTAGAATTTTAGATCTCATTCAAAATCCAGCAGACTTATCAGTTTTTCAGGATTTCAGGATTGGGTTATTGCAATGTTTCCATCGAATTTTGTCATGTATTAGGTTATGGAACTCGTATTTAATCAAGAGCACCAATCCCTCTATGTACCTTGACGTTAGTGACATTGGTTGTCAAACTCCTCTATCATGACCCTACTAAAAATGTACCCATCACTCAAACAAAACCTTGACTATCGAAGATGATAGATAAATCTATGTTTAAATCAATGAATTAAGTATGAATTTGTGTAAAAAATATCTAATTTTTAATATATTAATACATATATATTTTTAAAATATATATATTTTTTAATAAAATAATATATAACGTATCGTATCCCAGAAGTATCTTGTTCCGGAGTCACCGTACCCGTATCTGATTCTTCGAATCCCGGTATCCCGGTATCCCCGTATCAGGTGACTTAGGTTTAAAACAGTGCAAGTGAATCTTATTGTCACACTACTTCATTACCATTGATTCATGAGCAACACATGTAAATAAATCACACACAAATGGCAAATGCACAATTTGTATCGAATGGCCCTCCAACATTCTTTTATTAATCAATGGCAAATGCAAATCTTCTTTACATAAGGGTTCGAGTTGTTCGACTCTTAATACAATAAACAAGCTACAAAATCTTACTTGCCCAACAAACCCTATCACCTGTTTCGACCGACTTGACGAGCCATCTTCACCCTACCTGCGGCAGCCTTGGTTTTGTTCACTCGTGCTACTCGATTTGCCTGCCCTACCATAGAATTACTTGATCTCTTGCGCTGTTAGTTTTGTCTCAGCTCGGGTCGTCCTTGCCTTTACTTGCTCTTTTGTGCGACATTGTACTCGTCTCTCCACTCGTCTTACGACTTGTTATTAACTCTGAGTTCTTGTCTCCTCTCGGGTCCACTCCACCCTCGTCTCATGTGGAGCCATGTCCCTCGACTTTGGTTGGGTTGGTTGTGCCATCCGAATGTTTCATGTGTGCTTCTGTTTGGGCCAACTTCATCTTGCTTGACTCGTCTCATTTGTTTCACCCTCTTAACATTATTAATACCAACGCAATAATTTTTTTGATGATGGTGATTCTCTTGAGGGGCCATCCCCCACACCAGGTTACACTGATCTTGGATTAGATTGGATTAGATATAGAGGAGGACCAGGAGGAGGAGGATGGAGTGAGCAGTGGCAGTGGCAGTGGTGACGATTTTGATGATTCTGACATGGAGGAATATTGGCAATGATGACCTATGAGTATCTACCCTATTTTGTATTTGCCATTAGCATTTCCACCTATATAGTGGCTGACTTATCTATGTAAGACATTTTGATTTTGGTGATATCAAAAGATTTAATGAGAAAACTGCAGTTCATGGTTCTAAATTCTGAACTTCTATATTACACTATATTGTAGAGTTTGATGTAGTGCAATATCCTTAACCTTACAATCACCTAGAGCACAGGACTCTATTTGTGCAAAAATTTGTGCTCTAAACTTTGAGTTCTAAGGCTACCATGTGCAAGGCTTCTCCATCCTTTCACAGTTACAGTTTTTGATAAAGAATGGCACAAGGGTTTCTTCCTTGTAAAGGAAACTTTTAAGGGAAAAACCCCTTGTATCATCCTCTATTAAAATGTAAAAACTGTAGCTGTGAGAGGGTGGAGAAACCAAGTTTAAATTTTTTGCAGATGGAGCGTTGTACTCTCTAGGGGATTGTAGATTACGGATATTGCAGTATAGCAAACTCTACAATGTAGTATAACCAAATCTTGGACTTCTTTTGAAAAGGTTCACTTTGAAATTAAAGTTTTCTTTGTTAACCTCGTTGCTTTCAAAGTTGCCAAAGCTGCGCACCTATGGCACATGATGTGAGGTCACAGGATGCGGTCCGTGTGTCCCATAAAACTGGTGGAACATTGGCCAGTGTTCCCCCAAGTTAACGGAACACAGGGAAGACAAAGTGGATTCAGAGGAGATGGGGAGGTACTCAGAATTCCAGGGAATGTCGTGATTTTTGACAGTGGGGATTCTGCCTAAAATACAATTTTTTTTAAATATATGAAATCTAAAATTTAAATCATTGAAATCTTATGCATAACGATGTGGCAATAACATAACATACACCATTACGTGTAACATAATAAATTAGACATGATAAATGTAATGTTGTAACAGAACATAATAATCATGATTCACAAATCATATATCACTATTGCATTTTTCATTGTATTTAGAACATTTAGAAGATACAGATCTAAATCTTAAAAGCACTGATCTGATGAGAGGGCAAATGACAATTGAGCGTCACTGCTCATGGCAATGCCCGATTAATCTCTGCATCCAGCTACTTCAGAAAGAGATAAGGACCAATCGTCAGAATGATAGATAAAATCATTTACATGCTCAAGATTGCTCAATGGCACACCAACTAACTTGAGCTGTGCATCATCAGGTGCTCTTCATCTATCTGTGCATTGAGTTTACATTTATTTTATTTTTACTCAGTTTCATATCAACCAACCTGAGTTGTGCATCCTTAGGTCCCTCGTCTTCTTTTTTATTCCAACTTCCAATGAAAATATTGTTGGATAACCCCCTTCTTAACTGGAACATTTATATGGTGGACAGCTTTACTGGTGTCCATAATAGTAGTAGGTAACCCAAGGGTCTCTTCGGATTTGAACCTATGATGTAAGGTCATTCCATTGGAAACATGCCTTAGCTGGATAGTTCAATTGATTGAGCTGTCCCCCTGGGGGTTACCTACATGTTTATTAGGATTTATAACTTGGCTTTCTCGTCTTCTTTTCCTCCAAATGATGGACTTTGGTCAAAAGGGAGGATAGAAGTGTCTCATTTTTTGAGGGGATTATCTCGACTGAGCCCCCCTGGAAAAGTGATGTGGGGAAATGTTCGACTTTGGGTATGCATATGCTGGGAGCATGCTCCTTGAACTTGGAAACACATCTCCATGTACCACTTTTTGTTTCCTCATGTGGCTCAAAGCATCTTACTTTTCAGGTGATTTCTTTTGTTTATTATTATGTTTGTGCTGTTTTTAATTTATGTTGGGGCGTTTTCTGTAGGTTGACCTGTGATAGATGGACAGTTTCTTGAGAAATGGGTTCCCCATCAAGAAAAATGGGAAACAGATGCCAGAAGTGGGTTCCCAATCAAGAAATATGGGAATAGGACACTAGAATTGGGTTTCCCATCCATAAACTTTTCTGTACGTTGACCTGTGATAGATGGACAGTTTCTTGAGAAGTGGGTTTCCCATCAAGAAAATGGGAAACAGATGCCAGAAGTGGGTTCCCAATCAAGAAATATGGGAATAGGACGCCAGACTTGGGTTTCCCATCCAGAAGCGGAAACTGATGTTGGAAATAGATTTCTTTAGTGATTGTGGTTTTGGGAGGTGTTCTCGCCAATAGCAATCCTGTCACATGTGATTTTAGGCAACATAGATCAAGATAGCACACTTATCTAACATTTCCTGTTGGTCAGAAGTCATCATCGATAACACTGACTATTAATGTGATTCTCACATTATCAGTGACTTGAATGTCGATATTACTTGACATGTTATTGTGAGTTTTATTTCGATCTCTGAGAAAAACAATCATATATATTATGCTCTTTGAAGGGAGAAACCAGTACAACTTTTCAACGTGTTTTCCAAAGGGATAACGAAACTTATAACGAAACTTTATGTTTAGTCTCACCTTGGACGCATCAGAATACTTTCTACATAAAGCTGAAATTCCTAGTTTCAACCAATCTAGATACAAAGGGAAATTGAGCTGGCCAGGTTCAATGTCATAGCTTGATTGCATTGACGAGACCTTAAATACTTCTTGGAACCAGAGAGAAAAGAGAAGAGAATATTCATTTTTTCTATGACCAGAACCTGCATCTAATTAAACATAAACCTGACACACTAGGTCATGGAAATATCATGTGCCAGAATTTCCAATTATTTTAAATTTACTGTCATCATCAACAAAATTTAATAAGCTTGTTTTTGTATTTTTATGCAAATGTGTCCCTGTTTTCACTTTCTGAAACAACTGTGTCTATCATTTTTTCCCCGCATCTGTATAAGTTTTTTTCCCAACAAAGCATATTACCTCCCTATCACTGTGTCTCCCCTTCAAACGGAACTGTTATTGACTTTTCTTCTCTTATTCTCTTTCAAACAACTTCCAGTGTTACACTCTTACAAACAAACTTCAGCCTTCGTTGATGCTGCATGTCAAACTATAGTTGGAGCTTGCTACAGTCAGTCAGATATTCGTGTGTGGCTTTGACACTGCCCTGTGCTGGTATCATTGTTTCTTCTTTGCTGAAACTGCTCAGTGTTTTCTGTGTGTGACAGCAAATATCAGAACGAAGGAACATCACAAACATGAAGCACAACTAATGCACATACAGGAACAGGCATGGTGCTGCTGGTTTTTCTGCTTGAAAGTGTATATATCACGGGTTTACTTACCTTTTTCTATTCTACATTGGCCAAGCCCTTCCTGCAAAGCATATCTCCCCAAGTTGGGTTACAGGCTCCAACAAATTGGCACCGCCAAAAATTGATTGTACTTCCTATGGTGACACTGAAAATATGTTTCTGTGAACTCCTGCAGACAGATTTTTTCCCTAATGTGTTTGCCTTCGATGAGCTGCTGCTTTCTGCAAATCATTTGTTGTTGTCACCTCTCAGAAGTGGCTGATACTTGTGGATTTGTTGATCACAAATCTTGGGTTCATTCTCTGCTACATGGAACTTTCTACACTGCTCAATAACTCACGTCTTCTGCTGTTCCAGTGTCAACAATTGCTGCCACACCTGCGAAAAAATAGTTGGTTGTATGGTTGCTGTGACATTGGGCTGTGTCTTGTTCAGTGGGTCTCTGGCACCCTTCATGATTTCCTCTGGATTTTTGATTCTGGGATCTCATGTAAATCTTATATTTTTTAATTAAGCTTCTTGACTGTCAACCTTGAAAACTTTTAAACGTCTTCTAATCTTTGTTGCATGTCATCACATTTCTCTTTTCACAACCCATGTCACTGTGATGAACGGGCATAGTCTTCATCAATTGCTGGTAGTTTAGTGTCTTGTTCTCAGTAGACTGCAACCATTCATAGGTCCATACAAATATTGTTTTGCCTTTCACTAGACTGCACACATTTATGGGGCCACATAAGTATTGCTTTGCCTTCACCTTGATTGCATTCATTCATGGGCCATACAAGTATTCTTTAACCTTATTTGATACCCTGGGGGTGATGAAGAATATGCATCGCATCATTGATGTACACAATAGATTCGAGGGAATAGCTCGTAATGCCGGTAACTTAGTTAGCTTTATGTGTTTATAGAGTCGCATTATACCACACATCATACGCAATCTATATCATCACAAATCTATTATGGTGGTTTAACGACCAAACATCCACAAACATGTTGGTTGCAAGTCGTTAACATTGATCACAATATAAATGGATACAAATGTTTGCATGGTACAAACCAACAACCAATGTCAGAGATAGCTATTTGCTCCGTCAACATTACTGTGAGACTTTTATACTAGAACAGTTTTATCAGCACCTTTAGTAGCTTTTTCATGAAAATTTAATCCGATGATATTTATTTTTCACTCTGGAGAAAACTATCAATACATGCTGAAGGCGTTCCGGGTAATTGAAACGGTTTGGAATATAGCATGTAATAGACAGTCAGAGTGTCAGCTAACACTTAATTGGGCGTCACTCAACTGAGTAGTCTTGTTGATCAAGATTATGATGCAATTGTTTTTCCATGCCTTTGTAGACCTCTGTAATTGGACCATCAGGATTGCAGGGTCAGAGTGCACATAGGCCCAAGCCCATCATGGATGCCCAACAGTTTCCTTGTAAAAATGAGTTTAGTTCTCAGAGCAGTCAGGTGAGCTAAGGATGTGATTTTTTTTTTTTGTGTTGACATTCTGCAAGATTTCCTTTGGTTAAAAATAATTGGCAGGCAATGGCATTTTTAAGATCGATATTCTAATCTGGAACAACTTTTTGTAAATTGGTCAAATTTGCAGGCACTCTTCTAGGTACTGGATTTTAACTTGCATGAAAGAGTTTGGACCTCTTTTTGGGATAAAGTTGCAACTCACTGAAGGCTTTTTCATTTGCAAAACAATCACATCTAATTTTTTTATGGTTAACATGTTCCTATGCTTCGTCTTTTAATTTTGATGTATGGCTGTCACAAGTTAATTACCTTGATGATGCCTAAGCAAGTAGTGGTTTGGCAGCTTTGTAGATCTAGTATATACTATAAACTCTGCACACAAGTTGTTGAGAAGGAAATTTGTCGACTTAATACGATGCTGTGCATTTTATTTTGGTGGGTTTAAAAAATGGGTTTTTGGTGGTCTGCCATATGCGATCCCATGCTAGTTACCAGTGAAATCTGTCAGAATATGTAGATGCAAAATAAAACTTACTATTAATCGATGAAATAATTAGGTTTCTATTGCTGGCTAAAACTTACTATTAATCGATGAAATAATTGGGTTTGTATTGCTGGCTATTTTGAATTCAGCGTCACTAACTTCTGACTTTGTTTTGTTTTTTCTAATAATTATTAGTTGTATATTCTAGAATTTGTTTTTGGTTCAGACACTTGGGTGGCAGGCTAGAAAAAATGAGGTATTGTTTCAGGAGTTTATTGTGCATTTCTAGAGTTGCTAAAAATTCATCGCAAAAGATCCCTGAAATTAGGAATTTTACCATACTGGGTGGGAATTTATTGTACCGACTGTTTGGCATATTTATTAGAGTGAAAGGCTACACCACTTTTTTCACCGTGTGGTGATTGTTTTCAAACAGTGTAGTAATAATTTCTGTTGATTGCATGAAGCCTTTCCTGTCATGTTCACGACGGTACAGTGTGGCACCGTGCCACCAGTTTGTAAATACATATAGGTATATGCAAAATGTTTCCAAAATATGTTTTCAGTAAAAAAAATTGAAGTGGCTAAGTAGATTGGGCAGTGTATGATTGATTTACCAGGGTTTTTTCTGTTAGTCCCAGCAAATATAATTGTGTATATTAAGTGGATAAGAACACTATGCAATAGCATGCTTTAGTCGTTATGGCATACAGAACATGATCTATTAAAGTTATTTTTTTATTTTATTTATATTTTCCACCTCTCAGCAGTAAGAAGTAAACTGGTATGAAGTGTGACATAATGAGCGAATTTTGCACCTGTGAGTTATATTCACTTGTTATTGAAACCTATGGGGAATTCGAACAAATTGGTATTTGATACATATCCGTTAAATTGTCTATGACCTGGTCCATGTCAGTTTTGGAAATGATTTAGTAGAAAAATCAATTGTCTATGACCTGGTCCTGCTCTTAAATATGTAGCAACTGGTTCACATATACTATTTCAAGTTATATCACCTACTATTTTGGTGCTTGTTTGCCCTTTACATTCATTTTGGTGCTTCTTTAGCTTCAAGTGATAACATTAGAATTACATTGGACTTGTGCTGTTTCTTTGCATTTTTGTTGGGCAGGATTATTCTAGCGGATGCCCTACGGTTAGTTTAATTGAACCTTAAGCTTTTGATTTCTTTCTGAGTTTTCAGGTGGCAGATATTTTTAAGGTTTTTTGGGGTCCTGGTTATTTTGTTATTTTCCAATATTTTTTGTGATGTTGATGATCATTTTTCTTAAATGATATTTTAGCTTTTACACGATGTTGAAAGATATCAGTGATTTATTATCAATGCATGGGAAAAGAAATATTGCAACCCTTATCTTTTTGGGAAATGCTTCGAAATGGTATTGAGTTTGTACATGCTGTTTTAGTAATCAATGTATATTAAAAAAAATATTTCTAGCCTCGTCCTTTTGTGAAATGCTTCTCAATGATATTTTGTTTGTACACGTTTTAAGAAACTTTCACACCTTTTGGGAATTTCCGAAACAGTTGCGCCCAGTTCTTTGTTTTTCTCCCTAGAATGCAAAGGTCAAAGGTCTACATCCTTTTTTCCATGCATGTCGTTCCAAAATGCATCATTTATCCTTTCATATATCCAATTCTCCTTTTGGGAAATGCAACTGTTAAAATTCCAATTTTTCGAATTTCCATTAAAAATTCCTTTTGGGAAATGCAACAGTTGCCTGATATATTTTTGTTTTCAGTGGCTAAAAAGTATTGCTAACTACGTTTAACCGTATTTTCAAGTCTCCCTTTGGGAAATGCAACAGTTTCCTTTTTAATATGCAACTGTTGTCTTACGTATTTCTTTTAATTATTTCTAACGATGTTTTCAGAAAATGCCTTCCATATTTTTTTTTTCAATGGCTAGAAAGTATTGCTAACTATGTTTAATCCTATTTTCAAGTCTCCTTTTGGGAAATGAACAGCTTGTTTTTTTAAATGCAACTGCTGTCTTACATATTTCTTTTAATTATTTCTAACAATGTTTAACCTTTTGAAAACATTGAAGCGTGCCACATTGTCGCGATCAAGGGCGTGGTGTACAGCTCCATTGTTTAAAATGGTAACATAACCCTGCTGATTTTATCATGCAAAATGTTTATGTTTTCCTTTATGATTGTCATTTTCTGAATTTAGTTAGATAAACTATTTTGAATATCACAATTTTGGATTGGTGAAGTTAGTGTTTAATGCAATTGTGGATCGGTCAAAGTATTAAACAAAAGTTTATGTTTAATGTAGAAATGGATTCAGCATTTTTAAATGCCTATATCACAATCAGATTGTTTTTTGTATTGTGTTTAATGCTTTAATGGATTCAGCATTTTTATATAAATCACAATCAGATTGTATTTTGTATTGTGCAATGTTAACATTTGAACTTTACAATTTTATCAAATTTAAAATGAGTTTTCAAAATGTTTCCTTTTTTTTGATTATATCATAATCAAAGGAAAATAATCAAAATTTCCTAATCAATTATTTTAAACATTTATCATTATGACTTATCAGTCATCCTTATAGATGTATGTTAATAACACCCTCACAAATAAATACGATATTCTAAGATAAATATCGTATTCTAAGATGTCATTTATTTTCAATATTTTTAATTAGTTGATTTAAAAGCTCATCTATGGTCTCAATATATGTTATGAACTTATGAATGCACATATTTTTAACATTCCAATTGGTATTAATCTCATTATACATCCATACGATATTCTAAGATAAATATTGTATTCTAAGATATCATTTATTTTCAATATTTTTAATTAGTTGATTTAAAAGCTCATCTATGGTCTCAATATATGTTATGAACTTATGAATGCACATATTTTTAACATTCCAATTGGTATTAATCTCATTATACATCCATTTTGAAATTATTAATGTGTTTCTCTATCCTTCAATCTTATTTACTTTGAAAATGTAAATGTTGAAATCATATGGTCAGTTGAACTTATAGCGATTTGTCTAATTTCTATTAGGAAATTATTCATGCATCTCTTTATCCTGAAGTAGATGTTGAAATCATATTGTCATTTGAACTTTCAGTTGTCTATTGTCATGTTCATTTATAGAGTAGTTTGAGAGTATTTATTGAATTTCTTTTAGTATGTTCATGTTCATTTATAGAGTAGTTTGAGAGTAGTTTGAGAGTAATTATTGAATTTATATTAGGTAAAAGTATACGAGAGTGCATAATTATGTTCATGTTCATTTAGAGAGTAGTTCGAGAGTATTTATTGAATTTATATTAGGTAAAAGTATATGAAAGTGCATAATTATGTTTATAAAATGAATTTTGGATTTATACATCTTTATAAGAGTTGACTATGTTACATTGATGTTACTTCATGTAACTAGTTGAGTGGCCATGGTCAATATTTCGTTTGAGGAGCAGTGAATATAGTTAATATGTAATTCATATAGTTAATATGTAATTCTATTATATATTATATATTGTGAAATTCTATTATATATTATATATTGTACGTCGTCTTTGTTAAAAAATGTTCATATAGTTAATATGTAATTCTATTATATATTATATATTGTGAAATTCTATTATATATTATATATTGCCCGTCGTCTTTGTTAAAAAATGTTCTATTTAGAGTAACTTGCAGGTTGTAGCAAAATCAGTGCACACATCTCAAAACATCAAATGTGATTGGTGTCATTTTGTTGTCATTATTGGGTGCAAGGATAAAAATTACATAATTATGTTTACAAATATTGTGGCTCTGCTCATGATGAAATCATGTGGTCAATGGAACAACTTTATTTCTGCTTATTGATGGTGCAGTTTGAGAGTATTTATTGAATTTCAGTGAGTTGCAAGCCTATGAAAAGACATAATTATGTTTACAAATATTATTATTAGTTGTGCTCGCTTTATTGTTATTGGCTTTTAAGCATGAGAAATTACATAATTATGTTTACAAATATTATTATAGTTGTGTAGCTTATTGATGATGCAGTTTGAGAGTATTCATTGAATTTCAGTTAGTTGATGGTGCAGTTTGAGAGTGTTCATTATATTTCAGTGAGTTGCAAGCCTATGAAAGGACATAATTATGTTTACAAATATTATTATAGTTGTGCTCGTTTTGTTGTTATTGGCTTTTAATCATAAGAAATTACATAATTATGTTTACAAATATTATTATAGTTGTGTACGTTATCTTGTTATTGGCTTTTAATCATAAAAAATTACATAATTAAGGACATAATTATGTTTACAAATATTATTATAGTTGTGTACGTTATCTTGTTATTGGCTTTTAATCATAAAAAATTACATAATTAAGGACATAATTATGTTTACAAATATTATTATAGTTGTGCGTGTTTTGTTGTTGGCTTTTAAGCATAAGAAATTACATAATTATGTTTTCAAATATAATTTGTTATTTTCTTATAAGCATAAAAAATTTACATAATTATGTTTACAAGCTATGTTTGTTTTGTTGTTATTGGCTTTTAATCATAGGAAATTACATAATTATGTTTACAAATTTTGTTGCGGCATTCATTTTAATTGTTATTAAAGTGAACTTTGGATTTATATAATTTTATAAGACCAAATAAGCTTTGGCACTTTGGCAATCTTGATGTTATTTTTATTAAACTACTTAAATTTGGTAGTGACATGGATGTTTT
Organism: Pinus albicaulis; assembly: GCA_034641835.2. Lineage (NCBI taxonomy): Eukaryota > Viridiplantae > Streptophyta > Pinopsida > Pinales > Pinaceae > Pinus > Pinus albicaulis. The sequence goes on along the minus strand of CM076577.1, from coordinate 920,958,996 downwards.
AATAAGTCCAAATAAGCTTTGCATTGATGTTATTTTATTTAATCTAGTTAAATCTAGTGACATGGATATTAGTTTAGTGATATGGATATTAGTCTATTTAACTAGTTAAATTTTGGTAGTGACATGGATATTATTTTATTTACATGAATTAATTAGTTAAATTTAGTAGTATGTTACATGGATGTTATTTTATTTGACTAGTTAAATTTGGTAGTGACATGGATGTTATTTTATTTAACTAGTTAAATTTGGTAGTGACATGGATGTTATTTTATTTAACTAGTTAAATTTGGTAGTGACATGGATATTAGTTTAGTGACATGGATGTTAGTTCATTTAACTAGTTAAATTTGGTAGTGACATGGATATTAATTTATTTACATTGTTAAATTTAGTAGTGACATCGACGTTACTTTATGTAACTAGTTAAATTTGGTAATGGTATTTAGGTGAACTTTGGATTTATACAATTTTATAAGGCCAAGCTTAAATTTGGTAATGGTATTGAAGTGAACTTTGGATTTATACAATTTTATAAGACCAAGTAAGCTTAGGCAATCTATGTTACATTGATGTTATTTTATTTAAATAGCTAAATTTGGTAGTGATATGGATGTTACTTTATCTAACTAGTTAAATTTGGTAGTGACATGGATGTTACTTTATGTAACTAGTTAAATTTGGTAGTGAGATGGATATTACTTTGTTTAACTAGGTCAATTTGGTAATGGTCAATTAACATTAATGTTATGTCAATTTTATATGACCAAGTAAGCTTTTAGGCAATCTATGTTACATTGATGTTATTCTATGTAACTAGTTAAATTTGGTAGTGACATTGATGTTACTTTATGTAATTAGTTAAATTTGGTAATGGTCAATTTATATAGATGTAATCTATGTTACATTGATGTTAAATTTGGTAGTGACATGGATGTTACTTTATGTAACTAGTTAAATTTGGTAGTGATATGGATATTACTTTATTTAACTAGGTAAATTTGGTAATGGTCAATTTAAATGGATGTTATAAATTTGGTAGTGACATGGATATTACTTTAACTAGGTAAATTTGGTAATGGTCAATTTACATGGATTTTATGTATGGTCAATATTTTGTTTGAGGAGCAATGAATATTAGTTATGTAATTTTTCTATCATAATTTATTGTTTTAGTTATCCTTGTCTATTTCTTGTAACTTTTGTGTTGTAGCAAAACCAATGTTACTAATAAAAAAGCTTCGGTAATCTATGTTATTTTATGTAACTAGTTAAATTTAGTAGTGGTTAATTTACATGGATGCTATTTTATGTAACTAGTTAAATTTAGTAGTGACATGGATGTTACTTTATGTAACTAGTTAAATTTGGTAATGGTCAATATTTTGTTTGAGGAGCACTGAATATTAGTTAATATGTAATTCTTTCATCATAATTTATTGTTTTAGTTATCTTTGTCTATTTCTAGTAACTTTTGTGTTGTAGTAGAATCAATGTTTGTGGAGCACATCTCAAAACATAAATGTAATTGGTGTCATATACATGAAATCTTGTCATTATGTGAGCTAAGTTTTTGTTAATAGTATGAAGTGATCTTGTGTTTGTAAATCTGCTTTATATATTTTCATATTCTTTCCTTTGCATTTTTGGGTTATATTGACAATTTAATTAAAGAAAAGTTATAAACAATGTAAATTTCTCTATAATGTATATAATTAAAAATAAAATAAAATTATGGCATTATTCCTTTGTATTTTTTTGTGTAAATCAATAGTCTATTCATTCATCAGAAAGTAAGCCCATCAACAACAAAATGCGGGTAGTCTCACCTTGACCAGGTTTATAGCCCATCAACAACAAAATGCGGGTAGTCTCACCTCGACCAGGTTTATAGCCCATCAACAACAAAATGCGGGTAGTCTCACCTCGACCAGGTTTGTTGACCACTGCAATCGGCATATGACAAAGAAATAGAAAGACAACTAAAGACACAATCCACAACATGCAAGGCCAAAAACACTAGAAAACACAAAAAAGTAGAATACCTGTAGCCATGTTACTAGTCATCTGAAGTAATTGAAGCTGGGTTGTCTAGGGTTCTAGGAGGTGAGTCATCCAAGAATCTAGATTCTCCACTTTCCACTTTCCACTTTCTTGGTTAATAGGGTCTAGCCTCGCTAGACCACATCTCGCCCTTGGACATGGCATTGGAAGTAGTGCATCTTGTTTAATGTGGAAATGAGCTCAACATGCTCTTCTTGGCTTTCTTGCTCTGAGGTTTTGTTTGAGCACCAAATGGATTAAATCCCTAGAATTCTCCAAACATCACTGTTGATCGTCTCTATCCACTTCGCACACTTCTTGCCTTCCCTCGTCTGCACATGCCTCCACACCGCATCACGTCCCCTCGTTGTTGAGGTTGTAGAGTGGGGGATCACCTCGCCGTTGAGGCTGTTGAGTGCAGGCCCCATGGCTGGCCAATGAGCCACCATGACCACTACCCTTGCAGACTCCAGATCGATCAACAGTCTTGCCACCCCAACCAGTTCCAACTTTTGCCCCTTCCACCACTGTCACTTGCATTGAAGACTTTCGGCTCCTCTGTCCAGCCAAGCTAGGCTTGCGACGTGGAAAGGGACGGATCGCTACGAGGAACCAGGCGCATTTTAACAGAACCAACACCAATTCAAGAAGACAGAGCAAGCCAATGAACATGTATACAAATGATAACTTCAACCACCAAGGTTCGCTCCACCCACTCTGACTTGACTATAGACAGCTAGACCAACAATTTACAACAGGCAAGATGGATTTGAACCTGCACTTCGTCTCCCTCAATCCTTCGCTGGATGTCTGCTGGCCAAACAACTTGAAAGTCTGTATACCATCGGTGCATAAACCACTGAAACTTACAAAACCCTGGGGAAGAGTTGCGAAGGAGGGCAATCCAATTTCTATGCAAACGCAAAGGGGAACCCACCCAAACGCAGTAGGACCATCGAATGACTTGCATTGCCAGAGGCCCCACTCCTCTCTCGCGTGAAGACAGTGAATTCCACACACCAGAGAGGAAAGCAACCAATTTATAGATCCAAAAGTTAAGAAGGGGATGTCGTTGACGAAGTTGCCACCTTTCCCAAACAAGGTGCCCTCGCTTCTTCCTCTCACTCGCAGATCGCCAATTGCACTCACCGAATCGATACCATGCCCAAAGACATACACCATCTTCCATAAATCGTAGTTGATAAGCTCCTCCCACTTGGTTCGAGGTTGATGGAGGTTTCACACAGATTGCGTTAATGGCTCTCGTACATAAGTAGATGTGAGAGGACGATACATAAGTAGCTGTGAGAGGACGGGGAGGTTGATCCTCGTATTGTCAGCTAGGTGGTTCTCATAATTTCCCACGCGTTGCCTCGTTTGCCCAACTCATCACCCCCATCGAGGATATTCCTTTGTATCTTTGGTCTTTATTAAATGTGTTATTTTTATGTAAATTTCCTTTATAGAATCACTATTATCTTTTTTATCTACGCATTTATTTGTAAGTCAAAATTTTCTATTATGTTATTTCAAAAATACATCGTGAGAAGCTTGATAGCAAAAAAGCTTATGTCCTTGTTCTTACTGGACTTGTTGGCTAAAAGGTAATGGTAAAAAAACATTGACAACAACAAACACACACTGAAAGAACCCATGTAGATAGCTCAAACTAACCAACATGGGTTCCAATACTAGGTGATGAAGAGGCATTTGCCTGGTTGGAGAGTGCATTTCAAGCTTGATCCGACCGACTCAACTTGAGATGCTGTTCTCCTTGCCCTAAGCGGGCTTAACACAAGGTCCTACCTGTAAGGTCGAGTGCCCGTAAGAGATGAAAGGCTTCTTGAACGTGAGATTCCATGTGTGCCATCCTACCTTCGAGATGGTCCAACCCTCTCTTGAATCCTTTTCTGACCACGACTTAGTGAGACCAACCTATCCATTATGTGCCATTGATTTTGTTGGAGATCGTTCATAAAAGTGATAATCTCGTCATGGTCCTCATGTCGATCTCGAGCTAGTTGCTCCACCAATGGGGTAAGGGAGGGGGTAAATCTACTCTTTTTGACGAATTGGCGAATTGTTGGTCCACGTCTTCGCCGAAATCTTAGTGTTCTGCACAATGGCCAATACCTTGATCTCGAGGCCCTACGCCCTTGCGAGCGTGTTCCCACTAGCGCAACATGTTCCTCCAGCTTACTAACCCATACTACCCACTCAGAGCCTTTAACCAGTTTTGACAACTACAGGGACACAATGCCTTTAACCAGTTCTCCAGTAAAAAAATCAATGCAGGAAGCACACTGCAAGGCAGAAGAAACACCACAAAAGTAAAGATGAACACCTTCTATCCTCATGGTTCGGCAGTACCCATGACGGTTTACGACCAACACATACCACAACTGGAGATGCTATCCCCTCTGTTAGCACCTAATTTGAACCTCAGGCTAAAAACGACAAATCAAGGTAACCTCAAACCAAGCTCAGCCTTGTAGCTAGCCCTACAAAGTCAGGAGAGGGCTCTCTTCGGGAAAAGATATTCAATAAAATATAACAGTAAACTGATTTTAGGCTAGGTATAATGATGGGAAATGTTTTTATAAATTTCAGGGTTGTATGGAAAAGATGGGGCAGTTTGAAACTAGGGAATTAAATCAGGGATAGAGGGTATTTCATGGGGCAAGGTAGGCAGAAAATTTTAGCAATTAAGTTTAAATAATGATGGGATGGTAAGACTGGTGAGGAGCTGAAAAGGGCATAGGAGATGGATCCTTTTCAAACAGAAGAAACACAGAAAATTGAATGATTTCCCAAGGCAGAGCATTAAAAATGGATTCTACTTGTCTAACTTGAAAGCATTCAACCATAAATGTTTATGAATGTATGGTAAACATGACAAATTTACAGTTGAACAAAAGGGAGAGAACAAATGCTAAAATTCATACCACATGGATCCCACAAATCAGAGCTGCATATCTTATTAATTCCCTGTCAAACTGTTACAATGGAGCGCAGAGCGTCCTCGGTGATTTCCAAACTATTTCCACACTATTCCCCTACTGATTTTTACAAATGACTGGAAATTACATTAAATAGACAGAATTTGAGGGAAATTGATCCACAAAAAAAGGGAGCTGTTTTACCAAAATTCTAACATAGGAAAAAGACCAACAATTCTGCTCCTGAAAAGAATGAACAACAGTACATTTTGACTACCTTTGAAGATTTTCTGTTACACTGAATAAATGGAAATAGGAAATCTGAAGAATAGATTCCTATTTTATCGTTGCTGTAGAAGTCTGTGTTTCATATTTAGCTCTCGGCCTTTTCACTGTTTCTCTGTCTTTATCCGTTGAAGAAAACCAACTTTTGGAGAAATGCCTTTTGAACCAATAAAAATGAAATTATGCCCTTTAGTGAAGGAAAAACTCATTTTGAATGAGGAAGAGCGAAGGGAAAGGATGTGGGCCCGAATCGCAATTGCAATCAGAAGAGGAGAGGGAGTATCACATAATAGGACAATGGAAAACTTGCGATGCAATTAGGAGTTATTCAACAAGCGAGGTATAATGGTGGAAAATCTCCATAAAAAAATCGCAAATGATTTTCCGCCTTTTACAAAGGAAAATACCAATTTTCATTTGAAAAGGAGGAAGGTATCATGGTGGGATTGAGGGACTAAATCGCAATCGCAAATCGGGGTTTGGGAGCGGGAGCAATGCTATAAAACTTGCGATGTGATTGGAATAGGTGCGATGGAGTGAATGGATAAGCCGAAGGGATAATGGGGAGATTTCCCTTTAAACAAATCTGAAACAAGCTTTATGCTTTTATAAAGGGGAAAAACGATTTTTCATTGAAAGAAGCGAAGGGGTTTAAGGTGGGACCCATGGGAGGCCAAATCGCAATCGCAAATCGCGGGGGGGAGGAGCAAATGTATTGTGCAAAGGGAATAGCCGATTGCGATCAATCGCATCGGCGGGGAGGGAAGCGGAGGTTTAAAACACTTAATAAATCTTTAAAATGTGATTTAGTGCATTTATAAAGGAAATAGCGATTTGGCTTGGGAAATGGGCGAAAGTTTTTAAGGTGGGGCCTGGCCAATCGCAATCGGAAGATCGGAAGGGAGCGGGTGTAACATATTGAGGGCAATGCGATTGCGATGGAGCGATGGGCTGTGGGTCGTTCGATCGGATGGGCAGATTGATGGCGGAGGTGTAATCGGGCGGAGTTAATCGCAATCGGAGTATTCGGAGATGGGTCAATTGAGGTAGGTTGATCGAGACGTGCAATTGCGATGATGTGATTGCAATATGGGTCGTCGGATCGTTTAAGAAGATCTACGGTCGGGAATTCATTGGGCGGGGTCAATCGGGACGTACGACTTAAGTGTTGCGATCAATCGGAAGTGGGACCTTTGAGATGCGATTAGGCAATCAGATCGGGAAAAAGGGATTTTATAAAGAAAAACATTAAATTTTTATGAAATAAAGTGTAAGGAAGAAATGAGAAAAGGGGAAGGGTTAGGCTATAGGGGAGCTTTATTCACTCAGGCGTAAATTTCAATCCAAGAGTCAGTTTTGAGAGTATAATATACTGTTGGAAAGCTCTTTTCAGGCTTTTTCTGATGGACATACTTTGAACATGATTTTGTGCTGAAAATGTTGTGGAAAAATTCTCTGAAGGGTAGGGTGGTGACTTTGTAGAGATAACAACTTTTGAAGTGTGACTTATTACATATGATGACATAAAATTACATAAAAGATGGCAACAAAGACAAAGTATCATGTTTTCACCTCAAAACATGGTCTTGAGGTGAAAATTACATCAAGCTCAATAAAAAATTTCTTTGATCTTCTCAGATGCTGTGACTTTGAGTTTATTAGACTTGCTCATGATTTTGCTGACATTTATTGACACTTGACTCATCAATTTGACCATGATGAGACCTTAGAACCTAATGAGACCAACCCTATGACCTAATAACATAAATTGAAAAATGAAAGTGAATCATGACTAAGACCAAAGAGAGGAGAGTCAACAAGTTTCACATGAGGGAAAACTGATGAAAAACCACTACCATCAATGAATCCATGACCTAATGGTATGGTGAAAATTTATGGTATGGTACTCTTAATATGCAAATGCAAAAGTGCAATTTTGATCACTGATTGCTGTATGACTAGACTGACACTAACATTGCCTCCAATGGGGATGGTAGCTCCTTGGAGGTGCCAAGAACACCGTAGACCAAGTAGCCTTATCCATTGGGCATGGAGTAAAAAAAAACTAAAAACTGACACAATGCAGACTGACTCTGACTCAAGACTAGGACTAAAAACTAAAATAAAACCAAACTATACACATATCATTCAAGTTTTATAGCCTTCACCTCGGGCACCAAATTTCAATGACTGTGTATTTTGAAATTTGACCAAAAATAACATGGTATATACAATGATTGTGACATAGTTTCTTATCCATTATCTTCAACAGTGGTAGTGCTTCAAAAGCCTACCATTCGCTGCTCCTCCAGGGCAATCTTGGCCATCCATCTCTGAAAGGGCAATCTTGGCCATCCATCTCTGAAAGCAAGAAAGCATTCTGTCACCTGTATGCTGAAATCTTGTATGGTCTTTTCCACAAGTTGTCGAATTTACCATGCTTCCCTTTGTCCTCATTTCGTGCATCCCATCTCAACACCACATCGTCCAACTGAAACTTTTCTGCTTTCGTTTTACGGTCATAGATCTTTTTTATCTTCTTTTGCAACTTAATAGCGTTTTGAGACACTTCCTCTCTTGTTTGCTGAAGGTGGATCATTTGATTGATCCTTTGCTGGTTATCATCTTCCTCACTACCAGCCTCTTGTAATAATCTCATGATCAGAACTGAAAGTGATGTAGGAAAAACAACATCAGTACCATAAACCAATTCAAACGTTGACATACCTATGGATTTCTTGCTGCCGACTCTATTTGCCCATAACGCGTTGATGAGCTTTTGATGCCAGATCCTTTTATTTGCTTCCAACACTTTCTTGATTATGTTAATTAGAGATTTATTGGATGATTCTGTTAGGTCGTTGCCTTGTGGGTAGTACGCTGTTGAATGGCCCAACACAATATTGTATTTGTCGTAGAAATCCACCATCTTCTTAGATTTGAACGTTACAGCGTTATCTGTTATAATTTTGTGAGGGCAACCAAAACGAGATAAGATATTTGACTCTAGAAATTGAATGATTACCGTGTTAGTAACCTGCCTTGCTGGAACGACCTCGATCCATTTGGTGAAGTAATCTGTTCCTGTTAAGATCCATCGATGTTGTGCTGATGATGCGGGATGGATTTCTCCTATGAAATCAAGTCCCCACTGCTGAAAGGGAGCATTTACAGCGACTGGCTTCAAGGGAAGAGGAAGCAATTTCCTTTTCCCCTGGAAAATTTGACACTCATGGAAACTCATCACTGTTTTGTACAAATCTGAAAATAAGGTGGGCCAATAATATCCTGCTCTCAACACTTTGTTAGCTGTAGTTTTCCAAAACAAATGACCACCACAATCACCTTTGTGAAAGTCATGCATCACCTGCTGAGCCTCATCTTCAACCAAACAATTAAGCAGAATACCTCCTGGGTCTTTCCAATAAAGAGCACTGTTTAAAATACAATATTTGGCAGATTTAAGTTTCAGTGATCTACCTTTGCTTTTAGACATCCCTGGAGGTGGTGTAAGATGCTGAAGAACATAAACAATGTCTGAATACCATGGGGATTGGAGGAAAATGTCTGAAACTGGAACAAGCAAACCATCATCCTCATCCTGACTTTGCTGTTATGAGATTTATATCCAAAGCATGCATGTTTGATTGGGCCATTAGCTTTTCCAAGCCTTGTCCTTTGATCAACTTTGTGGGTTTAATCTCCAAATCATATTCCAACATAGCTGCTATCCACTTACCTCTTTGACGTTCTGGATCTATTTGCATCAGGACATCTTTCACTGCTGCATTGGGAACATATGCTATAGTATACTCTAAAATCCTTCAATGCTTTTATAAGGGCCAATGCTTGTTTCTCAATGATATTATACCGCAAGGCAACATCTCGAAAATTCCTACTGAAAAAGGCAATTGGCTTTTCAATCTGATCTCTCTTTTGCATCAATACCGCAGCCATAGTATGCTCTGATGTAAATGAAAATATAATGAAATCTTGTGTAATCAGGACTAATCAAGACAGGGGCATTGGATAGAGCAAACTTTACCAGATTAAATGACTTGATAGCCTCCTCACTCCATTTGACAGTGCTATCCTTCTTCAACATGTTAGTCATTTCTTTTAGGTGTTCAGCTAAATTGGATATAAATCTGCGCAAGAAGTGCATCTTACCATTGAATGCTTGAATCTCTTTTTTATTTCGTGGAAGATCTATGTGCTGAATTGCCTCCACTCTCGAAGGATCAATACGGATACCATCTTTAGAGATGATATGACTCAACAACTTGCCTTCATCCATAGCAAAGAGACTCTTCTTTGGATTAAGAGAAATCCCAAACTTTCTGCATCGCTGAAAAACAACTCTCAAATGGTGCAAATGTTCATCATCAAAACCAAAAAACATTGTCAGATCATCCAAATAAACAACAAGAAAAACATCATTTTCATGGGCAAAAGCAATGTCCATTGCTCGCTGGAAAGTAGCTCCAACATTCTTCAGTCTGAATGGCATTTTGGCATACTGGAAAGTTCCCCAGGGTGTTGTGAAAGTAGTTTTGTCTTGGTCTTTTTCATGCACCAAGATATGATTATAGCCGGAGTAGCCATCGAGTAGTGACATCCTTGATGCTCCAACTATTCTCTGCAGAATATGGTCCATCTTCGGAAGCAGATAGTTATCCTTTAGGGATGCTTTATTCAGATTCTGGAAATCTATACATAACCTTATCTCTCCCGTCTTCTTACGTACCGGGACCAAATTCGAAATCCAATTAGAAAATCTAATCGGGACTATGATACCAGCTTCTGTTTACCTCTTTTTCAATGGATGGCAGTAGCTTTGGGTTGATCCTTCTCAACTTCTATCTAAATGGCTTCTGATCTGGCTTGATGGGAATAGTATGTTGAATTATATTTTTGTCATACACCTTCAAATTTGAATAATTCCACGCAAACACAACAAAAAATTCAGAAAGTAATTTAACATACTGTTCCTTTACCTCAGGGGACAATGCCTTTGATAACTTCACAAGCTTGGGCTTGCCAGCTGTTCCAAGGTTCACATCTTCAACTCCTTTCTCAGTAGGCACCAAGCTTGGTTTGTTTGCAACATCATCCTAGTCAAAAAGCTCCTCTAAAGGTATGAGACCTCTAGGAATTACATTGTCTTTCAGCTGCAACACGTCCATCTGCTTTGCTTCGATTTCTTGATCATCAACATTATTGTCACCCTCTATGGGAGTATCCTTGAATTTTCCTTCACTCTGCAAAAAAACATTAATTTCATTGTCATCCAAAAACACTTGCCAATACCTTAGATTATCCGGAACAGGAGGCCGATGTTTGACATAAATTTCAAACTTGTTTATGGTATTCATTGGAATTTTCAAGTTGCTTGCAGTAGTGGCAAGAGAATCAGCAATTAGATTCTGCATTTTGGGTACTGCTGTCAAAGTGTACTCAAGAAATGTCCTCAAGATGTCTAGGACTGCATTTCTGTAGGCCCTCAATCGCAGATGCTTTTCTTGATACTCTCCTTTTACCTGTTTGATTATCAACTCTGAGTCTCCATAGACAGAAATCCTCTTTGCATTCAACTTCTTCAAAATTTTCAAACCTGCAATCAAAGCTTCATACTCTGCTTCATTGTTAGAGCAGTCAAAAGCTAATTTGTAAGCACATACTCTAACATTACTAGGAACTTTTTCAGGCTGGAAAACAGGGCTCCGAATCCATATTACTATATCAGCACCATCCTTACCAACAACTCCATCAAAATCCATGCTCCAAAGGCTTTCTTCTTCTTCTTCTAGATGCTGAAATTTTGCTTCTTTCTCTACTTTGTCTTGACTGACTTTTGCATTCTTTTGCTGTTCATTGTTTTTTTTGCTGCTGGTAGGCGGAAGGCTCAGAAGTGCTTGCTGCTTTATCCTTTTCCTGTTTAAGGACTTCCCTAAAATTTTCTGAAATCTCAGGTATCTCATCTACTTCTACCCACTGAACATTTTCATCATTCAAACCACCATCTGAATATAATACAAATGACTCTAAATCTATGTAAACTGCATTAATAGGATGATTAACTGGCTTCTCTTTGCTGGTAATCATGCATTTCATTTTCTTCTCCCTATATAATTTTCTCAACTGACCAAATACGAGAATGGTGGCATAAGAAAAGTCAAGCTGCATTGTTCCTTTAAGTTTTGCACCCCAAGACCTTGATAGAAGCATTCCAAATTGAGGTGGAACGTCGGCAACAACTACATCCATCAAAACATTCTTGGCTGGGATTTGATCTAAAGATACTACCAAGTCTTTAATAAGACCAATACAATGGACCCTACCTGAGTCAAAGGAATACAAATCATGGTATTTGCGGGTAATATCAAGTCTTAACTTCTCCATAATGGCTTTGGGCATCAAATTATGTGAGGCTCCGGAGTCCAACATAGCATTATGTAGGATGAACTCATGACTTAGGTAGAAGGGAGGGACTTCACTTTCTTTTGATTGATCTTCTGTGGCTGGACCAAAAATGAGTTCAGGATAACCATCTTCAACATTTACCATATCTGATACAGAGTCTATTTGCAAAATTCTAGACACGCGATGTTTATAAGCACTATTTTTCACCAATTCAGTCAAGGGCATGGACACTTTCATCTTAGAAATTTCATTTTCCAAATTAAAAGAAGGAACTTTTTCTACCTCTTTGGCAGAAGGATCTTTCTTTTCTACTTTCTCCTTTGCTGTGCTCTGCTGGTTCTTTTCATTTGTAGTGTTAATCGCTGAAGATGTCTTGCTGGGGGAAGGATCGGCAGGCTCTTTTCCTTTTCTTTGAGTGTTTGAGGAGTCATTAGCTCTTTTCTCTTTTGAATGGGACCGTGTGACACATCTTTGCTCCTCAAAGAGTACTGCTTTTGTTGCATGGATAAAGCGTTCATATATCCTCTTTGGTAATCATCAGACTCTTCTTCTATCATTGTATCATTAGCCAATATGAAATCTTCATATTTTTGAATGTCTGTCATTGCAGTATATTCTTCATCTTCTGTGAGAAAGATTGGTGCACCGTCTGTTGTGAAGAAATGATTGGCTTCAATCACAGGATCATCATCATCGTCCGTCTCTGTTCCCTGAACGTAATTCTGCTGCAAAGGAGTTCTGATCTGCTGTTGTGGTGCAGCTTGGTCCTGTGCTCTCTGTTCTCTTTGTTTAATTTTGAATTGTGGCTGCTGCCCTCTGAAATTCGGATTCCTGATTTGTGTTTTAGGTCTATCTGCAATAGTCAATCGATCAACCATATTCTCCATTGTTTAGATCAAAGTGTCCATCTTACTGTGTGAAGGAGAGGCTTCTTCTTTCACAGTGCCTCTCTTTTCAGCTCTGGTCCGTGCTCTTTTGGCCAGCAGATTTGCTTCTACGCTCACAACTATCTTCTGCATGTCTTCAAGTGTGGTAGGATCTCTTTCTCGTCGCTGATATGCCATATCAACATCGAAACCATCTGGAAACTTGAGCAAGGCTAATCCCACAGGGGGTTTTAGGTTGGCTGGAATAGCATTATATACATCATTGAATCTTACACAATAATCCTGTACAGTTTCACCCACATTTCTTTTAATATTTTCATATTCAGATAAAATTTGGAGTGGGTTTTTCTTTACCTCCCATCGGTCTAAGAACTGTGTATGTAACTCCTGCAAAGTGCGAATAGAGCCTGCTGATAAGGCTCTGAACCACTTTCTAACTTCACCTCCAAAGCTTTGGACAAACAACCTTGTGGTGACATTTTTTGCCTCTACCTCATGAAGATCAAAAAAGTCATTCATCTTATCAACATGCCGCTGGGCTGTGATGCTTTGAGTGGTATCAAAGATAGGTATTTTTCTTTGGTAATCAGCAGGCATATCATTCAGGACTTGAGGTAAAACCAGGGGTGCATAGTGGGCAACCATGACTCGAGGTGGATTTACAACAGTGTTTGTGATACTAGGATTTAAGGGAGGTGTTGATGGAGGAGTCAAAGCTCAGAATCGACTTCTGACACTGATGGGAATGTTGATGAATTAAGGGGAGGAAATGCTGTTTCTGATAACTCTGAAGGCTCAGGGATATTGGTTACAATGACAGATGTCTGAGGGGAATTCAGAATATAATCATCAATTGATGTATTTTCCCTTTGAACTTCAAGATCTACAAGAAATTCTGGATCTAAAACTGTGTCATCAAGTGCAGTGTCATATTTATTTCTGAACAAAGAAAGTTCAAAACACTCATCAAAAGAAAGATCTTCTACAAACAACCACTCATTGGGCTAGGTATGGTATTTGAAGATAGGTCTAGGACCTAGTGATCCCTCTTGTCTTTTGACTATTTTTGGAATGAGATTAGGATTTTCAAACACAGGGGGAGGATTTGGATCAGGATTGGCCCTTGTGTATCTTCTTGAAGCCAGTGTGGTCGAATTTCTACTATACAATGTTTTATTTTCAGCCTATCAAACTCTGAACATTTCCATCCAGAGTCTAGGAATTTATATTGAAGATATTACTGGGGTGGCCAATCTTTTGTTTTAAATAGTCCCCAGTATGGTTGTCAGAAATGTTAGCACCTAATTTGAACCTCAAGCTGAAAAAGGCAAATCAGGGTAATCTCAAACCATGCTCAACCTTGTAGCTAGCCTTACAAGGTCAGGAGAGGGCTCTCTCTGGGAAAAGATATTCAATAAAATATAACAGTGAACTGATTTTAGGCTAGGTATAATGATGGGAAATGTTTTTAGAAATTTCACGGTTGTATGGAAAAGATGGGGCAGTTTGAAACTAGGGAATTAAATCAGGGATACAGGGTATTTCATGGGGCAAGGTGGGCATGAAATTTTAGCAATTAAGTTTAAATAATGATGGGATGGTAAGAATGGTGAGGAGCTGAAAAGGGCATAGGAGATGGATCCTTTTCAAACAGAAGAAACACAGAAAATTGAATGATTTCCCAAGGTAGAGCATTAAAAATGGATTCTACCTATCTAACTTGAAAGCATTCAACCAGAAATGTTTATGAATGTATGGTAAACATGACAAATTTACAGTTGAAAAAAAAGGAGAGAACAAATGCTAAAATTCATACCACACGGATCCCACAAATCAGAGCTGCATATCTTATTAATTCCCTGTCAAGCTGTTACAATGGAGTGCAGAGCGTCCTCGGTGATTTCCAAACTATTTCCACACTATTCCCCTACCGATTTTTACAAATGACTGGAAATTACATTAAATAGACAGAATTTGAGGGAAATTGATCCACAGAAAAAGGGAGCTGTTTCACCGAAATTTGAACATAGGAAAAAGACCAACGATTCTGCTCCTGAAAAGAAGGAACAATAGTACATTTTGACCACCTTTGAAGCTTTGCTGTTACACTGAATAAATGGAAATAGGAAATCTGAAGAACAGATTCCTATTTTATCGTTGCTGTAGAACTCTGTGTTCCATATTTAGCTCTTGGCCTTTTCACTGTTTCTCTGTCTTTATCCGTTGAAGAAAACCAACTTTTGGAGAAATGCCTTTTGAACCAATAAAAATGAAATTATGCCCTTTAGTGAAGGAAAAACTCATTTTGAATGAGGAAGAGCGAAGGGAAAGGAGGTGGGGCCCGAATCGCAATTGCAATCGGAAGAGGAGAGGGAGTATCACATAATATAACAATGGAAAATTTGCGATGCGATTAGGAGTTATTCAACAAGCGAGGTCCGATGGTGGAAAATCTCCATAAAACAATCGAAAATGATTTTTCACCTTTTATAAAGGAAAAGACCAATTTTCATTTGAAAAGGAGGAAGGGATCATGGTGGGACTGGCGGACTAAATCGCAATCGCAAATCGGAGTTTGGGAGCAGGAGCAATGCTATAAAATTTGCGATGCGATTGGAATAGGTGCGATGGAGTGAATGGATAAGCCGAAGGGATAATGGGGAGATTTTCCTTTAAACAAATCTAAATCAAGCTTTATGCTTTTATAAAGGGAAAAATCAATTTTTCATTGAAAAGAGAGAAGGGGTTTAAGGCGGGACCCATGGGAGGCCAAATCGCAATCGCAAATCGCGGGGAGGAGGAGCAAATGTATTGTGCAAAGGGAATAGCCGATTGCGATAAATCGCATCTGCGGGGAGGGAAGCGGAGGTTTAAAACACTTAATAAATCTTTAAAATGTGATTTAGCACATTTACAAAGGAAATAACGCTTTGGCTTGGGAAATGGGCGGAAGATTTTAAGGTGGGGCCCGACCAAACGCAATTGGAAGATCAGAAGGGAGCATGTGTAACATATTGAGGGCAATGTGATTGTGATGGAGCGATGGGTTGTGGGCCGTCCTATCAGATGGGCAGATCGATGGCGGAGGTGTAATCGGGCGAAGTTAATCGCAATCGGAGTAATCGGGGATGGGTCAATCGGGGTGGGTCGATCGGGATGTGTGATTGCGATGATGCGATCACAATATGGGGCATCAGATCATTTAATAAGATCTACGGTCGGGACTTAATCAGGCGGCTTCAATCGAGACACACGACTTAAGTGTTGTGATCAATCAGAAGCGGGACCTTTGTGATGTGATTGGGCAATTGGATTGGGAAAAAGGGATTTTATAAAGAAAAACATTAAACTTTCATGAAATAAAGTGTAAGGAAGAAATGAGAAAAGGGGAAGGGTTAGGCTATAGGGGAGCTTTATTCACTTAGGCATAAATTTCAATCCAGGAGTCAGTTTTGAGAGTATAATATACCATTGGAAAGCTCTTTCCAGGCTGTTTCTGATGGACATACTTGGAACACGATTTTGTGCTGAAAATGTTGTGGAAAACTTCTCTGAAGGGCAGGGTGGTGACTTTGTAGAGATAACAGCTTTTGAAGTGTGACTTATTACATATGATGACATAAAATTACATAAAAGATGGAAATAAAGGTAAAGTATCATGTTTTCACCTCAAAACATGGTCTTGAGGTGAAAATTACATTAAGCTCAATAAAACATTTATTTGATCTTCTCAGATGCTGTGACTTTGAGTTTATTAGACTTCCTCATGATTTTGCTGACATTTATTGACACTTGACTCATCAATTTGACCATGATGAGACCTTAGAACTTAATGAGACCAACCCTATGACCTAATAACATAAATTGAAAAATGAAAGTGAATCATGACTAAGGCCATAGAGAGGAGAGTCAACAAGTTTCACATGAGGGAAAACTGATGACAACCCACTACCATCAATGAATCCATGATCTAATGGTATGGTGAAAATTTATGGTATGGGACTCCTAATATGCAAATGCAAAAGAGAAATTTTGATCACTGATGACAGTATGACTAGACTGACACTAACACCCTCCAAGCCCCATTAAGTTTCAGGTAGCTCTGAGGCCCCACAACTTGAAACAAAACCGTAATTTGACCGACACACCTCCTCGCTTGTCTACCCTAGAAGTGATTAAAAGGATGATGAACAAAAGCCACAATTGGGCTACCACCACCCTTGGCAGTCTCATCATCTGACACTTTAGGCCAACAAAGTCCTCTACAAAGACAATGCCAAACCAACCAAAGCAAATATTGAACAGAGAAAGCTGCTAAGCTTGAAAATTTTACTTGCAAGAGAGAATTACTAGAGACCTCGCAAGCAAGGATGATATATACCCAGCCTCCTTGGTGTCCTACATGCCCAAACACTAGGGGCTTTCTGATTGCCTATACAGAACTTGACCTTGAAAAACTTGAATCCTAGACAATTATACCTTGAACCAACACTGTGATTGAAGTAACCCCATTATCGTTGGAATTGCTGTTCAACGTTGTATTCTTAGAAGGTGCGGCAGGGGATTTCAGAGATAGTAAGCCACCATGTGCTCCTAGAGAGATGTTTCCCAAGGCAGGGGGATGGCAGAGATAGTAAGCTACCTTGCGCTCTTAGAAAGATATTTCCCACTGTAGTCTTACAACCCATTCCCGGAAACCAAATACAAAACCTTGTGACAGACCAAATGCCAAATATACTCTAAGGCAATCTAGAACATGAAAACCTTGTGACAGACCAAATGGAAAATATACTAAGGCAATTTAGAACCTTCATGTTCAAAAACCTTGTGAGAGACCAAATGCCAAATATACTCGTGGCAAATCTAGAACCTTCATGTTCGAAAACCTTGTGACAGATGAAATGCCAAATATACTCATGGCAATCTAGAACCTTCATGTTCTACTCGCTAACGAAGGCTTCAATGACATGCTTCATCATATTGATTGCATGGTGGGGGAAGGGGTTAATGCCCTCACTTGTGCCTTATTCCTGTCTGATATCACACCATTTGGGATTTTTACTTTCTAAATACTTATTTAAAAAAATTAGTGTAATATATAAATTAAATAATCAATATTCCCAATTGCAATAAGTTACTTTTAGACTACTCAAAATAATCTTTCAAAATACTCATGGCAATCTAGAACCTTCATGTTCGAAAACCTTATTACAGACCAAATGCCAAATATACTCATGGCAATCTAGAACCTTCATGTTCTACTCGCTAACAAAGGCTTCATGGCAATCTAGAACCTTCATGTTCGAAAACCTTGTGACAGACCAAATGCCAAATATACTCATGGCTTCATTTTTTTTTTTTTAGATCTAGGACAATCGGTCACTGGTGAGAGTTGCCTGAGCAAGGCCCGGGTACAAATCCAACTGGCTGCCACTATAAACCTAGGCTAGGTGCAACAGCCTGCAAGCCGCACACAATAGCAATGAACTTATGCCTCAACAAGAGCCGAGACGTCCATTATGGGGTCGCCTACTCTTCTAGCCAAGACACAACAGGCGTATGTCTCCACGAAGGTTTGATCCTGGGTGGATCTGCTGAAAGTCAAGTGCTTTCACCATTTGCCCCCACTTCACGGACTCATATTGAATGCATGGTGAGGGAAGGGGTTAATGCCCTCACTTGTGCCTTATTCCTGTCCGATACCACACCCTTTGGTAATATATAAATTAAATAATCAATCTTCCCAATTGCAATAAGTAACTTTTCGGCTACTCAAAATCATCTTTCAAAATAGGTTTTCATATAAGTGTAGTGTTTTTTATTTGTTAATATTCATTCAAAATCATTTCTTAAAGTAGTTCGAGCTAAAACTATTTTTTGTTAAATGTTTTTTTTTCATTTGCATTAGTTATATCGGTTTTCATATAATTAGCTTTAGTTATATCAGATTTTTTATAAGTGTTTTTTTATTAGTTGATATTCAAAATCGTTTCTTAGTTATATCGGGTTTCTTATAAGTGTTATTTATTTGTTGATATTCAAAATCATTTGTTAAATTAGGTGGACCTCAAATTAATTTTGGGTAAATGTGTTTCATTTGTAATATAAATATAATTTTGGGTAAATGTTTTTCATTTGTCAATATAAATACAAATAAATATGGATTTAAATAATATTGATATTTTTATTTGAAAAATTTATATATATATAGTTTATTATTGAATTTTAAAAATTATATTAATGTTAATATATTGATATTTTTATTTGCAAAGTATATATATATATTATTGGATTTTAAAAATTATGTTAATGTTTATTTTTGAAATTTTTTGTTGAATATATATCTATCGAAGCGATTTTTGATTGCTAACTTTGCACAATCGAAGTGCCCTAGAAGAAGTGCCCTAGAGGTTTTTAAGGGTTCTGTCTCCATATATAGAATCAAAAAACCAGTTTGAATAACAAAAACCCAAAATTTACCTCAAAATTCCAGCAGAAACTTCAAAAAGTCATACTAAAGACAACTCCTCTATCGAGTAGTCTTTAATTTTAAAATAACACGTTATTATAATGATAAATAAATTTTATTATTTGTTTTTTGAAAAAGTTTGTCGATTAATGATATATATATATATAGATTTTGATATTAAAATTCCATTTTGTTAATTATTTTATTATTATTATATATATGTTATTATAACTTTATAATAATATATATAATTGAATTTTAATGTTATATATATATATAGATTTTGATACTATAATGTTATTTGTTAATTATTTTATTATTATTATATATATATTATTATAAAATAATATATATAATATAAAATTATTAATGAAAGTTTATAATAATATATATTACTGAATTTTATTTTTTAACTTTATAATAATATATAAAGTTTATTCTGCATTTTTGTCACTAATATATATATGAAAATATATAAATTAATTAATTAATTAATTATTTTTTTTTTTTTTTTTTTTTTTTTTTTTTTTTTTTCCGAGGAATAAACTCGCGGAGAACCCGGGCGCACTTCCCCAGAATATCTGGATGGTACGCGCGATAAACCGTCGGCGCTGATTACGGCGCCTGACCCCAAGGGACTCAAATTCAGAATCAAACTCGTGACCTCCCTGATTACGGAGAGGACCCACGTCTGGCTCAGACAAGTTGAGCTATCCCTTAGGGCTAATTAATTAATTAATTAATTATTATAAACACCATTATTTATAATTTTTATTTAAAAAAAAATGATGTGATTTATATATACGTTATTATAAAATAATATATATAATATACTTTATAATAATATATAAAGTTTATTCTCGGTAATTAATTATATATGAGAAGATATATAAATTTCATTAAAATAAGTGTATAAATTAATTGATTATTTTTATAATGAAAAATTATTATAAATAATGTTTATTTAAATAAAATAAAATGATGAGATTTATATATATAAGAAATTTAATAAAAATTAAATTTTATAGGTAAAGATTATAGGATTAATGGCTAGTTTTTAAGTTTGATTTTTTGAAATTTTTTTAGTTTATTTTTCGATCTAATTAAATTTTTTTGGATTAATGGCTAGTTTTTAAGTTTGATTTTTTGAAAATTTTTTAGTTTATTTTTCGATCTAATTAAAATTTTTTGGTTTATTTTTCGATTTAATTTGTCTAGAATTACAAGTTTATATTATTATAAAATAATATATATAACATAATATATAAATTATATTGAAAGTTCATAATAATATATATTACTGAATTTTAATTTTTAACTTTATAATAATATATAAAGTTTATTCTGCATTTTTGTCACTAATATATATATAAATTAATTAATTAATTAATTAATTTATTATTATAAACACCATTATTTATAATTTTTATTTAAAAAAATTAAAATGATGTGATTTATACATACGTTATTATAAAATAATATATATAATATACTTTATAATAATATATAAAGTTTATTCTTGGTAATTAATTATATATAAGAAGATATATAAATTTCATTAAAATGAGTGTATAAATTAAATAAAATGATGAGATTTATATATATAAGAAATATAATAAAAATAAAATTTTACATGTAAAGATTATAGGATTAATGGTTAGTTTTTAAGTTTGATTTTTTGTAAAGTTTTTAGTTTATTTTTCGATCTAATTAAAATTTTTTGGTTTTTTTGGATCTAATTTGTCTAAAATTACAAGTTTGATAGGTGAACTCTTCACAATAGTGTAATAGGGGTTTTTGATATATATAGTAAAAAAAACCAGGTTAAACAACACAAATCAAAATTTGGTCATAAATTTTTTTGTAGCCAGAAACTCTAAAAAGTTGCATTTTAAGAGTCGCATTTTAAGACAAAATCGCACATTAAGACTACGTTAATTTTTAATAGCAGATATTTTCTCATAATTATTCATATTATTATTTTATACCCATGTTATTATAAAATGATCTCATTTATATATAGAAAATAGGAAAAGAGAAAAATGATGTTATTTATATATGGAGAATATAAAAAGAAACATAATTATATGGTTAATGGTTGGTTATTAGCTAGGAATAACATTTGCACATGGAGAATTCAATATATATTACTAATTGGAAAAAATGTAAAGGATCTAGTTAGGAACGACATTTGCACATGGAGAATTCCATATATACTATTTACTGGAAAACATGTAAAGGATTTAATAGTTTTTTTTTTTTTTTTAAATAATATATGAATAGTGATTTAAATTTAGTGGGAAAATGTGAAGGATTTAATATTGGTAAAGATGATTAATTAATTAATCTATTTAATTTCAAATAAGTAAAGTTTTAATATTATTTTTGAATTATCATTAATAGTTGGTGGTTTGTATTGAAATTATTACTATTTTAAAGTCAGGTAATATTTTTAACTACTATGTAAATAAGAAGTATACAATATGTTCTATGTTTACAAGTTTATATGTTGTAAATAAGAAGTATACAATATGTTCTATGTTTACAAGTTTATATGTCTACAAGATTATTATTGGGAAAAATCGAATTAGTAGCATAATCTGTTAATTTAAATGGTGACAAAATTATAAAAATAATAAAATTTGAAGTAATTTGAAACTTTATTAGAGAGCTTAGAGCTAACTTCACCTTGGATAATACTGATGTTGCAACTCTCATATATGAAAAAAATGAAAAGAAAATGCATTTATATGGATGGTTATTCTATTTGAATTGTATCAGGAATTTCATCTTCCATTTCAAAGTTTAACCTTGTTGATGGGTTTTATTGTTTACTTTTACATTTAATCCAAATTTCTTATTGGGTTTTACACCACCTAACTAATTCCTTGTCCATGTTGTCTTCAATTTCCAAGAGATTTCAACTGTTTGAATGTATCTTGTCTTTCGAGTTTTTGTGTTTTTTTGTATTAGGATCCCAACCTCTAACCAACTCCTCAACCTTGGAATTTTTCATAAACCTCTCTCTGTTTTGGCTTCTTGTTCTGCATCGGGTATCTCTTTTTGAATTTCATGAGACACAGATTACTCATAAATAACACTTGAAACCGTTGTAGAGAACTGGGCTTGAGAACTAGATGGTTGATGAGAGCTTCCCCCTCTTCAACCCCTTGAGCAAGTTGGTTTGACCATTTTGACAACTAAATAGACCAAACTATCCATGCCAGTAAATGGAACACAACAATAAGCAGAATTGACCACATAATCACCTGACATGACTTGGAAAGGGAGGAGAGTAAAAAGAAGAATTGAGAAAGGACGAGAGAGCCAAGATGACCCATTGTGTTAGGTATGTATTATATTATTTGCATGACTTCCTACAAGTCTTATATGTTGCATCAGGTGTTGGGTGTTTGGGAGGGGGGGGGGGCCCCCGTTGGGAACCCCCTTATGTAAGGGTCCTCAGGCACATTGCTTTTTCCTTTAGTTGCTTTTTTGGTTTGGGTTTTTGAGTGTAAAATCTGTGTTAATGTGTGTGTTATACATTACATCTTTTTTGTTTTATTAAAAATATGTTTGTAGCAATTAATTGTACAAGGATAAAGCCTATATTTGGTGTTAGAGGGATTTTGGGTTCAGTGGACACTTTTGTGGCTAAAGAGTTTTGCTCAGGCCTATGGTAGACCCTATAAGAGTGAAAGATTTGCAGAATTGATGTTTGTGGGGAAAGGAAATGACAATTAGTTAAAAGATAAAGATTGATAAATTCAATAGGAAAGTTTTGAGCCTTGAAGGCTTAAAATGGAAAGATTTGTTGGTAGAAATATCATTGGATCGTTAACGATGACGCGAATGGGTGCTAGTTGCTCTGGCTTTGCCTGAACCTGTGCTTTTGGCCTCCTGTTGAGGGCTTCCCTCCCTCTCCCCGGGTACCATCCTCTAGTCTCAAGAGTTTTGCCATAGTTTCTCTGGTTCATCTTGTGTCTGTTCTCTTAGCCCCTTGCTGAAGTCCCCACACCCCATTCCATTCCCCCCTCGCTTCCCCTTTGCTTCGACGGTCTTGGTGGGGTTGGGTTTGTTTTTCCGGGGCCTCGATGGTAGTACTGGCCCAAGATGGTTCATTGGTTGCTGAAATCGAAACTTTTAATTCCATGGTGGCTTCAACCCCTAAGTTTCAGAAGCAAGGTCTATTGATATTCGTGAAAAAGGAAAATTAAATCCCTAAGATTCAGATTAGCATCCCTCAAGCCCACTCTCGTGCTTTGCAGCTTGCAGACAGGGGTCTTATTGGCTAGTTCATGGGCCTATGTATGTCTCTGTGAACAATTAAATCTTGGATCGAGAAGAATTGGAATCCTCTCATCAAGGGAAAGGTTATATATTTTTTCTGTGGTAAGGGTTTCTACAACTTCTACTATGAGAATCGTCTGGATAGAGATTTAGTGTTTAGAAGTGGCCCATACTTGGGAGCCTAGGGGATGTATTTGGATTGGTGGAGTCCAAGCTTCAACGTGGAATGTGATGTTCCCTCTTCAGTCCTAGTCTGGGTGAAGTTGCCATACATTCCTCTTCACTGCTGGAATGACACAACCTTTAGGGTGATTTGGATCTACCTTGGAAAGTATATAGACTGTTATAAACCTAAGGATGGTCTATTCTCTTATGTAGAAGTAGACCTAGAAAAAGGTCTCCCGAAAAAAGTAAATATATGTATGGATAGATGGAATCATTTGCAGGAAGTAGACTACGATCAACTTCCACTCAAATGTAAACTCTGTCATGAATACAAACACTTTGAAAAAAGCTATCCAAAACATCAAGATAGTTTGGAAAATCAACCAGGAGAAACGAATGAGCAATGGAAGCAAGTAAAAAGAAAAAAGGGGAACTCAAAGCAGAATAATGGGCCAACATCATATTCCAATTCCACCCCCAAGAATGTTGGTCCAAGCCATAGTGCACTTACCCCTCCTTTGGGAGCTCCCTTGGATGGTGGGGATGGCCAAGAAGAAGAAAATAGGTATGCAGTTATGGATTCAGTTCATGAGGACGAAAGCTCTCCCCCCCTAAATTAAATCTAGGTTTAATTCCCCCGAGGCCTCCATTCTCTCCTCGGCCTCGAAAAAGCAAAAATAAATAAACTCTAGTCTGAAACATCTAGCATCACAAAAGACACTTCAGATGAAGAGGAGGAAGAAGAATGATTATTATCCTCTAAGGAAGCACCAGGAACAACAATACCACTGAGCTCAACATACGAGAAATTAGAAGGCACAAGATCCAAGGAAATGGATAAAAAGGTCAGAATATTAGGAAGGATATTAAACAAAGAAACAAGGCCTGAAAAAAATGGGAAAAGACAATGTAGATTCCAACACACAATACCTCACCAGCTAGCTGGCTTTGGGAACAAATGAGGAAATAAATAAAGTATAGTGGGCCCTGTGAAGGGGGAGGCATCCACAAAGAAGAAAATTCATAATACAATCTCCTAGAATTGTAGGGGACTAGGATCTGGGAAAAGAATATCGGAAGTTAAATCTCTAATTCAAAAGGAAAGACCAATAGTCACTCTCCTTCTGGAGACAGAGTTGGGTGAGTCATACCTTCATTCATTACACTCCAAAATTTGGGGTCGCAACAATCTGGTAGCAGAAATCTTGAGAGGATCTTCACGAGGTCTCTGTACGTTATGCAATCCAATAAAATTACAACTGGTAAACTCGTTAAAAACCACCCATTGGATTGCAACTACATTTAAAAGTTTAGAGATGCATCAAAACTTCACTGTGATCAATGTATATATGCTTGTTCATTTATGAGAGAAATAATATTGCTGGAAATCACTGATTGAGCTAAAAAGTATCGAGTATGGTCGAAACTGCATTTTGGGAGGGAATTTTAATATCACAATGGGAAAAAATGAGAAAAGGGGAGGATCAAAAGTCAGGGATGCCTTCCATGAGAATATGGAGGATCTTATTCTTAACCTAAGACTTTTTGATGTCAAACCTCTAAAATTTATCTACACTTGGAATAATAAATGTACAAGCCTAGGCCATATTGTAGCTAGGATTTACCATTTTCCAAGCCTCTGATAGCCTCCTTATCTTAAAACTTTGCCTAAAATTATTTATTCTTTCATGGTGTGGCTCATACCATCACTCGATCAACCTCCTTATCTCCTTGTCCCTCAACCTGGGTCCTATCCCCTTCCGGTTCTCCCCTTTATGGTTGGACTCTCCTGGGTTCCTTGACTTGGTCTCCCTCTCTTGTTCGGAGTGGGTCGAGGGCAACCCAATTACCATCTGGGAAACAAAAATCAAAAGGTTAAAAAGAGACATTAAAAAATGGATAAAAGAAAATAAACCTGAAAGGAAATATGAAATAAGGGCAATGGAGGAAAACTTAGCCTCATTGCACGGACAAATGGAGACTACTTAGGTATATCTATTAGACTTCCAAAAAGAAGCTGAAACCTTCAAGGCCCTTCACGCTATCCTCAGAATATAAGAAGAATACTGGAGGCTAAAATCGAGAAACAATTGTCTCTTGGCCAGGGAAAGAAACACATAGTATTCCATAAGAAAGAAAAGTTCAAGGAAATAAAAACCAACATATCTCAGATCAATTATGGGGGAAAACTATAAATAAATTTGAGGATATAAAGAAAGATGCGGTGGATCACTTCAAGAGTATTTACCATGGGGACCCTTTGAGAGATGTTGAGAGTGAGGATTTTTCCTGGAGTGTATAACTTCAATGGTTTCATTGAAAATGAACAAGGCGTTTGTCTCCGCTCCATAGGAAGATGAGATTAAGTCTATTTTTTTCTCCTTCTCCCCAGACAAGGCCCCTCATCTAAACGGGTTCTCGGCCTGCTTCTATCAGAATTTCTGGGAGGTGATAAAAGAAAGACCTATGTCGAATGGTTGGATACTCCTTCAAGAGTTTTATTATGGGCGGGGGAATTAACACCTCCTTCTTAGCTTTAATCCCTAAGGGGTCTAATCCATCCTCCTCTTCTAGATTCCTTCCTTTCTCCCTCTGTAATGTCTCTTATAAGATCTTCTTGAATTTGCTTGCCTCTAGGCTCAAACATCTCCTGCATCTATTGATCTCAGCCAACTAGGGGGGGTTTGTTTGGGGGAGGAATTTTTTTGATAATATTATACTGCTCCAGGAGGCCATTGACTCGTGCTGGAGAAGAGGTGATTAAGGAATGATAATAAAATTGGATATGGAAGATTTTTTCGACGGAGTCGGGCATAGTTTTTTGTTGAAAGTTCTAAAAAAATGGGGCTCGATGAAAACTTTATAAGGTGTACTTCCCTTTGTATTTATTCTCCTTGTATCGCTCCGTTGGTTAATGGCGAGTGACTGGCTTCTTTAAATCCTCCAAGGGGCTGTGCCAAGGCTACCCTCTCTCTCCTTTTCTATATATAATGATGGCAGACATGCAGAGTAGAAGATTGGAGAAATATCGAGACTCTCACCTCCTTCCCAGGATTAGATATAAAGGAGGAATCAAAATGATTAACCATGGACAATTTAAGGATTACCCAATTTTTCTTGGAGGGGAATTTGCTGTGATCTCTAGACAATTCAAAGGTGATATCGATTGGTTCCTCAGTGTCTTAGGAGGAGCCATAAATGACAGCAAAATTCATATGTATAGTTGGAATATCTCCCCTCATTAAGCAAAAAAAGAAGAAATCATCTTGTGATTCATAACAGTTAGGGACTTGTAAAGAATTTAACTACCTAGGAGTCCCTATGTTCCTAAGAAGAGTTGATCCATATTATTAGCAAAAATTCCTTGATAAAATCAAATCCAAAATAGTGAATTGGGGAGGAATCTGGCTTAATAATGTGGGGAGGACTATTATGGTGAAATTGGTGCTATCAGCTATCCGATTGTAACAATTCACTGCCCTTAAATCTTCTAAGTATGTTCTGCATCAACCCAGGATTAATGTTATAAAATTTCTCTGGGAGGGAGGAAAGACAAAAAACAAAAAATACCATTTGGTAAATTGGAAAACTATCAGAGCACCAAAACAACATGGAGGGCTAGGATTAAGAGACCCCACTATAGTCAATATGGTAATGGGGGCCAAGCTCTACTAGATCCTGACCACGAAGCTTGATCAATGGTGGGTGCAAGTAATGAGAGAAAAGTATATAAACCAGCATAGCAACAGAGGGGTGAAAATGGATTTGACTCACAACTCTCCAATCTGGAAACTGATGAGAACATCTTCAGACATCATATTGAATAGTTTGTGTAAAATTCCGGGCAAAGGGATCCTCTGTGTTTGGATCCCTTTCTTAGTCCTCTTAGGAATCACATGATGCAGAATGGGGTGGTCCATTTGGATCAAATTTCATATTGGGATCATCAGGGTCTATGAAAGGGGTGGAAATTGGAAAATATCCCGATAAATATGCTCCCACCAAGAGAGCACATAATTAAAAAGCTAAGTGGATGCACCCCCATTGCGCATACAATGGTGGAAAAGTGGGGATGGAAAAAATCCATTTACACAGTCAAAGAAGGACACTCCCATATGATTTTCAATACCCAAATCCCACCAAATTCCTCAATATGGAATAAAATTTGGAGAAAAAAACTATCCCTAAGGTAAAATTATTTTGTTGGCTGTTAGCTCGTAAAAAAATCCTCACAATAGAGAATTTACAGAAAAGAGGTTTCATTGGCCCCTCCAGATGTCCACTATGCGAAAATTTTGAGGAAATCATCCCTCATCTCTTCCCCCAATGTTAGTTTTCAAAAGAAGTTTGGTCAGTAGCCCTTGGTCCACTTTTCCTCAGAACAAGATGGCTCGTTGATCTCATTCAGTTCTTTATCTCCTGGCCCAAATTTTATGCAAGCTCCCTTCAGGCCAAAAGTATTTTCAAGGAGCTATGGATTGATCTTCCCAAGTACGTTTGTTGGAAAATACGGTTATCAAGGAATAAAGTGATCTTCAACACAACTTACACAACGACCATAATCACAACCCTTAAAGCCATATCGTCTTGTATGGAATTTCACAGATCAACTATGAAACCATATTTGGATCATGAAAAATTAGCATGGATCTGTCCTTGGGTTTTCCCCTTGACCTGCTTGTCTTCTTAAAAAAAATCCCCTTTCATGCTCTTCCTGGATCCTTAGAATGTCTTTTTAAGGGTTTGTGGAATGGATGCAAAATTCGAATAAGTGGATTCTCCAATTTGATGGAGCTTCGAAAAGAAATTTTGGGGTGGCAGGAGGGGAAGGGATTCTCATTAATCCCGAAGGAGTCATAGAAGATATATACATGTGGGGATTGAGAAAGAAGACAAATAATCGAGCTGAGGCTTATGGAATTTTCCTTTATCTCACCTTGGCTCAGAAAAAAGGAATAATGGATATGATTATCCTAGGGGACTCCCTTATGATCATAAAGCAAATGAACCATAACTTGGAAACTCAAAACAATAAATTGAATCAAATCCTTAAGAGATCCCAGGGAATGATACCTCACTTTGGAAAATTATTAATTTTTTATATCCTAAGAGGTCAAGATAAGGAAGCTGACATGCAAGCCAACTTTTCCTGCAAGATGAAAGAAGAAAACAATGAGGTGAAGAGTATAGCGAGAAATTTTCCCATCCCCTAATTGTTTATATCAAAATACAAAGCTTGATAGTTAATTTTGAATCTTGCATTAAAAATTTAAATAATAAGATGAAAATAGGGATATGATGGGGTTTATAAGTCACGTCATCTCCCTTATGGCTCCCTCATGGAATTCCCCTATTCCTTCACTCCTGCCTCTTCACCCTCCCTCGCTCCCCCACCTCCCCCTCCCCCACCACATCACCCTCCTCTCTAGGCCACCTCAACCACTTATGATGTCTCCCCTCTTCACCCTCCATCCTATCCTCCCCGCCCTTGTCACATCTGGCCTATCATCACACGCCCCCTCTCCCCGCCTCGTGGTGGCTCTCCTCAACGTGATGTGAAAATTCATATGATGCATGCCTGTTTCCTCAGTCGGTTGTAACACTTGGAGCTGGATTGTGCTTAAGTGTGGGAGCTTAGTTGCTTGCTTCTCGGATCAGACTCCATAGCAAGCGCATTCAAGGAGAAAACTTGCAAATTACCTCTGAACAATATTGGAATTTACTCCATCCGGGGTGGTGCAGAAAGTTCTCGCGTGGGAGGGTGAATTTGGACAAGTCGGAAATCGTTTTAACAATAAGGAGAATTATGGAGAATCATTGGGATGCAAGAGGTAAGTGGACAATCCCACACTTCCGCATTTAGATAAGGCTTAAAAAATTCTATATAAGGATGCATAATGGTTTGATCTTCTGCCAAAAGAGTGGGTCTGTTTCAGTCCTAGTAGTAATTAGCTCAAGGACCTCGTGGCAGGGTTTGGGAAGTAAGGGTATCCAAGGTGTTTTCATGGCAGTGGGATCCGAGGGAAGTCACCCTCGGGAGTATGAGCTTGTATTTGTAGAGGGGGTTTATTTCGGTACATTAGATAAGAGGGAGAGAATTAAGAGGCTCCATGATTATCCTTTTTGTGTGGTCTTCGTTGGTCTTTGCATTTATCATTTCTATTTTGGTAATAATTTCTATCAGTGTCCATCAGCTGTTTACATGGATGCAATGAGTCATACCAATGAGGGGAGCTTGATTTCTGGTTCTTAGGGCTGTTGTCGCCCTCGTTCAAGCATAATGTGGGGGCACTCAGTGAAGGAACGAGGGAACTACCCCCCAAGATGTGGTATTTTTGTCAAAGAAGATGTTGAACTTAGGGATGGGTTAGTGATTATGCAAAGATGCCTACATAAACAATAAAAGGAGGCTTACAAAATGCAGGAGAGGTAGATTGAAAAGAACTTGAGGATTCATCAACTAGAGGATAAAATTGACGCTATGCAAATGCAAATTGAGGACCTCAAAATCAAACTAGAATAAAAGAGGTCTCGGTCTAATGAAGAAACTACATGAATTGATCTCAATTGTCCAACTGCAATGGGGGAGTAGCTAACCACTTGTTTTATTTTTTTTTGATGATGAAATATAAATGTAATTTTATTTGAATTAGTTATGTAGGGTATATAGTGGTAATCAAGTAGATATGTGGGTCTTTGTAATGTTGGAAAAGAATTGGGTCTGGACGAACAATATGCAAATTCTACTGCCCATATATGGCATTGTACTCAATCTATAACTCTCCCGGTTTTTGGCCGCATATGGACGCAAACTAATATAATCCTTCTATTTACTGTTAAATAAAAATATCACTGGATCGTTATGGATCCAATTACCACACCAACAGGGATGTTGATAGAAAACTGGACCAAGCTGGATCGAAATATAGAACACAATAAGATTGTGTTTCTCAAATTCAATGTTACTAAATGTTTCAAGAGAAGCTACAACAAATGCATTGTCGAACAAGTTAGGGAGTTTGTATTAGTTTAAGTTCAGAACACAGATGCCTTGTTTGAAAGGGTATGATATCAAAATATTAAAAATAAATCTTAAAATTGGAGATCTAAATCTAGAGGAAGATCTAAATCTACAAGATAATTTGTAAAGATATGTTGGAGTTGTGTAAAATAAGGGCATTATAAGAAAGATTGTAAATTAAAAATTGTTGAGATGGAAGGGATTTGATAATGTTGGTTTTATATAAGAATATTTTTTTGAAATGGAGGGGATGTTTATTTGACTTACTCAAGTACATATTTAGATTGCGAGGCATGTCTGGTCAACTCAGGTGCAACCTTTGATATGCCTTATCATAGGGAATTGTTTTGTGAGTATGAAACATATGAGGGCAGTGATTTTTTTAGGAGATGAATTGAAAACCAGAATCATAAGATGAAGAAAAGTAACATTGAAGCTCATTGGTGGAAGGATTATAACACTTCCTTGTGTTTTTCACATCCTAGGATTAGGTGGAAATCTAATTTAAGTAAGCAAAATGAGTGATGCAGGTGTAAAGACAATGTTTGAGAAGTACACTTCTCAAATGGTTTGAGGAGAAATGGTATCACTGAGGGGAGCTTGGATTGGAAGTCTGTATAAGCTATTGGGAAGCACTGTTAGTGATGGGTGCAACATTTCTATTATTCCTAAGAATGGAGGAGAACAAATAAAAAAATCTACAACCTTTGG
This sequence comes from Pinus albicaulis, assembly GCA_034641835.2. Classification (NCBI taxonomy): domain Eukaryota; kingdom Viridiplantae; phylum Streptophyta; class Pinopsida; order Pinales; family Pinaceae; genus Pinus; species Pinus albicaulis. The sequence continues at coordinate 920,927,763 of CM076577.1, read as the reverse complement.
AGAAAAGATTATGTAGTGGCATCAAAGATTTGGACATGTCAAAGAGAAGGGCCTTCAATTACTACATACTGATAGTATGATAGAATTTATTTCTAATTTCTCTTTTGACTTTAATTTTTCCGAATTGTTTATATGGGACACATAATTGAGAAATATTTTCCTTTGGTTCTATAAGGTCAGAGAGAATATTACAATTGGAGCATAGTGATGTGTTTGGACCTATTTTGGTTTCATCACTGGGTAAATTTGTGTACTATAAATCATTTATAGATGACATCTTAAAGAATACATGGATTTATTACCTTACGAAGAAACCCGAAGTCTTTGACAAATTAAAAGAGTTTTAGGTTCTTGTGGAAAATCATACAGAGAAAAAAATTAAGGTGTTGAGGACAAATAATGGTGGAGAAATCTACGGGAATGAATTCGAAGAATTCCGTAAGAAGTTTGGTATAAAAAAGAAAAATACTACTCCATACACTCCTCAAAATAATATAGTCATAGAAAGGATGAACAAGATGTTAATGGAGAAAACATGGAGCATGCTTAGTGGTGTTGGGTTAGGACAAGAATTTTGGGTAGAGGAATTGGACACTACGTGTTATTTGGTAAATAGATCACCATCATTAGCGTTAGATGAAAATTCTCCACATGAGGTATGGATTGGTAAGAAACCCTCTCTTAAACATCTCAAGGTATTTTGTTGTGATGTTTATGTACATGTTGGAAATGAGAATAGGAGTAAGTTGGATAAGAAAGCTAAAAAGTGAATCTTTATTGGATATAAAGGTGGTTTGAAAAGTTACAAGCTTTGAAACCTAGAGACTAAGAAGGTTGTGTATAATAGAGATGTGGTAAAATATGTTGTCAAACAACAATTCCTTCCGAGGGAGAAAAACAAGAGTTTTAATTGAATGATGATGAATCAAACTCTATAAAAGAACATGAATTAGAAGAAAAAGAACCAAATACTCTGGTATCAAGAATATTTATTTGAGAAAGAAGGAAAATATAAATATATTCTCCAATAGAAAGGTTTCACTTTGTTTATCACTAATGACATATGATCTTAGAACTGTTAGGGAGGTATTAGTTTCAGATGATCGCAAACTCTGGAAAAAAGGCCATGGTTGAAGAAATGACATATTTGGATAATAATGGGGCTTGAGATCTAGTGGAGTTGTCAACGGGAAGGAGTCCCATTGGAAACAAATGAATGTTTAAGAATGAGTTTAATGTAGAAGGTAGAATGGGGAAATACAAAGCTCGATTAGTAGAAAAATATTATTCTCAGGTAGAGGGAATTGATTTTGGTGAGGTCTATTCTCCTATTGACAAGTTAACTTTTGTCAGATTTGTTTTCTCTATTTTTGGTGCTTTTGATTTCGAAGTAGAACAAATAGACACAATGACAACGTTCCTACGTGGGGATCTAGAAGAAAAAGTTTACATGAAGCAACTAGAAGGATTTACATTGAAGGGAAAGAAAGAGATGGTGTGCACGTTGAAAAAGTCCCTACTTGGGTTAAATCAATCACTAAGGATGTGGTATGAAACAATTGATACTTATATATTGGTAATTTTCTTGAAAAAGAGAAAAATAAATCACCTTGTCTATTTGAAATTAGTTGATGATCATCTTATTTATTTAGTCTTGTATGTGGATATATGTTGCTGATTGGAACTGACATAGAAATCATTTAGGAAATGAAAACTCATTTTTCTTCTAAATTCGACATGAAGGATCTTGGTGCTACAAATTTAATTTTGGGAATATAAATTAGAAGAGATTGGGAAAATAAGAAACTTTCGTTTAATCAAAGAAAGTGTGTCGAGACAAGAAAATATTGTAGAGGTTTAATATGCAGGAACGTTCCTATTCTTGTAGTTGAAATTATTTGTAGTTCAATGTCCCATGACATAGGAAGAGGAAGAGGACATTTTTGGTGTTTTATATGCCAACATAGTTGGAAGTTTGATATATGGAATAGTCTATACTAAACCAGACATTGCACATGTAGTGGGAGTATTGAGTAGGTATATGTCAAAACTAGGGAAGGGGCATTGAAAAATAGTAAAAAACACTTTTAGGTATTCGTGTGCCAATCATGTATATGGATTGTACTACCAAGGAAGACCAAGATTGGATAAAGCATTGGACATATGTATTTGTTGATGTAGATTGGATTGTAGAAATTTGAATAACTGATATGTTATCCACCGAGATTCTCCTGATCACACACTATTTTAGCTTCATGCATAATACAAAATCTCTTCTACCATTGACCATCACATGTGGAAATAAAATCAATTGCATGCACTCATTAAAGCCATAAAAATTCACACATATGAACACAGTATGTAATGGGAAAGCTTAAAGCTGAAAACCCCCAACTATCTGTATATTATATATGTCATAGAGATCATGTAACAATCATCATACAAAGCTCCTCACAAGCTCTCAATATAATCTCCACTTGCTACACACTAATCAGGCCCGATCTTGCAAATCCCATGCACCGATCTTTTCCAACCTTTAGCCTGCCTCTACTACGCAATCCCTGTTGAAGAATGCCTCTTGATGAGAATTGTATTACCCTAGCCTTGCTCACGCAGTCTTTAAAGGCATCTCTATTGAGTGTTGGATGCAAACCATGCATCACTATAGTCACAACTGATAGTCACAATGCTCTTTCACCTACCTCTTCACTGGTCTCCACTGAAACTGTCCATGCACTGTAGTTAACTGATGTATTCTTTAGTTGATTAATGAGTTAATAATTAGTGAATTAATTAATAATTAATTCACACCACTCTCACTAGTGTATCAATCGGTTAGACTAGATACAACTAGCTCAACTATGTTTAACTGAGTTAAACTGAATACAACTCCACTAACTTCCTCAATCAACTCCACCAAACTCTGTCACATGAGTTCTAACTGAAGTATCCATGCAATAGCTCCACATAACCCTCAGGAATAGCGTAATTCCTTCTGTCAGCTCCCGTGCCACATCTGTGCACTTAACTGAAGTGCTCCAAGAGAATAAGATAATGTTTAGAGTCCAAATATTATTAAGAGCTAATAATATTCGACATATCTATTTTTACACTAGCAATCTAAAAATAGATTCCGCCCAATATGTCTAAAAATAGAAGTCCATCTATTTTCCAACTTGACCAACCATCCACAAATAGCATCCCGCAACTCATAGAATATGATCGACATGTCTAAAAATAGACTTTGCGACAAAAATCACCTGTGTGGGCCCCACCTAGTTTTGGTGATCACTTTCCAACTAGGATCAGAAATGATGTTTCAGGATGCCTCCTTCATTGTTTCTTGTTGCAATCTTCAACATGGATCACAAAATATATACAAGTGGGTATGTGTTTAACCTATTTGGAGGAGCTATTAGTTGGATGAGCAAGAGATAATGTGTTAGTGGCACTGTCAACTACAAAATTTGAGTATATGGCATCCATTAATTCAAGAAAGGAAGAAATATCATTATAGAGATTGTGTTCAGGTATTGGGTTGGTACAATGACTTGTGAATATAGATTAGGACAATTAAATTTCAATCTTCCTAGCAAAGAACCTAGTGTATCATTGTAAGACAAAGTAGATTTATGTTCAATATCACTTTCTATGAGATATGATTGAAGAAAAGAAGGCGTTGGTGGTAAAAATAGACACTTTGAATAATGTTGTATATATATTAAAAAAATCTATGAGCATTAAGAAGTTTTCTTGATGTAGAGAAACAATGGACATTGTTACCTTGGATTGTTGATCATGTACTCCTATAACCCCCTATGCACAAAAACACAAGTGGGAGAATTTTGGGTATGTGTTATATTATTTGCACGATTATTTCCACATGATGTATGTTACACTGGAAATAACATGGGGGTAATAGGGGTAGTGCCTTTGGATTTTGTTTTGGGTGGTCTGTTGTCTCCATTTTTGGTGGATTTCAACACACAATTTTCACCTTTAGTGGTTTTGTGGTGCATGATGGTTTAGTCGATGGTTTTGTAGATTCAGTTAAGGATCTATGGTAAATGGATTAATAGTTTATGGAAGCCGTATATATATATATATATATATATATATATATATATATATATATATATATATATATGCCCAAATTCCATAGCTATTTTACTAGAAGCAGGGGAACGAACCATGATACTAGCGATTAACAAGTTGAGTTGACCAATTTTATTCATAGAATGGTTGAACCACTTACCTTTGCACATGCCGGGGTTTTTCTATTTCAACCTCTCTATTCTGGTCCCAAAGGAAGGAGGGCATCGTCGAACATACTCGTGTCGAATTTCATGGATGGTCATGGCTCGCCCCTTCAAAGTTGTTTAAGTGCAATGGAGGGAAATAGAATTTCAACACTACTATAAAGAATATACTGAAAATTATTTTTAGGTTACTTGATTTGTGTTTATGGAATGGAATAGTAGTTTATGGAAGCCAGATGATATATTGTTATGAAATCAACTCCAAAAATAGAAGAAAAGAGATATCAACGCCTTAAAAATCAGCCACTTCGAGGGCGAAACCTCCTTTACATTACATAAATGAAAAATTCTTGGATGATTCAAATGACAAAACCTCCTTTCTATATATATGAGTCCATGGGGTCACAATATAATCCTAGCCGACCTAACAATAATAATGTAAGGGCACAAAAATAACACTAGTAGCCTTTTATGGGGCACAATAATAACAATAAGGGGGCTACAGGGGTACAACAATAACAATAAGTGGTCTACACTAACAACAATAAGGGACTACACTAGTAATATAGGGACCTAACATTCCCCTCTCCTTTAAAAAAGTGTTGTCCTCAACGCTTGAGTAGCTCTAGATGCTTCTGTATAAAAGTCTCATCCTCCCATGTGGAATCTTCAATGGGTAAGTTCTTCCACTTGATGAGATACTTTGAAATTGATCGATTTCATAGCTTTCAAGTTCTTATTTCCGTGACTGCTTCAAGTTCCAATATGATTTTTCCTTGCTCATCAAGTTCTAACAATATTGTTTGAACTGGAAGTTTGTCACCTATAACCTTCTTTAAGCATGAAATATGGAAAACTGGGTGCACTCGATACGAATCAGGAAGCTCCAATTTGTATGCCATAATACCAAGCTTTTGCAACACCTTGTAAGGACCATAGTACTTTGGCGATAATTTATTATCCTTCTTAGCTTGCTTGAGGGACATTTGTTTGTATTTTTGTATCCGTAAAAATACCCAGTCTCCTACATTAAAACTTCTCTCACTGTGATGTTGATTTGCTTATTGTTCCATTCGTTTTTTTTCCAAATTTAGGTTATCCTTTAAGAGTTGGAGAACTTGTTATTAATGCTCGATGTGATCTTCCACTGCTTGAACCTTAGAATTTTCTCTTAAAGATGATGTGATGGACAGTGGATGATATCCATAAAGTGCCATAAATGGGGTCATTTTTGCTACAATATGGAAGGAAGAGTTATACCACCATTCAACTAGAGGTAACCACTTGAACCATTGTGTTTGTTTATTAGATACAAAACAAAGAATATATCCTTCCAAATATTTGTTTACTATCTTAGTTTTCCCATCAGATTGAGGATGATAAGATGAGCTATGAGCTAGTTGAGTACCCAAACACAAAAATAATTCCTTCCAAAAAATTCCAGTAAAAATGGGATCTCTGTCGCTTACAATAATATTTGGGTTTCCATGTAGCTTTTGAATTATTTCCATAAATGCAGTAGAAACTGTACTTCCTTTAAATGAAGGTGCATTGGTAAGGCCAAAAGGCATGACAAAAAATTCATAATGACTCTCTTGAGTTCGAAACGCTGTTTTCGAAATATCTCCAATCTTCATTCTAATTTGATGATATCCTGAATGAAGATCCAACTTGGTAAAATAATTTTTTCCATGTAATTCATCCAATAATTCATTAATCATAGGAATGAAAAATTTATCTTTGATAGTGAGCTTATTGAGCTCCCTATAATCTAGACACATTCACCATGATCCATCCTTCTTGTGCACCAATACTACTAGAGCAGCGCAAGAACTTTGACTAGGTTGAATTATACCAACCTCTAACATTTATGCAATCATATGTTCAATCTCGCTCTTTTGGACATAAGGATATTTGTAAGGTCTGATGTTCGGAGGAACACTCCCTGGAATTAAATGAATAGCATGATCATGATCACGAATAGGTGGGAGTTCTTTGGGAGTTTCAAACACCTTGGAATGATTGTCCAAGACTTTTTGGAGATTTGGAGAAATAGATGATTTTGATGTTGGAACTTCTAGTAAGCATAATTGTGCAATTACTCCTCATTTTTCTTTCTTCATAAGCTTTTTCATGACATTATATCTTGTTATATTTTCCGAATTCCCTACAATACACCGTAATTAAACTTCCTTTCCTTCCGAAAAAAATTCAAGAAAAGTTCTTGAAAATTAAAAACTACCATCCCCAAAGATTGTAACCATCGTACTCCTAGTACAACATCAACAACTCCCATAGGAATGGAAAGCATTGGAATATTAAATACATATTCCCCTATGGTTAGCTTGATATTATGGCATTTTTCAGAGTAATTTATAGTTCCTCCATTTGCAGCCATCACTTAATGCTGGGTATAGGAAGCAATTCAATTCCTTGGCTACCTTACAATGAATAAAATTATGGGTACTACCCGAATCAATCAACACTATTACCTTTTTCTTCTTGATATGTACTTCTATCTTGAGAGTTTGAGGAGTGGTAATTCCTACCAATGCATTACAGAATATGGTCAGACTCATTTCTTCTTTCTCTAGGGTTGGCTCCTAGAGTAAATCCTTTTCTTTTAAAGTTTCTTGTTAATTTCTTCATCCTATTCACAATCTATGTAAAATAATTTCTTCTTAGCACACTTATGACCTTTAGTGTATTTTCTATCACAACTGTAGAAAAGCCCTTTTTCTCCTTTTTCTTCCAATTGTTGTGGTGTCAACCTTGTAGGTTGTGGAAATATAGGAGTAGCAACACTTCCATCTTTATAGATGTGAGTGGTTGACTTCCTTGTCGCCATAATTTTACATTCAATTTTTCTTGTCAACTTGAATGCCTTCTCCAATGAATCATGTTCCCAAAGGCGAACTTCATGTTGGATGTTATCTTTTAAAGTCCCTATGAAGACATCAATCCTGTGTTCCTATGGAATATCATCTACCCTTATATTAAATTTTTGGAAGTCCTCAATGTGCTCCACCATTGAACCCTTTTGTTTGAGATTTATCAATTGGCTAAAGAAGGTGTTTCTATTTGTATCCTCATAATGTGCTATCATTTCCTCCATAAAAATTGACCAAATGACAACTTTTTACGAGTGTAATATTACCAATTGGGGAAATGTAGCAATACATGCACAGAAAACACATTTTTCAGAAATATGTGCTATAAAATTCCATAACAACCCATGGATCCATTATATTATACATTATAGGACCCAAATCCAAAAGGATATCATCAAAAAATCATGATAGATGAGTTAAACAAGTTTCCCACACCCAGAATGGCCCAAAAACAATGCACCCCAAAACTACTACAACACATAAATACTGCAACAAGTAACAACACAGTATAATGAGGGTTTATACTCAGAAATTGTAGAGACAAATAGATTTGATATTATATTAATCAATAATGCTCAAAACTGAGATCTAGTCTCTTTTACACCATTCCAAGAGAACCTGGGAAGGGTTTCTGGAAATACACCCAAAATACAGATGGTGATCTACAGGCCAAGGACTGAAGAGTCACTGAAAACTGAAGCACATGAAGATAGGAGGCTGAAATAATATATATCTCATGAAAATATATTCAAAGGTCTCCTCCAATGAAAGGTTGAACCCTTCAATCACAGGAAAACACTCTAAAAGAGCCACAAGATCCCTCTCTGAAGCTGCCCTCCAAAATAACACAATTCCTGACTGAAATTACATTGTAAGTGATGGGAATAGATTGGCCTGATGCCAAAGATCTAAAATTTTCTCAAGCACCCTCCAAACTAATCTCCCAAGAGAATTAATCCTTCCTCCTATGAAAAACTAGCTTAGAAAGTGGGTTTCTCAACCCTCCATTGCAACACCCTGCAACACAACACTATATTGTGCAGAAACTGCGCCGTTGCTGAAGACTGAAGCCTGGCCAGAATGCCAGATGTGTGGGATGATAGATTAGGACTCTCCCAAGAGGCCTCTCAAGGAAAGAGATGGAATTCCTAAATAGGAATACCTTGGGCTAAACAACACCAACAATCTTAGCTAAACAACTGAAGAGAGAAAAAGTCTAAACAGACATATCAAAATATAATTCATAAGCTAACCTCATATGGCTGCCATCCTCTTCCTTATAAAAAAAGTGAGCCTTCTCACCTTGGGTCCCATTCATTAGGGTTTCCACCATCACACAATCAATCTCCCTCCAAAACTGCGCTGTCCCATCATTAATGCCACTCCTCCATAACAACGATGTTTAATTTGGTCAAAGTTGACCTCTTCAACCTGCTCTAGCCCCTTTTCACACCTAAGGGTCTTCAATCCAGCTTTTGTATAACTATCTAAGCTAATCCACATTCATACTGGCTATCTCTTTTGATGATTCACTCCCTCCATTCCATCTCTGTTGACTTGGTCAAACTTGACCTTGTCTTCATGCATTAGCCCTTGTTCACACATGAGGGTGCTTTATCCAGTTATGAATATGATCCCTTTTTACATTAGAGGGATTTTATTGCTTCTAAATAGATTCATGGGCCTCCCTACCCATTTATTCATCTAACTATAGGTTAAGAGAAAAATTAATATTCCAATTAGCTGCATGCTAATTTAGGAATATTACAGTCCTCCCCTCCCAAATGTTGCTTTTCCTCAAGAAAATGCAAGGATAGAACTAAAGAGCCTCCTCTCCTCCTCCTATAGAATCCTCATATGATAAATTCCTCCAAGGAACAAGATGCTGTCTTATCAATACATCTCTAAGTTGCCCCTCCCAAGTATGCAAGTTAGCTTTTGGTGACCATCCCAAATAGCTATCATCATGTAGAAGTAATACACCCATGGAGGCAACAATGTGCTACCTAGAGGCCTTCTTGAGACATGAGATCTGATATATTTTGGGATCTATCATCCCCATGTGAATCTCCCATCCCCAAGCTATCATCCATACAAAATGAGCCACCCTCCAAAATGGTAACTCCTGAAAAATCTCCTCCACCTTTGGCTCCTGCAATGTAGGTGGGCTGCATAATTGAACATGGTAGACAAAATAGCCTATGCCACGCTGTCTCTCTCTCCACTTATGATCAGTGTAGAGTAGCTGTTGATTTTGGGCTGCAATAATGTTTCCATCAAGAGACAAGAAGAAGACTGAATCTTCAAAGATCCCCTCTCTAGAGTCATGAATCATGCTGGCCCAAACCATCCCATACAAAATGAATGGCACATCATCACCATATGGCATCCAAATCAGAAAAATGCTGAAGGTTATGTGAAATTTTGGATGATACCAATGGTTTCTCAAGTGGATACAACACAATCTTTCCAACTGTTGTTTTAGAACATCATGTGGCAAGTTGTCCTCCAACAAGTTACTAGCTGTGCATGTTTTCTCATCTACTATGAGGTAGTATATGGCATTATATATCAGCTGAGCATGATAAGAGTAATACCAAACTTTCCCAAAGTCATGTAGAGAAGGGTTATCTCCATCATAAGGGTTGGTCCTATAATGACCATGAAACCCAAAAATAATATTGCCCTCTTGTGGATCAATGCACTGTACATAGATGGTGAGATAATGCAAGTACTTAATGGAATGATCAATAAGTACAAAGATACATTTCTTACCATGAATAGTGAGTAGGCTGAAAGTGAGGTCCATGGATGAGTCCTCCCATGAGAATCTCCTCATACAAGTCTGCAAAATGAAGGGATTCATACTCCCCTTGGAACACTCCATCAATAGAAACATACTCCCAAGTGACAGTGCTGTTGGCCTTAGTGATAAGGCTCTTGTCACTCTATGACTTCCTTCTTTGACATGCCATATTCCAAAGTCATCCACTATCATGCTGCTATGTGTGGAAATCTCCTTCCTATGTGGAAGTACCTCCTTATCCTCCAATGTTGAATGGTAGCCTCTTTGCACTTTGATTGTGCCATCCCTTTCTCTTGAAATATCATGCCAAGTATGGGAAAAATTCTGCCCATACTCTCCCAAGAGTAGCCAAAGCAACAATAATTCTTGCTGCTCCCTCACACCTCCATCATACAAATCATGAGGTGAAGATATGATGATTGACATAGAGAATGTCATATCAACACAAGGCACCCAAACTCCTTGTGCCATATGATGTAAGTGTCTGCCAAGTTTCTTCCACCAACATACCCTTTGAAGAAGGATATATCACATGATGGCTAAACTATTTCAAGAGTAGCCAACACAGCCATGCCTCCTGCTTCCCTGTGTCATAGATATGTAGGTGACTCACCAACCTCTTTCTCAGCACCCACACCTTGTCATCCTCATGTGGGTGTCTCCTACGATGCTCCATCTTGGTATTCCTCCAATGGAGAATACCATCCTCCCATATCATATTTCTACCTTATCATTTCATGGGATGTTGAAATGAAACCTCTTGGAGATCCCTTAGTGAAGACCCCAAACCAATGACCATATTGAATCCATAAGGATCCAAGTATGCTGAAGGAAAAACCTCTTCATAGGGCTGTACAATGCTCATCTCAAAAGATCCATCGCAATGATGAAAGAAAAGATGTCTCTCATTGATCATTTGCTCATCCAATGTCACACAAGTGTAATGGTCATCAGAATTCTCTAATAATAATTGGCCCCCCAACTCATCACTGTTGCTCAATGACAGTGCTATTGATCTTCCCAATGGCGTATTTGTTGTCTCATGCTCAAGCTCAATGTTGAACATATAGTTTTGCATTGTATTGTTTAGGACAAAGCTCATCCTATCCTCCAAAAATCCACACCCCAACCCCAAGTGTTGTGTGCAGCTCAATAATGACACACTAGGATGATTGTTTATCCCCTCCTTGAACAACTCAAAGATGCACATCGCAGTGAAATTTTGCTGCTCTAAATCAACAATATGTTTTGACCCTTGGTCATGTAATGGCATATTTCCACAACCCTCCATAAGATTTGTTGAAATAACAGAAAGTGGAAACTTATGCATACCTTGGTGAAGTTTGGGAACATCTTGTATGGCTACAAGGGTTCCTTCCTCCAATGTGTTGGCTCCCCCAATTTCTGATGATGATCACTGCTCTCCCATAGTTGTACCAGTGCTGGTACAAGTCTTCTCAAGTGGTGGTGAAGGATTCTCTTCTTTTGATTTCTTCTTGTAAAATTTTTTAATCAACCTTTGAGAAAACTCTACCAATACAGTCACTCTTGCATGGCTCAAATGGCTGAACCACCAACTTTTTGCTTCACCCTCAAGGTGCAGCGCTGCAATCTCAACAACCTCTCTTTCTACCACTGGATGTAGTAGGAAAAATGCATCTAGCTTCATCCCCCAAACCCTTGTTATACATGTGGATGATCCATCAAAAGTAGACAATAGAAATCTATTGCCCTTTATCCTCCTATTGCTGCAAGGTCTCCTTTCTTCTTCAAGTTGTATGAACTGTGGAAGAGTTAGAGTCTCCTTGAAAGCTCTAGGTTGAGACTTATATTCTGCGAGGTATCGACTTAGGATCTCATGTTCCAAGTGCCCTCCATCTCCATGTTTCTTGTCTTCTCCCTCAAAAGAAAAGGGCATAGTGTATTTCTTTGGAGCTCTTTGCAACACTGGTTCTTTCTTCTGATAATAGGAGGTACATGGACCTTCCCCTTCTTGAAACCCTCTAGAGGTCTCATTGCATTTTTCCTCTTTCATTTGCTTAACCTCTTTGGAGAGGTTATTCATAGATTTGAAAAGTGATGAGACAAAGCTCATTCCTTCCATAATTTTGATCTCTTTCTCATTCTTATAGCATATTGGATGAAAAATCACAGGCTGAGCCAAGATTATGCTCTAATACCACCGTAATATTCCCAATTGGGGAAATGCAACAATACATGCACAGAAAACGAATTTTTCAGAAATATGTGCTATAAAAGACCATAACAACCGATGGATCCATTATATTATACATTATAGGACCCAAATCCAAAAGGAGATCAGAAACAAATCATGATAGATGAGTTAAACAAGTCTCCCATACACAGAATGGCCCAAAAACAATGCACCCCAAAACTACTGCAACACAGGAGTACTGCAACAAGTGACAACACAGTCTAATGAGGGTTTATACTCAAAAATTTTAGAGAAAAATAGATCTGATATTATATTAATCAATAATGCTCAAAACTGAGATCTAGTCTCTTTTACACCATTCCAAGAAAACCCGGGAAGGGTTTATGGAAATACACCCAAATACAAATGGTGATCTACAACCCAAGGACTGAAGAGTCATTGCAAACTGAAGCACATGAATATAGGAGGCTGAAATAATATAGATCTCATGTAGATCTATTCAAAGGTCTCCTCCAATGAAAGGTTGAACCGTAAAATCACAGGAAAACACTCTAAAAGAGCCACAAGATCCCTCTCTGAAGCTGCCCTCCAAAATAACGCAATTCTTGACTGAAATTATGATGTAAGTGATGGGAATAGATTGGCCTAATTCCAAAGATCTGAAATGTTCTCAAGTACCCTCCAAACTGATCTCCCAAGAGAAGGAATCCTTCCTCCTATGAAAAGCTAGCTCAGAAAGTGGGTTTCTCAACCCTCCACTGCAACACCCTGCAACACAACACAATATTATGCAGAAACTGCGCTGTAGCTAAAGATTGAAGCTTGGCCAGAATTTCGGATGTGTGGAATGATAGATCAGGACTCTCCCAAGAGGCCTCTCAAGGAAAAAGATGGAATTCCTAAACATGTATACCTTGTGCTAAACAACACCAGTAATCTTAGCTAAACAAATGAAGAGAGAAAAAGTATAAACATACATATAAAAATATAATTCATAGGCTAACCTCATATAGCTGCCATACTCTTCCTTATAAACAATGTGAGCCTTCTCACCTTGGGTTCCACTCATTAGGGTTTCCACCATCACATAATCATCTCCCTCCAAAACTGCGCTGTCCCATCATTAATGCCACTCCTCCATACCAACGCTGTTTGGGTTGGTCAAAGTTGACCTCTTCAACCTGCTCCAGCCCCTTTTCACATCTAAGGGTCTTCAATCCATCTTTTATATAGCTATCTAAGCTAAGCCACATTCATACTGGCTATCTCTTTTGATGATTCACTCCCTCCATTCCATCTTTTTTGACTTGGTCAAACTTGACCTTGTCTTCATGCATTAGCCCTTGTTCACACATGAGGGTGTTTTATCCAGCTATGAATATGATCCCTTTTTACATTAGAGGGATTTTATTTTTTCTAAACAGATTCATGGGCCTCCCTACCCATTTATTCATCTAACTATAGGTTAAGAGAAAAATTAATATTCCAATTAGCTGCATGCTAATTTAGGAATATTACAGAGAGCAAAACCATCGGTACCATACAAATGTATTTTGTTCTAAATGTAAAGTTGCAATGCGTACCTTTTGTGTGTTTGCACATTATGGAGATCAAAATATTGCTCCATCTCTAGTATCCTTGTTACAAGATCCTTGCCATCAAACTTCCTCATATCTATCTTTGGAGTGTGGTGTGTCTTCAATCTAACATTAGAGTTTATGAAATCACGATTAACATTAATTTTGTTCTCATCATGAGTTTCCTGTACTATATTTTTTCCATTAGGAATCATTTCTTGTATCAACTTTGTCAAGCCTTCCTTCAAACCTTCCATGTCTTATTTTAGATGATTCTTCATGTCTTCCATGTTGTCTTTCATTTTTTCATCTATCTTAGCTTCCATGTAATCCATCTTAGCTTCCATGCCATTCTTCAAACCATCCATCTTAGCATCCACACCTTTCTTCAAACCATCTATCTTAGCTTCCACTCCTTTATTCTAAAATTCCATTTCATTTTTGTTTCTTTTTGCGAGAGCGAAATTTGGTGCACTTGGTCTTGTAATATTGATATATCATATTGCACTTATTCCTCTTCATGAGTCATAGTAGAGACTTTTTAGGGCTTAATGGGCGTTGAAATTTTTTTTGGGGCCATTTTAGAAACCAATACTGATATTTATGCTTCAACATTCCCTTGGAATCACTTCAAACTGATTTTTCAAAGAAGACTTATGCAATTTGAAAAAAAATACACACATTTTTCTTTCTTTTGAGGAGCTAGATATTGAAACTGATGTATCTCTGTAGTTTCAAATCTTCAAGATCTAAATTTATATCCTGTATTATCCCCCTGAGTCCTCTTTCCAATGTCATAGGTTAGACCTGATTTGGATTCTTAAAGACAAAGTTATGCCCAATGTACCACAATGACCTAACTATGGACTAGTTCAAAAGAGAGAAATTGTATGGCGTGCCGCATGTCACTGTTTCCTCCTTCAGCTCTGAAATTGATGCACAGGAAACTACAGTTTGTGTACTTTCAACCAATTTTTACATAATTCCAATCCGATGCTTGGAGAGAGAGAGTTATGATGATTTTCCCACGGTAACCTCTTCGAGATGAAATTCAGGAGCCCGAAAAAAAAGCTAACTTCCATAGATCATATCTCCAAAAATATTGCGAACCAGGATCTGAAAATTTTACACGAAGTTCCTCAGGATTTCTGCTTCTTGTGGTAAAAATTTCAGCTTCTGAACCTTCATATAAAAAATTTATAGTGAAAATGCCACGATGACCTGTTTGGAGCAGCGAAACCCTAGAGTCCAAAGCTTTGATACCAAATGTTATGAAACCAGCTCCAAAAATAGAAGAAAAGAGATAACAATGCCTTATAAATCAACCACTTCGAGGGGGAACCTCATTTACATTACATAAATTAAAAATTCTTGGATTATTCAAATGAAAAAACCTTCTTTCTGTATATTAGAGTCCATGGGGTCACAATATAATCCTAACTGACCTAACAATAATAATGCAAGGACACAAAAATAACAATAGTAGCCTCTTATGGGGCACAATAATAACAATAATGGGGCTACAGGGGTACAAAAATAACAATAAGGGGTCTACACTAACAATAATAAGGGAATACACTAGTAATATAGGGATCTAACACACACACACACAGATATATATATATATATATATATATATATATATATGTATGTATTGTATTGTATCATTATAAATAATATACTGAAAATTCTTTCTGGGTTACCCGATTTGTATTTGCTATTACATCTTGTCTGTTTTATTAAGAATTTGTTTCAAACAATTAATTCTATGAGATTAAAACCTACATAACATAGGCAACAGGGTCTAGAAGATCCAGTCAAAACAAAACTCAAAATGAACCCACTCTAATCTAGGGATAAAGGAAACATCTCATAGCTTTCTCGAAGGAAACCTAAAATTTGGAACAGAGAAAGGAAAGATAAAATTTCGACAAAAAGAGCCACGAAAACTAAAGTCACCTCCAATATAACTGAGAACGCCAACTAAGAAAGTAAGCACAAATATTACAAAGGAAAGTCAGGAAAAGGAAGATAATTCAAAGAGGAAAAAACCACTAGAAATATTGTTGAAAATCATAGCTAACCAAGAAAATAGAAAAACCTTTACTAGAATTTGATTGAAAACTTGCTTCCTCCCACTTAAAATAAATGCTGATTCCACAGATGACACAATATCCAGAGGTTCCAAAACATAGATTATTTTGATTAATATTATTGTGTTAAATAATGTATTAATTTTATTTGATAAATTACTTTTTATTGTCTTATAATATTTATCAGGCTAAATTTAATTATTCATGTTTAATGTACAATTTAATTTTGTTTTACATTGTTACATTATTATTTATTAACTATTATTTTAATTTTTGGTTGTTTTTAGGAAACAAAATTATATCTCTTTGATGCTTGTAGTATTTTGAATGGTCGAGGCTCATTTTAGTTTTCCAAAAAATATTAGAGCACAAAATTTTCCTTTTGGAGGAATATAGTTCTATAATTACGTTAATTTATATAATCAAGTTGATTGTCTATTTTCCATAAAAAAACATAAAAAACATTGTGTATTGCATCTTGTTTGGTATATTCTAGAAAAAGTAAAAAATAGTTCTTTCTTGTTTTTTTATTTGTCATACATCTATTTGGAGCACAGAGTTATGGAGAAGTTCTGGTTGGATTTCTTCATCATTAGTGTTAACTTTCTATATCTTGTGGTCCAATCTAATCTAATCTTTAGGATATGGTTAACGTCTTGGTTCTTCTTCTTGAACACATGATCACATGTTATATGAGAAAAGGAAGAAGCTAAATGTTGAATACTTCGATTTTTTTTTTTTGAAGAGAGTAATTCTGTAGCCACGAATACCCCATCATCTAGTTTTAAACTAATAAAGAGTTGCTATTGATGTGAATATGGGTGATCCCCCGTTCCCAAGAAAGATGGAGAAGCTTTAGAGCCATAAGTTCAATATTTTTTTTTTTGTTGTAGTCTCAAAATTTGTGGAAAAATATATTTTGTGTGAGGTTGATAAAGAGTACCTCCCTTGCTCCTATTTGGGATTGATCATCATGAGATACACCATCAAAATAAGCCCAAAGGTTATCTATTTGGATTGAAAAATATGCATGGTTTGTGAGGTTGTGGAATATGATATTGTTGGCGTGAGTCCTAAATGGCCAAATTGTGAGAAGAGATTTTGAAAGATGAGGGTTCCTTATTCTTGAAAATGGCTTGGTTGTGATATAACCAAACTCCCCATGTGACAATTAGAGGGAGAGATTTGTGTTGTTTCGTGTTTCATGAGGATAAACATTTAGAGAGATATTATTTGATGGAAGATCCATTCCAAACATATGTACGTCCTTGATATATGTGAATTTCCTCCCAAACTAGGTTGATGAAAGGGTAGACTAGGAAAATATGAAAAAACGATTATACTTCTTAATGACACAATATGAAATATCTTGGCCCTTAGAAGGTTTTTTTTTGAAATAGTTTCCCATGTAATCGCTCTGTTACAAAAGAAGAGCCCCATGAAAACTATTTTCTTTATGTAGGAATTTGAGTTTCTAGAGCTTCTTCCCCCATTAATGGCAATGATGATTCCTTTGAGAATCCATGCCAATGACGATTAGTGTATTGGAATATCCTTGATAACAACTTTGACAATGAACCAATATTATTTATCAAGCAATATTTAATGATTCATTATGAAAATATAAATGATTTTGAACCAATGACCTTTTCGCATGGAGTGCCTTACCAGTGCACCCATTCACCGTCAATACAAGGCCTCATAAACATATTGTTTCATATATATATATTAAATAAATAAGAATTTTATGTTGATTCAACTAGAAAACAAGCCAACACCTTTACATCAAGAGAAAATTATACATCTTCATTGTCCCATAAATTCTCAAAAAGAGTCATGCTTCTACCTTGCCAACTATTACCTGGACTCCTAGCATCATTTATTTTATAAAGTCTCAAAAAGAATTTGCTATATACTATATACTTGTAGAGCATAAAAAAACCATTAAAAACTAATCACTATCAGCTTGCTCAGTTTCTAAATTTCCTTCTTGTCCTGGCTAAATAGACTCCACATGACGAGGAGGATCCTTGTGCATGGGTAGATCCAATAGTTACTCCTGGTGCTTCCTTTGTCGAGATCCTTGTGCCGGTTTATCCAAAAGTAAAAAAACATCCTTAAGGATGAACAATGTTGTTGTTTCCACTACAAGTTCAATGTGATCCACTTTAAAGGCCAAACTATACACTATCGTTTGTAAACAGTCTACATCGGCCTAAAATGGCTCATGTTGTTGACAAACCAAGGTAAATTTAGAGCGAGTCTTTATGGCTACCTTGTCACCCTGCTCAGATATTAGGGATTCCAAATATGACATAATCTACGCCAGATGAGACTTTGGGCTTGCTTCACTTTCTGACTGAACTAAGCACTCCATCCTACATAAATTTCCATAATTACACTGTCTCGTCGAAATTTCTAGGACCAGTTGAATCCATTTATAAACCGTTTTTCCCTGTCTGCATCTACCACCAACACTCTGCTTGCATTCAATTCTTTCTTCCTGGCACTGTGATTGTATGGCAATATTTTCCATCACTAAGTCACTTTTTTTGTGCACGGGATCAAATGAGATTAATGCCTTCCAGGATTTCTACATGCAAGCATTCTCGACCGTAGCGCCATATATTAAAAAGAGCATAAAAAACCTACACCCGGTGATGAGCATGGATACTTCCTCCTTAGAAACACAACTGGGGAGGAATCTGATTTAATACATCAAATTTGCGAGTCACCAACTCTAGATTTCCGAGGGATTATTCCTCATGCAGACAATTATTGCCATGAAAATCATTAATTCAAGGTTATTCAATCTCCAAATATGAGTGAATCGGGATATTAAATACCAAATCAACATTTGATTTTTAATCATGGAATATTTACTATAGTTGGAGAACCTTGGTCCAAAATGAACACACCTTGTTATAGGGTTTATTCTTTATTAGCCAACGAGTCTGCAACTTGGTTGTGGAGCCTTTTAATGTGATAAAACTTGAATTTTTCAAATTTATGAACTTGCATCTGAATTCTGAGTATCATAGAAGGGAGATTGATTTCTAGAGCTTCTCTAGCTTTGAGGATTTTTTGAATTACAATCATGGAGTCTCTAAAGACTTCCACATGAGAAATATTATTTACAACTTCTACTTGAAGACCTTGCCATTCAAAAAGAAGCTCTACTTGATTATTGGTTTCCCTTCCTAGTCCCCAGGTGAATTGTGTCTCTATTTCTTCCTCAGGGTGATAAATTAACCCTCTCACTCCTGCCTCCCCTTTTTTTTGTATCTCAAAGAAACACAAAAACTCACCTGACATGTAGCTACTAGTGAACCTCTGGGGGTCTACGAACTCTCCTCCTCTCCGTAAGATAGGTCACAAATGGGGGGATTTGAACCTTGGATCACTTAGTTTTCACAAATTTCACATTACTTCAATCACCAATTGAGCTGCCCCCTAGGACTTCTTGTTTCATAATTATTAAAAAAACATTTTTACTCATTTTATTTATAATTTAATTCTAATATATGTTTATCATTAGTTTTTAAAGATTATTAATTTCAATTCTATGATGAATGTAATATGTATGAAATGCAACAAGATTTTTTAAAATTATAGTATAACTGGGTGAGTATTTCAAAATGTATAAGCATTATATATTGATTAACATATAATAATTATATTTTTCTATTTTTTTAACAACTCAATTTTTCGTGTGGTTCACTATATCAGAGATTGATATTAGCCACATCCACAAAAAACCCACCTATGTCTAGGTAAGCCAATTATATTTCATGCAGAAATGACTCCCTAGGAGAAAGCATGTCAATCTTGATGGGACTAGAGCTCAGGTGGGGAGGATAATATCGACTCCTCCCTACCTCCCAATCTACACCCACTTGACTTAACAAATCTATTTATCTATGCTATATGTTCAAAATTTCAAACATCAATTGCAATATATTATATTCTTTATACAAAATTTGTATGCAATATATTCCAAATCTTTCTAGAACTAAATTCCGCAAAAAAAAATAATTAAATGTTTGTAAGGAGAAAACAAACATTTGTTTAATGTAATTAATATTAACTAATATTTTCATCCAAGCAAGCATTTGTAGGAATTGAACCATGTTGTCCTGTTGCCACATGATTAATCAACACTGTATCTTTTTAATTGAGCCCTACATGTGTTGAAATGATCAACATTATTTTGTTGAATATGCTAGTGGCAGCTCTCCCGCAGCTCGTCGGGTGAGCCCCGCAGCCCCAAGGGTTCCTGAGGTTGATTATGGGAATCAACCCTTGCCGCCCTGGGGGCCACGGGGCTTGAATGATGGGCGGAGGGAGAGCTGCAATCATGTTTTTCATGTATTTCCCATTTTTTATGTAGCAGGGTCCATCAAAAGTATGCAACATGGGTACTCCTTGGATGAGGAATTAAATTCTACATCCAAATAGTCAATTTCATCTCACTCTGTTCCTTTCCAAAGCTGGTTATATGTTTCATTATATTTGCTATTTTCGTTGAACTAAAGTTTCCATTATTGAAGCACTTAGGAATAGCAAACACAAGGAAGTTATACTGCAGAGAATCTAGTCTCTGTGACTTCAAAGCACCTTTAGCAACTCTTGAAAGTCCAAGTCAAATTTGAAACATATAAAGGGGAAGCCAAAAAAGAAAGGTTGTTTCAACAACCAAGTGACTTGGAATATTATGCTCTAAACTACAAAGAATATTTGTTTGACTCAAGCTCTGTAACTCCTAATTCTTGTATATTTTAGAACGTTAAGCCACTCCTAGTCTTTTTTCTCATTGCCAAAAAAATAAAAGATTATACAAACAAAATCTAAACACACCAAAGAAACAAGATCCAACTAATAGCTAGACAATGTGACTACATGTTCACCTTGCAACATACACAAGGCACCTAATAGAGGTTTGAATTTTCATTAGAGGAAATTTTAGCCTAAATGTGGCCTCCTAAGGAAAAACATTAAATTAATAGTTAAAATAATAAAATAAAAGTTATGAATTTTGGACGGAAAAGAAGAAAACTACTTTTTTTAATTGTATTTTTAGCTTATCTCCTTAGGATTTTACTCAAATTTCAAGTGTAGACACTCATTGGATACAGAGTTAAATTACACATCCAAAAAGTACCCATTATGCATACTTTTGAGAAGACTCACATTGATAAAAATTGAAGATACATTAAAAAAACGCGTTGAACACACTTTTTTAATGTATCTTCATTTTAATCAGTGTAGGTCTTCTCAAAATTATGCATAATGGGTACTCGTTGGATGTGGAATTTAATTCTGCATCCAATAAGTGTCTATACTTGAAGTTTTAGTAAACATATAAGGAGATAAACAAAAAATACAATTAAAAAAAGTAGTTTTTCTTCTTTTCCCTCCAAAATATTTACATGTACTCTTTTTAAATTTAATGGATTTTGATTGATTTACATATTATGACATGGAAATTACATGAACATTTCATGAGCACTTTTAGGATGAAATTTCCTCTAATTATATAGGTTCAAAACCACACAAAGAGAAACACAACCTCCAAAATTTCCCCCTCCTAGAAATTAAAGGCACTAACATCTGAACACCAAAGTGGATACTTTAAAAATAAATTGTGAAAAAATGAAGTAAAGGAACATAGAGATAGTGAAATTTTAAATACAATATTTATACAAAGGATGACCAACCTTATAAGGTGAAATAAATCCAAAGTACCCATAGAGTCCCTTACTACACCATGAACATAATGCTGAATCGAGAAGCCAATCCTTCTGAGGTACCAACTACTAAATTATAATATCCCACCTTGAAAGTGGAATACTCCACTCACGGCTTCAAATTAATTATATCCATGGGATCAAACATGCTAAAGGAGTATGTAAACTTGGTTGATTTATCAAGTCCACTGTGAAGGAGGGGCTTGATTATGCGAGGCATGTGGAGTTTGGATGATATTTATCTCTCCGTTATGTTTGATGTGATATGAATATGGTATATAATGGAAGTATGAGGTGATATTAATATGGTATATAATGGAACCCCTCCTCATTAAAAATGATAACGTCTTCTTTTGGAATTAAATATTTATTTAAATGTTTAATTCAATATTGTTCTCCCTTTGAACACGTGAAATGAAATCAATTCAATTTTTTTTGCTTCTTTGAAGACTTGATTAAGTATAGACACCAAATAATAGTTATATGGGAGAGTATTTGATCATTCTAATTATTATACTCAAATCCTCTATCACCTTCATATATCCAATCCGGTGTTGGACAACGACACACAAACCTTATAACAAAGCATAGGATTTTGCTTGGTCATTTGAAGAGAGCACTAATTACCATTCATAATTTACTTCTATTTTACCTCTAGGGTCAAGCACGATCCCCACACTTGCCACCCCTTTGACCCTTATGCTATATATAAATCATGGAAATTCATTAAATCAAAATAAGGATAAATTATTCATTATGGGGGTTATATGTGGGTGCAACATGTAACAGCAAATCACATGTGATATTTTTCTTCATTATTTTTAGTGGCATCTTGTATATTTATTGTCACTACTAAATTACTAGCAATCACATCTTCTTTTGTTAAGGTATCTTTAATGCCAATTCCTTCATAAATTTGTCTTCTAGCTATAAGTGTAGTATTTAAATTGATTCATCCCATGATTTGGGAGGATGCATTATCTCTCATTGAGATTTGATTTTCTTGTTTTTATAATAATGTCAAACTTTTTAGTGATGATATAAGCATGTTGACCTTTGTAATGATTGTAAGCATCATTGTAAGTTATTTTATATTTAACGTTATTTGGGAGGATGCAATGTCTCCCATTGAGATTTGATTTTCTTCTTGTTATAATAATATCAACATTTGTAATGGTGACATAAGAATGTTCACCTCCTAATTATTGTAAGTCTCATTGCAAGCTATTTTATACTTGGAATTGCTCATTTTTCTATTTGATGTGTAATGTGTAGGACATGTATGTGTCTCATTTTGTTTCATGGTGACAAGGAAAAGGAGAAGGAATTTTTTATAATGGTAACATATCATTTTTGCTATTATCATTTTACTTGATTTCATTCTTTGTTGTATGGCTATGATGACAACAAATGTGAATTTTTTTGTAGAGCTATCAATCAAATTTGTGAAAGAAAACTTGTGTATGAAAAATGTGAAAGTTTCATTTTAGAAGGTAACGTAAGCGGCATCTGCAAGACACATGCCCTCAAGCACAAAATCACCCAAAAAAGAGAAAATGTTAGTATAAAAAAAGAGGATTACAACCCTTTGATTCCTTCAACATGGAGGAGGAAGAAGAGGAAGAAAAAAATTACCCACGTCAAAAATAAGAAGAGAGAACCCATACACATGTTGGAATTGAATCCAAAATGCAACTTGTTGGGTAATTTAATTGTGCTTTAAATTACTCTACATTAAATTTTCAATCCAGGATTGTAAACTTGTGAAGTAGATGACACAATATATACTAGGAGTTTATCTTTCAATTACAAAGGAAATAAATTGCAATGAAAGAAAGTTATACTCTATAAAAACAAATAAAATGACATGAAATGAAATATTAATCTAGAAAACCATTGGAGAGTTAATATAGGAAAACATTGAAAAATTAATCTAGGAATTAATGTAAAATAATCTATGAAATCATGGAATATTAATCTATTAAAGCATGTAAACTTAATCTATTAAAGCTTGAGAATCTCTAATCTATAAAAGTAAGTAAATTTAATCTATGAAAGCTTGTAAATTTAATCTAGAAAGCATTTGAAATATATTTCTATGAAAGTAAGAAACTCTAATCACAAATGATAATGCTTTAGAATTTAAATATTTTTGTATTTTTTATATTTATCAAGCACTTTTGCAATATGAAAAATAAGAAAGTGAGAAATAGAAACTTGAAAATAAAGCATCTATGACAAGTAAATAAATCAAATCCTAAGTGATCATTGTAATGTAATTTATTTATTAATTAAAAAGGTTAGAGAATTGTGATTACTTAAAAAAATAGATTTATTTACATTCAAAATGAATGATCTCTTTCTTAATTTGATGGAAAATTCATTTTTTTTCTTTTTCTATTGATATATTTTCTAGCTGCAACACAAAATCTGAAAAATTACATTTCAAAGATCCAAAAATATATCCTAAACCATGCACTATTTTGAAGAAATTCTAGTGATGCTACTAAATTGGCTCATTCTACACAAAACCCACATTTTATTTTTTTGAGATCTATCTTAGTTTGCCCAGAAATTGCGTTATAAGTTGACTGCTCTAAAATTATTACTAATCTAGATCACCATCTTCAATCAAGTGCTGGAGACTCACACTTACAACACTAAGAAAACTACTACTTCTAATTTAAAACGTAAGAAAAGTAATATAAGCTATGTATATCATAAATATACATGAATTATAAAACTATAAATGACAGCAAAACAAGAATATAAACCTATAAACTAAATAACATAAAAACTTATCAAATGTGTTTTATTCCATCATAGTTTGGAATTATGCTCCAAGAGTTCCTCCCTTTGAATGGAGAAGACACTCCTATTTATATAAAAAATAAGATAACTAATCAATAAATGTAGATCCACAAATCTCTCTCAGATCCATCTCTCATGTGGTTACAACCATATGTTAACATCTAAAAAGTAACATCTCTACATATTCTCTCATAAATATCTAAAATATTTGAAAAGAAATCTTATCAAAACTTGCGAGATTCTTTTTCATCAAATGTGCTTGAATGATTATCTCAAATCTTCAAGTGTTGAATATGAAACTCGAATTTGAGACTAAATAGTCAAATATGACATTGTTGAAGTCTTCAAAAATGCCTACAAACATTATAAAACCCATCCAAATTTTAAATATAAGTGAAAACATGTTATTTTTCTGATATTAAATCATAAATTTACTCAAAATACTAAAACAAATGCTTTGGAAAATAAGAATCCTAAACCCATATATATATCATAAAAATGGTCTTAATTTAATGTTATAAGATATTGGAATATGGTTAAAAATGAATGAAAAGAGGAAGAAGAAGAGGACATTTGGAGACCCAACATTTCCACCAACTAAAGATGTTTCATGTCCTCATGCAACGATTCATTGATTTTCATAAATTGAAGTCATCTATTTTTCTATAGCCCTTTGGAGTTAAAGATATGTTTTATCAACAAGTCATTTTGTGACTTGAGATACTTTTCCAAGATTTGCATATTTTGCAAAGTCTTCTTCATTTATTTCTTTTTCTCAAGAGATTGCTATTGTGGAGCCTTCTTTAAAATATATCTAAGTGGACATTCTTGTGGTTGGTTCTTGTGTGGCAACACTTTTATTTTAATTTTCTTCTCATTGCAACAAATAATACTTGGAAATGTGTTTAAAATGAAGATCCATTTATATACATATCAATTGATCTTTGTTCATAATCTAAATCGTTTTAAAACATATTCATCTTTGAATCGAACAACAACAATAATCATTCAGGAGAAATATGTTGGTAAAAAATATAAGAGGTGACAAAATATGTTATTCAATTTTTTTAATGAATATTCCCCCCCAACTTAAGGTGTTTTCTATCTTTGGGAAATGGGGAAAGCAATGTCACATGGGAAATTTTTCAAATTCATATCTTTTAGAATTCAAGGAATTATTGTTAAATAAAATTGAACAACATACCTTCATCTACCTAAAAAGTCGATAAGATATGCATATGGAAGATCTTGGTTGTTACTACTAGATCATGGAATGTGAAGCAAAATAATATGATCTGGTTTTTCTTTTCTCTTGGATGTATGAATAGATTATGAAATATGAAATTGGAGCCTTCATATCTTATTATTACTAAAAATAGGAACCGAATCTTGATTTATTGGAACACTACTGCAAGATATTGTTGATATCATAAACCATATATTCTCCACATATAACCCTGATTATTACAATTTAATATATGTGAATGGATTTAGTTGAAGTCAAACATAGAAAGAATTCATTGGATTACTCACCACTAATGTCAATTGATAACCAATGAGAGACAACTCACCAAGAGTGCATCTTGACATGTGCGAATGAATGTGTTGAAGTCGAGTCACCCACAAGATCTGACAATCAAGAGACATTGTTGTATTCCCATTTTTGTTAGCAAAGAGACTTTCCATTGATGCATGTAATCTCCAAGGTGCTTAAAAGAATCTCTGAACTTGGTCCCAAATAAAGTGTTGAAGTCGATGGGACAAGATCTATTAGAAGGTGGGCCTTGAGGAATCCCACATTAGCCAACTCGAGCACATAACCAAAAATTATTTGAAGAACCATAATGAAATATTAAAACCAACATGAAATTACATAACTTATTGTGAAATTTTCTTTCTAGTTTCTTGGTTTTCAAGGAAAGCTCATATCCAATTGTGTTAGTAAACTAGTTTCACAAGAGGACTTTTTTTTTCTCCCTCTCTCTCTTTTCTTTTTTCTTTCATTTAAAAAAAAAATATTATTATTATTATTTTTTTCTTTTTTATCTGTCTTACTCACCTGAAAAAAAAAGAAAATCTCTTTCAAGTATAAAAATACTTCCAATGGAGCCATGTCTATAATTGGATGAAAAATAAACTTGTATGTAGGTTTGGAAAATATGCATCGATATATACCAGAATATGAGAGACCAATTGCTTTGATTGAGATGATGTCAATAAATTTTGAAGAAGAAAGTGATGCTCCAACTTAGTGATCTTTTGGAACCAAAGATCAATATAGCTATGATGGCCTTGGTTCACTTGTACATCTAGATAATTATGTATGTATTACTCTCCCATGCTATTCAAATCTTCTACTATTTCTTGATCGATACCTTGAACACATAAAGGATATGATTATAGGCATATTATAAATTTCTTGATCTCAGGTTACAACGAATGCTCTCCATCATATGTGGTCCACGATTCTTTAGTCTTCTCTATATCTTCTTCTTCTGGATGTTGTTCCTTGAAGACAACTGGATAATATTTTTTTTGCAATACTCTTCTTGATCTAAGATGAATATTGTTTAGATCAAGAGGAGTTGTTTGAATATTTTGTACCTTAACATTGTAAGTGTACTAAGGTATTTTATTATCAGGGATTCGAAATGGTTGTGCAGGTAGTTGAGTGGGAATGGGTCTTTGGGGTGTTTGAGTAGGTGATAATGAGAATAGTTGAAATGAGGTCAACTAAGGTGAAAATGTGCTTGTGGTGGAGGTGAATGGTATGTATAACATTACGATTGGTATTGAGGATAGTGAGGAAAATATTGAGGATGTGGTAGATTTCTTTCGTAAGGCCTGTGCCAACCTTGTTGCCAAGATTGGTTTTGAGGTTGGAATTGATATGGCCAAGGTTTCTAAGGAAAAGGTGTGTTCCAATTACTTTGAGATTGTTGTGCATAACCTTGAAATTATGAATTATAATCTTGCATCATGCCGGGTTGATGAGACTGACAAGGTCTTCTTGGAGCTACATAATAGAGCTGCTATGATGCTTGATTTGCTCCATTATATTTTTGGTAAACTACCTTCAACCTTGGTAACGAAGAGAATTCCTTAGTCGCACGTGATTCTGCATATATGACACAAATTTCAATGTTACCAATTGGACATTCGAGCAAATCATGTTTCTTTTTACATTTAGGGAAAATTATAGACAAAGTAACATTCTCAATTTTTTTCTTCTTCTTGTTTTGCCTTCTTAACATATCAATCTATTCACTTAAATTAACAAGAATATATTTTTTAAAATTATCAAGAAAATTTCCAAGTTCAGCTTGACTTACCGACCCTGATTCCGGCATACTTACTGGATCTCAAGAGGATCTACCATACTTTTCTTTCCTCTTGATATGTGCTTGCTTAATTCACAATTTTCTTCAAATGATAATAGAAAAACATCTCATTTACCCACAAGATTAAGAATATCAATCCACTCGTCTCTAAATGCTCTAAGTAAGAGGGTTTTTAATGTATCAAATCCTAAATTATGTAATTTTACCCTCTTAACATTATACATAAATCTCTCTACAATATCCTCAAGGTCCTCATGTTCTTTTTGAGTCATTTTAAATATTCCCTCTTTAAGATCATGATGTATACAATGGTATACAATGGTATATATATATATATATATATATATTTCATATAATCCATGATATTATTTAATTAGTCCCTATACACATGAACCATTTAAGAGCTATATCCTTCAATGTACTTGGAAAAAATTTCATTTTTGAGTATTTAATAAGTAACCATAAGATCTACAAATTATTTTAAATTCAAAAAGAAATATTTCTAGGTCTTCTGATCTCATACCATGGAAGTTGGGAAGTACATATAAGGAGATGTTTTTTGTTTTAACATTTATTTCAGTATCTTGAATGGGAAATCCAAAAGAAATTTATTCGTTGCCATAATTTCCACACATTTCTTCTACCTCCTTTTCCACCTCTTCCACCTTCAAGAGACAATCTTCTTCAACTTGCGAAAATATGAATTTATGATGTGGATGGTGATGTGGTTCTTACTGCACCATGTGATCTAGTGGGGATGGTAGGTGATTTTGGAATTGAATTTCTTGAAGTTTGTCCTCTAATGAATCTACCTCTAGAATGTACTCTAAAATGAATGAAATTAAACTTATGCAACTAAAAATGAATGCAACGAAACATGAGATGCAATTCGACAACTAAGGTTAAGAGAGACCTCACAATGGTGATGCACATGTTCTTACCTCTCGTCTTACCATCTCTCTTTAACAAAATTTCATAAATTAAAAATAAATCTAAATTGAAAGATAAATCCTATGTATACTTCCCCGAAAACAACACCAAAAATGTTGGTTAATTTAATTGTGGTTTAAATTAATTTATATTAAATTTTCAATCCAAGATCGTAAACTTGTGAAGTGAACAACATAGTATATACTAGGAGTTTAGCTTTCAATTCTAAAGGAAATTAATTTCAATGAAAGAAATTTATACTCTATAATAACAAATAAAATGACATGACATGACATATTAATCTAGAGAAGCATTGGAGAGTTAATCCAGGTAAGCATTGAAAAATTAATCTAGGAAAGTATGTAAAGTTAATCTATGAAATCATGGAATCTTAATCTATTAAAGCATGTAAAATTAATCTATTAAAGCATGAAAATCTTTAATCTATAAAAATAAGTAAATTTAATCTATGAAATCTTGTAAATTTAATCTAGAAATCTTTTGAGATCTATTTCTATGAATGTAAGAAATTCTAATCACAAATGAGAATGTTTTAGAATTTAATTGATTAATTTATTTTTATTTTTATTTTTAATTTTTAATTTTTAAAATTTTTATATTTCTCAAGCGCTTGATGAAATATGGAAAAGAATGAAGTGGCAATTAAAACCTTGAAAATAAAGCATTTGCAACAAGTAAATAAATAAAATCCTAAGTGATCATTATAATGTAAATTATTTCTTAATTAAAAATATTAGATAATTGTGATGACTTCAAAAACTATATTTATTTAGGTTCACAATGAGTGATCTCTTTCTTAATTTGATGGACGATTCATTTTTTTTTAAATGATATATTTGTTGGTTGCAACACAAAATATGAAAAATTACATTTGAAAGATCCATGAATATCTCCAAAACTGTGCAATGTTTCAAAAAAATCCTGGCGTTGCTACTAAATTGTCTCATTCTGCACAAAGCCCATAATTTAGTTTTTTGAGATCTATTTTAGTTTTCCTAGAAACTGCGTTATAATTTGATTGGTCAAAAATTGCTACTAATCTAGATCACCATCTTAAATCAAGTGCTAAAGGATCACACTTACAACACTAAGCAAAGTGCTACTTCACATTTGCAAAAAAAACTAATTTAAACCACAAAAAAGTAATATAAGTTACATATATCATAAAAATACATGAATTATAAAACTATAAATTACAACAAAACAAGAAGGTAAAACTATAAAATAAATAACAAAATAACTTATCAAATGTGTTTTATTCCATCTTAGTTTGGAATTATGCTCCAAGAGTTCCTCCCTTTGAATGGAGAAGAAACTCCTATTTATACAAAAACTAATATAACTAATCAATAAATGTAAATCCACAAATATCTCATGTGGTTACAACCAAATGTTAACATATAGAAAGTTACATCTCTACACATCCTCTCACAAATCTCTAAAATATTTGATAAGAAATATGATCAAAACTTGAATGATCATCTCAGCAGATGAAATTCGAATTTGAGGCTAAATGGTCAAATATGACATTGTTTAAGTTTTCAAAATTCCTACAAACATCACAATTCTCACCCAACTTTTAGATATAAGTGAAAACATACTATTTTTCTAATATTAAATCATAAATTCACTCAAAATATTAAAACAAATTCTTTGGAAAACAAGAAGCATAAATACATATATAATCATAAAAATGGCCTTAATGTAAGGTTATAAGATCTTGGAATATAAGTACAAGTGAATGAAAAGAGGAAGAATAAGAAGACATTTTGGAGACCCAACACAACTCTGCACAAAATTAGAAGTGATCCCAACACCAAAACAAAAAAATTAGTGGCACACGTAGAGGATGGAACAATGGGATCAAAGAGGGATCATAGTTTGGATTGCTCTGATTATGATAAATAACCCCCACTAAAGACAACACTAAGAAATGCGGCAATAATTCTAGTTGACCCACACACAGTTGGATGACAGAAGGTACAAATAAAGAAAGGAAAGAAAGAGAAATTAAGCGGATACTATAAGTCTTAACTTCTCTTAGTCCTTTTTATTGTGTATTTTCAATTTTTTATATGCTTAGAAGTCAAAAGGCTTCCCTTATTAAAATGCGAATAACATCTACAAAATTTAATTTTATTCCTTTTTCAAAAGTTAAATTAAATTACAGTTTTTTTCCTTTGGAAAAAAAGGTAATGTAGGCACAACAAATGAAGTATCAAATGATTGTTTAAGTAGTAATGTTGTCGAGGACCACATGGTTTATAGTGCCAAGTGTCACTACAAGAATGCATTGCATTGTAAATAACAACCAAAGGAAAAATTATAGAGTTGACATAGGTAACCTCCAAGATTTATTTATTGATAAACATAACTAGGTAGAGCATTTTTGAAAGTCAAAATCTCATGACTCAATAGCTCTGAGATTACTAGAATTATAACCATAAGGTTTCCAGGTTGTGAGATATGATAACTACAGGTGTTTAAAACTACATATATGAAGTTTGAAAGTTGATTGGAACAACCATATAATTCTATTACAAGAGTGGGCCATTAATATATATGTTGCAAAGGAGACCATTTATGAAAAATTAGGACTATTATGGCATAATGGTCAAGGCGTTTGTGTTTCTCACTTGATCCTTGTTATATATATATATATGTCTTTACAAGTAGGTTACTGATTCAATTTAGAATTAAAATTGGATAAAAGACTGAGTATTATTCTATAAGGGATTTGAATAATTCCATTCATATGAAATAATATGCACAAATAAATTTTCAACTATGCAATTTAACAACTCAATCAATGGATTATTTTTAATATTTTGTGGTTTGAAACTTATAATGAGTGAGATAGCTAGTTTTAAAAAAATAAAATATACATTTCTAGATAAATAGAATAAGAAAATGTGTAAAATGTTAGTTCATTGAACCTTCTATATTTCTTTATAGTGAAAAGTTGAAAGTACTTGTGACAACTTGATCACATGTTTAAACATTGTAGAAACACATTTTTAAACCAAAGAAAACATTTCTATTCAATTTGGTGTTAATAGTAAGCACAACTTCTTTGAGAGAAACTCAATAGAGTGTGGAGTAAGATTAACTTTGTTGAGAGAAAATTAATGTAGCATGAAGGAAAGGTTATCAACATAGAAGGTACCAACTAGTGGTGTATAAATAACAAGAGAAAGATATTGAAAACAACTTAGATATGAAAATAATAAGAAATAGACCGATTTTTTTCTTTCTTTTTGATTAAGGACTTTAACATGTTTAGAGGGGTCAGGGACTTCCATCTTGTACTTAAATATCAAATGGAAGCTATATTCTTGATGGCTTATGTGTCTTTATACTATAAATTTGTAAGTTTTCAATGCCACATTTTCTTATTTTCGACGAAAGTCTTGTAGGATATCCCATTTTTACTTAACATTTGGATGGTTTGTGGTCTAGTTGCTAGCCACAATAACCATCTGCAGCTTTGTGGGACTAGATTATATTTGAACCTATGACCAATATTCTCCATGCCAACAACATGTCTTCGGAATATGCTTCAACCATTTGAGTTGAAATGTCATATCGTTATGTATAATTGTCAAAATTTATCTGTTTTAATTGAAAGAGAAAGTTATAAATGCATTACATTAGTGTCAATGGTAACATGTTATTTATTCTTTAAAAATATAATGCGGTTTATTTAGAATGGAGACTAAGTTATAGAGTATTCCTTTTAATGGAATCCTTGACCTTCAAAAGTTTGATAATTAAGTTCAAAAAATATGTGTATTTTTAATGTTAGGGGTTACTTATCTTTTATAAAATCACATATGTTTATTAGGGTTACAAACCATGTCTTATTGTAGTGGTAATAATTTTCAAAGAGGAAATACAAAGACTTTTCATCCAAAATTTGGAAGAGAATAAGCTACTCATAAAAAAAAATTGACTTGATAAACTATCTATTAATAATTCAACGGAAATATATTAAGCACACAAGGGAACAACTTCATGATTAAATTGTTGAATTCTATAAGTACAAGATGCAACTATGTATTTAAAAAAATGAAATTTAGTGCTAAAGTATGCCATTGAGTTGCACAACTATATACATCAATAATTTCCATTATTTGGCATTCAATTTTTTGAAGGTCATCAAAATTATTCATATGATGAATCAAAAGGGAAAATATGTGACAAGTTGCTTTAATTATTAAAAATCATAAAAAGCTTGAGGGTCTAGATAAAATAACCTACCTAGCACATTTTGTAAGCATCACGAGAAACTCAGTGATAGAAAAGATAGTTGTTAGTAGTTACCTATTGAGTGGATTTGTAAAGATAATAGAAGGAAATAATTCTTTCTAATTGAGTTGAGATTGTTGATGGATAAATCAAACTTGAGAACAAAAAGCATAAGGTTATTTTGATATCTAAGCCTTAGTTGTGAAATTATCTAGAGAAAAATGAAATATGCATATTAATAAAATGTTTGTGATTGCAATTTTTTATCTCAATAGTTGAAAGAACTTGATATTAGCGGAATTTTTAAAAATATATTATTGATGTTTCCAACCACAACAAATTAAATACCATATTATTTAGGTAAGTTGTACAAGGATGTCGTATTGATTATAACTAAATAATGAAATTGGAACTCTTTGCATTTATTTTAAATGCATGGATAAGGTGGAATGTGATGCAATACCCCATGTGATTTATGGGGTAATTGTTTTTTGGTCCTATAAGTGGAACACAAGAAATTACTTTAATCCATGCTAAATAGTAGAGATTTCTCGATGAACATCATGTGAAATTTCTCGATGAGCATCATGAAATTTCATTAGTCACTTTTTGGCTCTAGCTCTATGCCATTTACCTACACTTCTAATTCAAAATTTATATTTTGGTGTATATTTTTGTTCTATTTGAAATTCAGATATCCTTTAGTCAAGATTAAGATAAATGTTTCCACAAAAAAAATATACTTTCAAACTTGATATAGGATAAAGTGGGCTACTTTTAATGCTTGACTTATCATTTTCCAAGGTGTTGTTTATGAAAATCATAGGCCTTACGATCCTCAACCTTCCACTTTAAATACCCAAAAATATAGTTTTGCTAAGAGGTGTTGCCTAAACCTTTGCTCTTGGAAAATTAATGAGCTATTTAATCTCATTTCATAAATCACTTATTCAAGTTTCTTCATTTTAATTTTCCACCTTAATTCATGGTTCAGGTAGCTTGTTATCTACTCTCCACCCTAACTCCTATTGAGTCATTAAGATCCTTAATCACGTAATTAGTTTCACCATTTATCCCTCACCCTTGCATGTTTGCATTAGTTGATTCACATCCGTAAGTTTGAGGTGGATTGAAGTAAGCTAATATTGTTGTTTTCTAATGAATTGGAGTTTGTCTGCAAAAGTTATGGGTTGAGAGAAATTCCTTGCTAACTCATTGTCATGTTTTTCACATTTCTTTCACAACCACATCTTCTAGAATTAGCATTTTTGCATGCCATGGTTTTTGCTTCATATGATAATAATAAGAGGTTTCCTCCTTATGGTTAAAGGATTTTACAAATGAGCATAGTCATCACATCTCTTCGCGGAGGAAATTTACTAATATTCTAGATACTATGCACTACTATGTACATTACCATGTTTCCCATGATTGATTCTTAGTAAAGGTTGTTTTTTATTATAATAATTTTCTTTTTCTTTTTGTAATAATATCTTGTTCTCTTTTTCATAATATATTGTGTTACTTGATTTCATTTTCAACCAAATTTATATCAATGGCATCAGAACAATTTTGTTGTCATTTTTATTTCCATGTTCCACACAAGGTTAGGTGACATAAAGTTAGGCTTCAACCTTATTGAGCCTTCATATGGCCTTAAATGGTGAAAGTGACCTCAAATTGTGTAGGTAAATAAATATAATGTAATAGGATATCCTATTAATAGAGTAATGAAATAAGAGCCTTCGTATGACCTTCCTAAATGGTGAGAGTGACCTCAAAGCGTGTCATTAAAGAAATAAGATGTTAGGGGAGATCCTATTAAGATGTTTATCTAGGAAGCCTTTGAGTGACAAAGTAAAGAGATAACACATTATTTATACTAGTTCCCCCAGTGACTCCCAAAATCAATAGAGGTACCTTTAACAATAAATAATTTTGGAGGAATGGTAGCCTTCAAGGTGCATGCTGATTTTCATATCCAAACATTTCAAGGAAAATTATATGTATAATCTTTAAGAGAGACGGTTAAAAAATTTAGAGGGTTTTTTAATTGTTCATAACCTTTTCCAATGCTGAGATTATCTTTTCACTCTTTAAGTAAATCCTACTTGTGATGTCACTTTATTGAATTTTTTGATGTTGTGTTAAGACAAAAATACATGTGGAAGTGTCACATATACTAGTTTTTAGCTACACAATGTAATTTTTACCTTGGGAGAATAGTGCTAAAAGATATGAAAGATGGAACCAATTAATACATTCTCTTATCATTAGTAAATTAGTGTGTGAAGATAATACCTTAGACTATAATGTTTTTCCACTTTATGGTCTAGTCAAATGGAGAAAATAAAATCATCATGATTACCATGGCCTTTATAAGGGGTTACTCTATGCAACAAAGGCACATAGTTTGATGGGTGGAGGTATACAAAGAGTTACATGCCTCACCTAGGGGATTACCTTTGAATTTTTAAGTAAAACATGCAATTTATTTTATATAAAATTCCCCTCTAGCTGATTCCCATGTCAGAGGCACTCTTTTGGAGAATGAGGGGGTTTCAATGGTAGATTCAAAAGCTAGTAAATAAGAGCCAGTGTTAAACAAGCTTGTCACCTCGGACGAGCTCGATTATTGTTATTAAAAATTAGAATATAACATGGTGACCCTCTGTTGACTAGTGTTGCAAGCACTTAGAGAATGTTACAAGATTAAGCTCAAGTAAAGTTATCACAAGGTGTCAATTGAGCTAGTTGAGCCAACCTTGAATTATGAATAAGGTCTCTTCAAATGGTTGGTCACATCATTTAACTTAAATAATGCACAATTTTGTTTTATGAGCCTAATGATTGAATTTTTTGGACACTTATGAAATATGTTATGGTTGTATACCTAGAGGATATGCTCATCTTAAAAAAAAAAAGCTATGAAAAACATTTGAAGCAAATTAAGTATCTAGCACCTTATAACAATACACATTATACGCCAACTTAAGGGAATTGTCATTCATTGCGTAAATATTTTTTTTTTTTGGGTTGATTATGGATGATCATAATTTTCATGGGGACGTTGTTAAGGTGCAAGGGATGCATTATTTATTGTACCTAAAGGCACTAATGAAGCTCCACAACTTATTCAAATTTTGTAACTTTTTCCACATTTTCATGTTGGGGTTCTCATAATACATATTTCTTGAGCTAGGCGACCAAGGGTGGAGCTAAGGCTTAGATCTTTTAGGTTGAGGAAAAACATAATTAATTCCTCTCATCTTAGTGCCAATCTCATTTTTCTTGGTTTGCAGCAAAATTTTTAAATTAAGAGGAATTCCTTTAGAGTATGCCACATGTGGAGTCCTCACTCATCATGGACACCTAATGACCTATCATATTGAACTCTTTTACATGGGTTAAAAGACACACCATCTATGTTTTGGAGATTTGAATCATTGTATAGACCTACCACCATTATTTTGTGAATGGAAATTTTATTGACACTATCCTCAGGGCTCTACAATTGATACAAACTCATGGAAATTTTTAGAACCACTATCGTAAGAAGTGGTCCATATACCTTCATAAACTCAAATTGGACATCCAATACAAGAAGGAAACACTAACCAAGTCATAAAATTCCTTAATTTATCTTTGGATGTGACACTTATTATGGTCCTAAATTTCTATGGATTTGAAACTATAGAATGAATGTAAATGTATGATAACACTCACAAATTTGTTACTCCATAAACAAAAGTTTCAAAGTTTCACCTCTAAGACGAACTCATATTCTAACTAGGCCATCTCTTTATTCCTTAAAGTGAGATTAAGAATATCATTTAGGATTCACATTATGGTTGGGTAAAAGGACACTTTAATGTTGAGAAGATAATTTAGTGTTACACGAGTATTGCTAGATAAATATTTGATGGGACATTAACAAATATATCAAAATGATCATGCACTACTTATGTCATAAATGAACTTGCAATGAAGAAGAAATTATTATACACTCCTTTTCACACTCAAGATTAGATGAAGGAGTTAAGATTCATGGGATTGAGGTTAGGTATGCCCTTAACCAAGCATGGTAATGATTGTATTTTTATGGTTTTTGATCTTCTATGATGGAAATTTTTGCATCTTGTGGGAATAATGTCACAATATAAGGCATTGGAATTCTCTTCATTGAGCATGTTTGGATTCATTTTTGGTTGCCATAGGCTATTTTTTATGATAGGGATAACATGCTACATATTATATCTTAGTA
This sequence comes from Pinus albicaulis, assembly GCA_034641835.2. Lineage (NCBI taxonomy): Eukaryota > Viridiplantae > Streptophyta > Pinopsida > Pinales > Pinaceae > Pinus > Pinus albicaulis. The sequence goes on along the minus strand of CM076577.1, from coordinate 920,890,599 downwards.
TAAATTTTAGGTACAAGATGAACGCCAAGCTAACCAAATAAATCACTTTCCATCCCTAGACCCATGGACAAATATAGGTAGTTAATGAGATTATTGTACATATTCTCTTGATGTACAAATCTAACCATCTACATACATGTGATGAAAGCCTCTTTATTGTTCATCACAAAAATAATATAAAACTTGAAAGAATTTTTGATGTTGATCACAAATAGAATATAACCCTTCATCATTTTACTGGCCACAACCCTTTGCAACTATGTCTAGGGTTCCATCTATTGGTTGAAATTGATGCAACTCTACCCATTTCATCAACACAAGAGATATCCTCCCATTCTTAGGAGGAAAACAAAGCTGATAAATTAAAGCTAGGTTGGGTAACTCCTAAATTTCATTGATTTTCCATTTATCAACCATACATGTATATACAATGATGTCATGACCTTTGGTTTGAAATTTCAAGGTCTAATATCTCTTCCTATTCTAAGGATTCAAATTTCTAATATTTACATATTTAAAAAACATTCATATTTCACCAAATCCATAAGTACTAGGAGTAGTAACATTCCCCCCTAATCTAAATGGGATATTAGTGAACCCAAGCATCATTATGAAAATTTCAAACTTTTCTATTCCATGTACTTTGGTGAAGATGTCTATGATTTTCTCATTTGTGGAATAATGTATTAGATGAATAATATTAGCCTCTACATGATATAAAATCAAATGATACTTTATTTTTATGTGTTTTTTTTGATCATGGAATAAGGGTTTCTTGGCCAAATTGGTTGCAAAGGTAGTATTAAATAGAAGAGGAGTATAATTCACTTGTTTCTCCTACAAGTCTTCAAGGATTTTCCTGAGCCACACAATATCATTTGTTGCTTCTGTATATGCCTCATATTCTATATTTGTTGTGGAATCTTAATCTATAATGGATAATTATATTTTTTTTCATCCATCTCAATGCTTTTTTGAGTGGAAAAAGTGGAGGAATTAACTCACAGGACCATTTTAACCAGTAAGACGTAATTTTGGAAAATTGGGGTATGAAACCTTCCACGAATTTTGAGGCATCAAATGAAATATTTTTGGGGATAAAAATTTTCCACTTTAAAAATGAGAATTTTTTTTCTATTCTACACAGATATAAATTTACAACAATGCAAGGATCACCTCAATAGGAGTTTGTATGCAAAATTTATGCTACTTAGAAGTTGGCCTTCCTGTTTTGGCCAAAATAATTTGATATGATGCCACGTCAGCCTCCATTATTCATTGAAAATAAGACAATCATAAGAAAATGATTAAGGGCAATTGATAAGATTCCATATTGTAACTTTGGTTAAGAGTTGAGGGAGTCAAACCTCGCCACTATTCAGTTATCGAGCTGTTTAATAACCGAGCCATTAGGAGGAAAAGGGGTTCCATTCTTTCGAGAGAATTTTATTCCATAGACAAGTAGATTAGTTGAGAGGGACAAGGAGAGAGAAAACATAGTGGATTTATGCACTGTAGTATCCCACAGTCCACAATCCTTACTTCTTTGTACTCCCAACCATTTTCTATTCAGAGAAATAGAGCAGAGCGACCTCACCTTCTAGTTTGGCTTTCTCTCAAAAGGTTTCCCAGAATATATCTTGTGTCAATCATGTTACGAGTTTTCATTTGTTCTCTATTTTATTCATAATTATAAATTGCATGCATACCCAATAAACAAAAAATTATAGATATATAAATCGAAAGAGAAATAAACCCTCACAGTGTAGATTTTATATTTTTAAGAATAATTTATCAGACCTTTTGTGATGAACTATCTAGATGAATATTCATGGTATTTTATGGATCATATTGGTATCATAGTAGGTTTCTTTGGGTATTTTGTGGATATTTTCAAGTTATCTAGATCATAGAAGCCAAAAGTCATAAAACCTTAGTCATGGTTGACGAATTTGTGAATAAGCTTCATGATCCTGTAAAGGAGATTTTTTCATGGCTAGAAGCACAAGTTACAGATATAAGTTGTAATGTGAATCTCCTCATGGTATCCATGTCCAATAAGATTAGGGTATTTTTTATGAAACCAGCTCCAAAAATAGAAGAAAAGAGAGATCAATGCCTTAGAAATCAACCACTTCGAGGGGTAAACCTCCTTTACATTACATAAATGAACAATTATTGGATGATACAAATGAAAAAACCTCCTTTCTCTATATAGGAGTCCATGGGGTCACAATATAATCCTAGCCGACCTAAAAATAATAATGTAAGGGCACAAAAATAATAATAGTGGATTTTATGGGGCACAATAATAACAATATGGGGGCTACAAGGGTACAAAAATAACAATAAGGGGGCTACACTAACAACAATAAGGGGATACAATAGTATTATAGGGACCTAACATGCCCCTCTCCTTTAAACAAGTGTTGCCCTCAACGCTTGATTATTTCTGGATGCTTTTGCATAAAATTCTCATCCTCCCATGTGGAATATTCAAGGGGTAAGTTCTTCCACTTGTTGAGATACTCTGAAATTGATTGATTTGGTAGTTGTCGAGTTCTTGTTTCTGTGACTGCTTCAAACCTTCTTTCGCTGCGATGTTGATCTTCCTGTTGTTTCATTCGATTCTGCACCAAAGTTAGGTTATCCTTCGAGAGTTGGATAACTTGTTGTTGATGCTCGACGTGATCTTACACTACTTTATCATCCATATTAGCTTTCATTTTATCCTTCAAACTGTCCAACTTAGCCTCCACTTTTTCTTTTAAACCGTCTATGTCATCTTTGATTTCTCTTTGTAATATTGAAATTTTTTGCAATTGGTATCGTAATTTTGATATATCATACTGCAATTCTTCCTCTTCATGAGTCATAGTAAAGTATTATGAGGGCTTAATGGATGTTGAATTAATTTTATGGGGAATTTTTGAACCCAATACTGATATCTATGCTTCAATATGCCCTTGGAATCACTTCAAACTGATTTTTCAAACAAGACTTATGCAATTTGAAAAAAAAATACACACCTTTTTATTTCTTTTGAGGAGCTCGATATTGAAACTGATGTATCTCTATAATTTCGATCTTAAAGATCTGAATTTCTATCCTGTATTAGCCCTCTGAGTTCTCTTTCCAATGGCACAAGTCAGACCTGAATTGGATTCTTCAAGACAAAGTTATGCCCAATCTCCCACAATGACCTAATTATGGAATGGTTCAGTAGAGCGAATTTGTACGACGTGCCATGTGTCACTGTTTCCTCCTTCGACTCTGAAATTCGTACACAGGAAACTATAGTCCATGTGATTTTGGCCACTTTTACATAATTCCAATCTGATGCTCAGAGAGAGAGTTATGACGATTTTCCCAAGGTCACCTCTTTTAGATGAAATTTGAGAGCCTTCAAAAACCGTAAATTCCACAGATTATATCTCGGACAATATTGCAAACCAAGATATGAAATTTTTACATGAAGTTCCTCAAGGTTTCTTCACAAATGGTTTTTTTTTTAGCATTTTAGCCTTCGTATAAAAACAGTTATAGCAAAAATTCCATGATGACCTGTTTGAAGCAGCGAAACCCTATAATCCAAAGCTCTGATACCAAATGTTATGAAACCAGCTCCCAAAATAGAAGAAAAGAGAGATCAACGCCTTATAAATCATCCACTTTGAGGGGGAAACCTCATTTACATTACATAAATGAACATTTCTTGGATGATACAAATGGAAAAACCTCCTTTCTATATATAGGAGTCCATGGGGTCACAATATAAGCCTAGCTGACCTAAAATTTATGGAAACAATTCAAAAGCTACATGGAAACCCAAAGATTACTGTAAGTGACAAAGATCCCATTTTGACTAGAAATTTTTGGATGAAATTATTTTCTTGTTTGGGTACTCATTCAAAAGTTGCAGCAAGATCCTAGTACATCTGATACATTTTGTTGGAAAAGTGATTCCTTATGGTACAAAGATCGCTTATATCTTTGTAAGAATTTCCAACTGAAACAAAAGAATATTTTGGAATTGCACACCTCTCCCTTAGGAGGACACTCAGGGATTTTTAAAAACTTACCACAGGGTGAAGATTTTTTTTTTTGGGATGGCCTTAAATATGATATTCAAAAGTTTTGGGCTGAATGTTTGGTTTGCCAGCAAAATAAAGTTGAGACAATTAAGAACCCAGGTTTTCTACAACATTTATCCATTCCAAGTCAATATTGGGAGGAGGTTTCAATGGATTTTATCACAGGTTTACCTAAGTTCGAATAAAAGTCAGATCAACACCTTAAAAATCAGCCACTTCGAGGGGGAAACCTCCTTTACATTACATAAATGAAAAATTCTTGGATGACACAAATGAAAAAACCTCCTTTCTATATATATGAGTCCATGGGGTCACAATATAATCCTAGCCGACCAAAAAATAATAATGTAAGGGCACAACAATAACAATAGTGGCTTTTATAGTGCACAATAATAAAAATATGGGGGCTATAGGGGTACAACAATAACAATAAGGGGGCTACACTAACAACAATAAGGGGATACACTAGTATTATAGGGACCTAAAAATATTCAAATAATATGGGGGTTATAACATAGAGGTCCAATTAAAGGACAGATCAAGATATTGGGAAGAAACAAAGAACGTGCCAAAGAAAGGACTCATCGAGTGCTATGAACCATTCACAATCCCTATTCAAAATGGAAGCGAACATTGATATAAAGACATACCAAGGTGAGACCTACGATATGAATCTAAATCACTAGTGGAAACAATTATAATTTTATTTTAGTGTTCATCATATAGAGGAAGAATAAAACATTTCATTTGCACAACTGAAATTAGAGGGTCGTGGCTTGACCTAGTGAAAAAGCCACACAAATACCTTGAGGTTGGAGGGAGATCATCTAGTGACTAATTGGGATGAATTTAAAACCCTCATAAATTCACAATTTTATCCTATTGGGTATGTAGAGGACCAATGGATTTGGTGGCAGTACTTAAGGAAGAAGTAGGGGAAGGGTGTGTAGAAGTACACTACAAAATTTAGAAAGATGTCCATAATGATGGGTATCTTCCCAAAGAACCTAGATGTACTCCTCAAATATCTAGGGGGTAAAAAAAACCATATGTAGAAGCAAGTGAGGCTATTTAAGCTTAACTTAGTGGATAAGGATTGTGTACAAGCACAATACTTGGAGAACATAGGCCTAAAGAAAGGGTAATCAAGTTGATCAAAGAAGAAGGAGAAACAAGACACTTATAACAAGGAGAAGAAGAAGTAGAAAGGGATTAAAAAAAAAACACCAGTGAAAAGATCCTAGCAACCACTAAAACCATTGTAAGATTGAGGGTCATAGAGAGGAGAAGTGCTAGAAACTACATCTTGAGCTTAACCCAAAGAAAAAAAGGAAAGATAATAAGAAGAATAATCTCATGGCCATTGATTTGAAAAACTAAGTTGAAATCATCTTGGACGTGTATGAGAATATCATCTATACATAAATGTAAAAGGAGGTGAATTTGAGTTTCCTTCAACAATAGGAAGAGAATGAAAAGACCAAGCTCTTCCATATAAAGATACAAGTTAAAAATATAAAGTTTGATGCTCAATTTGACTCAGGATCACAAACGAACCTCATTGCGACAAATTTGGTAAAAAATTTGAGATTGGAATTTTGTGATCATCCAATCCCATATCCATTGGGATGGGTAAACAAGGATGCATTATTAAAGGTAAAAAATAGTGCAAAATTAGATTTATTATTAGTACTGATTTTATTGATGAAGTAAAAATAGATGTAGTTCCCATTGATGTATGCGGAGTAGTGTTTGGAAGCACCTATATGTACATGAAAGATAAAATATTAATGTGGAGATCCAACCAATCATGCCTCATCATTTTCACTTGTAACTTCCAACGAAGACAAGAAACTGATCGGTTCTAGCAAGAAGTCCATTTTACTGTTTTTAAGAGAGAATTAATTTGTATAAAAGTAAGTAAGAGAAAAGGAATTCCTGAAGGGGTTTACTAAGTAATAGGAATAATAACTTGAAGAGTTGTTATAAGCAGACATGAATTTTTTCTAGCAGCCTAAAGGGTCACCAACTAGGAGGGAAGTGGAGCACAAGATCCAACTCTTGTTGGACTCCCCATTGCCAAACATTGGGTTGTACAAGCAGTGTATTATAGAAGCAAGTGAGGTGGAGAAAAAATTGCAGAAACTACTGGAATAGGGTGTCATTCGATTGGATATGTCACCATGTGGTACACCCATCATAATTATGTCAAATAAGGATGGTACTTGGTATATGTGTATTGAACAAAATCACGCTCAAGAATAGGTACCCACTGCCCAAGATTATTGATTTGCTGGATCAATTACAACAAGTGAAATAATTCACCAAGATGGAATTAAATTTTGTATATCACCAGGTTTGAGTTAGATAAGAATGGACTTAGAAGACCACCTTCAAAACCAGGAAAGGTTTATATGAGTGGTTAGTCATGCCATTAGGTCTATCTAATGCACTAGCTACATTTATGATGTTAAAGAATGTTATGTTGCACCCTTTTATTGATTCATTTGTTACAATATATTTGGATGATATATTGATATACAATGCTACTTGGGAGGATCACATATCAAATTTTATGTAGGTGCTGAAGACATTAAATATGCACCATCTACTAGAAAATCTCAAGAAGTGTGAGTTTTCACAACAATCTTTAGTGTATATGGGGTATGTGATATGTGGAGGATTGTTGAATATAGACCTTTCCAAGTCTGAGGCCATCATGAAATGGCTGGTACCTACTAATGTTTATGAGGTTAGGATTTTTTTTGGGGTGACACAGTACTTGAGGAAATTCATAGTCTCATTTTCAACGATAGCAACACCACTCCACACCATAACTACAAGTGGCCAGAGTTTCCTATGGGGAAAGGTTCAAGAGAGGGCCTTTTAGGAGTTAAAGAAGAGGATAAGTTAAGCACCAGTTCCAGATTTACCAAACTTGCAACATCCATTCAAAGTGGAGACATATACAAGTGGGTATGGTATGGGAGAAATCTTGTTGTAGGGATTATGGCCTATATGGTACCATTGTGAAGTATTTCATGGGAAAATTGTTACCTAACCTACCTACGACAAAGAGCTCTATGCCCTGGTGCAAGATGTGAAGAAGTGGAATCGGTATTTGATGGGAAGGAAGGCAGTGATCCATGTAGATAACCATCCACTATAATACTTGTAGGCCCAAAGTAAGCTATAATAGACTAAGAGTTACAAGTGGTTGGGGTTTCTACAACAATTTCATTTAGTGATCAAGTATAAAAAGGGTAGCATAAATAAGTTTGACGTCATGATTTAAAGGACACTTTGATGCACATGAAGCCATTCACCCATGATGCATACATAGATGAATATTAAGAGTATGGGGACTTCAAGGAGGTGTTTCAACAGTTGTAGAGTCAGATTCATGTGCACAATGGTGACAACACCGTTAACTACTATGTCCAAGATGTGTTATTATACAAGATATATAAGTTATGTCTTCGTAAAGGTGAGTGATTATATTTGATTAGAGAGGCCCATAACTCCAAGGTTACATGGAACTTTAGTGTAGGGAAGTCAATGGCCAATTTTCATAGGTATGTGTATTGGACGAAGATGCAAGAACATGTAGATAGTTTCATAAGATTATGGATGCTTTTATTGTACCAACAAGCCTAGAAACAAGAAATAGTGTCTATATAATCCCTTACCTATACCCACTTATCCTTAGGAAAAAAATTACATGGACTTTGTGGCAGGTTACCAACAACCAGAAAGGGGCATGAATACCTATTCGTGGTAGTTTGCAAGTTCAATAAGATATATGTTTTGATGCCTTGTGAAAATACCATCAATAGGTAAGAAGTAGCATGATTGTCCTTTAGATAGGTTTGGGTACACTTTTGGATATCGAGGAGCATCGTTTCAGATAATGGCATGAGATTTCTTAGTGCATTTTGGACTACATTGTGGGAGAAGATGGATGCAAAGTTGAAGAGGTATATGAAATTTCATTCATATATATAAGGGAATACAAAACTATTCAATAAGAATTTATTGCATATTTTGATGGGTTAAAATCAAAATCATTTGAAGACCTAGGATGAAAATATGGTATATATACAACACTCTTGTAATATAATAGTGCACACTTCTATTGGTAAGTCCCCAGTGGATTTTTTTTTTTTTGGATATATTCCACCTTCACATTTAGATATCACATATGTGTAACAAGGAAGAGTGAGTGAGGATCTTACAGGCGATGCAATTAGGGCTGAAAAATTTGTTGAGAAGATCATGTAGATCCATATATAGGTACATGAGATACTGCAAAAGCCACAAATTAAATATAATGCTAGCCATGATAAAAATAGAACATAGAATTCGTTCAAGGCGGGAGAAGGAGTATGGTTACAATTGAACAGGGAGTGACTATAGGGTCTTGGTAAGAAAATAAAAGATCTGTGGTATGGTCCCTTTGAGATAATAGAAAAGGTGGGAGATAACACCTATAGACTCAATATACCCCCATACATGTGCATTTAATCAGTTGTGAATGTGGAGAATCTGGAAATATATGAGCCCTCCATGCTAGATCAGAAAGAGTAAAAGTTCCTACCTTCTATGGAGGATTTGGCACCAGATGCTCAGGAATATTTGAAAGACGATAATTTTTTACAGAAGAGGTCCAAGACTACAAGACATGGGAAATATGACCTTTGAAAGATTGGGTTGAAAGGAAAACTTCTAGGCAAATATAAATGGTACACCAAAGAGAATTTGGAGATTTACTCACCTCATTCAGTAGAAGCTTTTGGGCACTAAATTACTCCCAAAATAGGGAGACATGATCCAATGTCCATATTGGATCATTATATTGTTTTCCATCCATCTTGATGTTTTTTTTTTTTTTTGTAAATTGGGTAGTTCTATTCACATTAAGTAGAAAAACATATTGTACAAAAAAGCCTCAGAGGCTGAAGACCATAGTCAAACATGTTCGCTGTGTCGAGCCCACACTCAGGGAGAGGGATACAAGGGAGAAATATTGAGTGGGGAGACAGAAAAAATAGTATAATTGCAGAAGACAGAAGCATTCTAGGAACTGGAAAAAAGATCATTTGATCTCGTGAGCTGAGTGAGCCTCATACAAACAAAAAACAAAAAATACTAGGAGAAAATGAGAGAGTTATGGACCTGAGGGGGGCTGCACCTCTTCTTCATCATTGATATAGTCCTCCACACTTATCGGGCGATCCGAGGTTCCTTCCTCCAGATCGTGGAGATTGCGGTGAGACGGACCAGCCTCCTGCGGATTCCCCTTGGCATGAACTTCTTCCTTGATTTTGGGCTTCGACTGATGCTGCTTGACCGAGCTACATTTCAACAAATCGTAGTGAGGGGAGGAGCTGTCAACGAAGCGGAGGTGGTGAACCGCCCTTACATAAGCTTCAAATCTGTCAGACAGCGCATCCATCTTCCTTTCCAGCCTTTTGCTAACACTGTTTTTCTCTTGGATCGCAATAGCCAGTAAGGATTTAGTGTGCTAGTGCAGATCAATGGTACGGCTGTAAAGATTTTCACGGCTCCTGGTAAGAGCGGGGTTAGGAATCCATTGGAAAGCATTGTCAACCATTTCCGAGGGGGTGGACCTGCGATGGGCAGAGGCCTCCGCTTCCATGCCAGCCAGAAGCTCCTGTACCAGCTCCGAAATGTTCTCCACGAAGATGCGAGCAACGTTACGCGCAGAGGTCTCTGCCCTCATGATCGGATGACAGGAAGTATTCTCCCAGTAAGTGTGGCGATTGTGACGAGGCTAGGGAGGAGGGTGTCGACGAAGGGGAGCCATGAAATACTGCTTGCTTAGAGAGATGGAGGGATGTGGCTGGAGCAGGAAGCTGTAACTACTATGAAGCGTGAGAGGGGAGCTCAACAGTGGGAAATAATGAGGGATGAAGGCTAGGTGAGGGGAATTTAAGGGGATAGGCCAAGGGGAGGGAGGAGCAAGTGAACAGCTATTTTGCATGCATGCAAGGGTGATGGAGGCCGGCTTGGAGTAATGGCCTTGTGCGGAAGCGTACCAGGGTAAGAAAACCAAGGAAAAGCCACCACCACGATCAATCGTGAGAGGGAGTACTATGTACCTGGTCATCATGAGTGATAGGTGAAGGAGGTTCTGACAAGACCAAAGCCTTTTGAAGATATGTTTTGTTAATGTTTGTGCAAGCAGTTTCTACCATTGGAGACTCAATTTCGTTCCAGTTCTGAGAAACAATTCTCGCCGAGGTCTTTACTCCTTGGTTAGCAAGGTAGTCAGCCAAATTGTTTGCCTCCCTTCTAACAGTCGTGAAAGAAACCCCTCTTGCTTCCCCTATACTGGCTTTGATTTTATGTAAGATTTTGTTGATACGCCAACAATCAGAAACTTGACCTACGCTATGCCCCTGCTGAACCTTCCTGCAATCTTGGGTAGAAAATCCATATTGATGCTTTCATAGTGGAAAAAGTGGTGGAATTTTGTTTGGTCCTTCATTTTAAAAAAAATATGGCGAACAAAAGTTATAGAAGATATATGGATAAATCCATCAGAATTAGGTCACCGAAAATTTAAACGTGATAGAGAATTAAAACATTGGGACCTGCATCACTGGAAAAAATGGGAGCGTGCTCGTGGAAATAAGAAAGTGGAGTCAATTTTGTAAGGATCAACATGAAATAGGGAAACGACTTCAAGATTTTGTCAAAGATGACCAAATCAAAGGTGAGATCAAGCAACATCTATGAGGACCATATTAAGTGAGAAATTCCATATAAGAATATATAGAGGGACAAATAGAGAAACTTTTTTCATATACTAAGATTATATTTTATATGTTAGTTGTTATTGGTTGCGGTGGAATTCTGTATCTGCACAAATATTTTGATTTATGCACTGTAAAATCTGATGTAATGTTTTGATTTGAGAGAGTCCCAAAGATATATTGATCTATAATGTAATAGTTGGCAATATTAATGCAAACGGAGTTTTGGGAATTTCTGTGTCTTTAATTTAATGAATGCGTAGTCCCCTTTTAAGATGTCTCGTTTCCTTTATATGAATGATGTCCCTGTTTAGCCTTTTTTGAATGCATGTCTTGGTCATAGAACAATCACATGAATAATAAAATGTTAATGGCACACATAATATTTTGACACTAGTATATATCCCTTAATCATTTTAATGGTTATGGCTCGCCTTGGGTGATACACTCCTTTGTAAAATGGAGTGAAAATGCCTACAAAAAGATAGACTACGACGACCTCTTTTATTGGAAAATCAGGATGAATCATGGTCAATATCACTTCAAAATATTTTTCCAATAAATGGTTTTGTTAGCGGGACCCAAAGCTTTAAAAGGGATATAGATCACGGTATCTAGAGTTTTGGAAAAAGGTATTCAGAATTGGTGGCATGAGAAAGTTGATAATTTTATATTGCAACAAGCTCAACTAAGGTAGAAGAACCTATATTGGGTTTAATCGTAAGTTTTATATGTTGAACATGCTTTTGACCAATACAAAATATTCTAGTGTGAGTTTCTTGAGAAGCTACAAGATTGGTTAAAACGATTATGAGTCAAGACACGGGTTGGAAGTCGACATAGGATTCGTAGAGATTGATCGACAACTAATCTAGTTGAACTCCACCAATTGGATACATATCTAACAAGGGATGTTTATTTTGGGTGAATTTTATAATATAAGGTTAAATTGTTGAATTTGCAGGTGAAGATCATCAATCCTTTTGTCAAGAGGAAGCAATTTTCAAGTTTGGGTTGTGGGGAAGATTGCTGAAAGAAATCCCCCTGTGGATAGGGGTATTCATGGTTGAATAAAATATGCTACCATTCCAAGAATATTGAATAGCCATTTAAAACCCTAAGTGCCGGGGGTAAGACCTAGGCAAGGAATGTTATCTAGTTAAGGAAAATGAGGGCATGTTGCGATGGATAAAGAAAATTTTCTCAAGGCACATAATTTTAGGGCATTACAAAGGGAAAGAATAACTAACGAGTGGAGAGAAAAGAAGTATGAGAGATAAGGTGTAGAAGGAGAGAATTGCAAAGGATAGGATAAGCGGTGATAGGGTCAACGTCTCGAAAGTATAACATGGATATTATTGAGTTGCGGAGAAGTGGAGAGTATGAGGGACCTTCGTTTGACGAAGTAGGAGACGCTAACGACAATTTTGCGGGAAGTTTAGTTGGGATTGGTAGGCCCCACTCAAATTTTTAAGGATTTCACATGCCTGAGCCATTTTTGTAGTGGATTATGATGTCAGGGGAGCATATTCTAGTAGATGTTGACATGAAATTCGTGACGAGGTGACTGCTATTTAAAGATGATCCAATCCCCATTAGCAACAACCCGCAACATACTAGTAAAACTCCTCCTTTCCCTAACCCTCCCCTGGTACTGTATCAAAATCCGAATTAATTCCTTTCTAAGTTAAATAAGACTATAAAGTTCCACCACATACATTATAGATATAGTGTCAGTATTTATAGTGGAGGAAGTAGTTCCAACAATGGCGTTCATTCCAATTCAGTGAATTTCTTTCAGCCGAGTTCAAAGGGATTTGTAATTGTTCAGACGGGGCACACAATCATGGTTGGAAATATGGCTGGATTTCTTACCCAATATCCAAAATTTTAGGGTCGAGTTGGTGAAGACGTTGAGCAACATTGGTACAAGTGTGAAGCTCTTTGGAGGGATCGAAAAATTTGTGATACTGCTAAAGTTATTGAGTTCCAAACTACTCTAAGGGATAGGGCACTCCGATGGTTTATTAAATGGATTGATTCAAATACCAATGCCACTATGGATGTTGCTAAATGATAAATTCTTCAAGAATTGAAGTTACCTTAGCCTAATCAACAAGGCTTGGCGGAATTGTTGGATATCTGTCAAAGGGAAGGGGAATATGCTTGGAAATGCATGCAGAGATTCAAAGATGCTATTAGAAAACTATTACACCCTATAGATCCTCATCATCATAGGGATTATTTTACTAAGGATTTTCTACCAATTATTAGGATTTTTTTATTGCAACAAAATATTCGCACACTGTAGGATGCATTAGAACAAGAAATATAGATTGAGGAAATGGCAAGATATCCTCAGGATTACAACTTGGTTGCTCCTTCTGTTGATCCTCTTATTATGGGAATCCAAAGTCAGATTTCCACTATTATTGAGAGAATCAAGGATATTTCTCCTACATGACCTATGCGACCTCAAGTTTGGTGTACACATTTCCAATTTGAAGGACATAATGTCACCGAATGTTTGCGGCTCAGGGATATAGGATCATCTAGTTTGCCTATGGGACCTCCTATGCTACCACCACATAATCCCGGAGTTGTGAAAATTTCTTCATTACTACCCTTTACAAGGTCCAAATCAATATTAGGCATTCCCTCCACATCAAGGTATGTATATGAAATTTGTATGCCAATTGGAAATTCACCCCATTTATGTTCTAATTTACAAAAGTATTCCAATGTGTCCAATAATATATTTTGCAAATTATTTGGGTCGCCCGCACATCATACACATCAATGTTGGTCCATAGATTCTTTTTCTGATCACCTGGATCATACAACCTTTCGAGTTAATGAATCTCCTCTAGCGCGAGGAGGAGGAGCCCCCATGGGGAGGAGGATAGGAGGAAGAGGTCCAATCATATGTTATAACTGTGACCGAGAAGGTCATGTTGCAAGGGAATGTGCAATGCTGGGAAGAACTTGGTGTTCACATTTTTAGGTGAATGCACATGCTACAAAAGATTGTGTAGAGCTTAGTTATCATTGGGAAGAGCGTAATCAGATGAAGGGAGCTAATTTGATTAATGATGAATCACGAGAACTAGAACCTATGATACAAATGAATATTAATATTGTGACCAGAGGAGGAAAAAGAACCAGAGTTGATGTTGGAACCTATGAGAAACAAAATTTCATAAGTCCAACGTCATCGAAGAAATATTATGATTCCAAGAAATAGAAAGAGTACTATAGAGTTGCAATCAAATTATTCCGACAATTAATTTCTTCTCAAGGTCCCCAAATTGAGCAGTAAGAACAAGTGAAAAATAAAAGTCGTAAACCCTCACAAGAGACATCCCAACCAATTTTGGAATGATATAAGATATTCTTACATATTATGAATGATGAGAAACTTGCTACGTAGTTGCAAAAAAAGTTAAAAGCTGTTGTGAAAGATGATCCATTTTCAGAGGAATATATTTTTGCTAATCTTCCTAAAAGACATTCTAGGTGGCTTAGGAGAAATAAGAAGAGAACAAGACGATAGTTTCAGGTTGATGCTCAAATTTCTGGATATTATATCAAGGATTCCATGTTTTTTCTCAGTTCAAATGTTAATATTTTACTGAGAAAAACTTGGGAGGCGCTAGGGAAACCTAAATTGGTATTTTCACCCATTCAATTATGCATGGAAAATCAGATTTGTATTCTCCCCATCGGGAGATTAGAATATGTTGAGGTTGATATCGTAGGAATTAAGACTTGTGAAAAATTTGAATTAATTGATATTATGGGTGACAAGGATCCATATCTAGCATTATTGTATGTTGACTGACAATTTGAAAATTATGCAGTGATTGATTTAAAACAGGAAATTGTGACTTTTGAGGTGGATGGAGTTCGGGTCATACAACCGTAGGATCTGTACCAAGGCCCAAGATATACTAAGCTTGTAGATTATGTTGAAGAACCCAATTTTTTATATCAGTTGTATCAACTGACTACCCAGAAGAGGGAGGATTATATTAACCCCACGATGGACAGATCCATCAACTGGAGAAGTGTCCAAAGTATAAAAGTGGATTTTGATGTTGTGATGGAGGGTTTGAAGTAGGGGTATCATGAGCTTCATTCAAGATATTTTGGATATGTCAGATGTCTCTGCTGGATCAGTACCTAGGTACATAATTATCCTATTTTCAATGGAACTAAATCTGTTGAAATGACACCCCAAAGCGAGGCTTCTAATTTATTTTCCCCTTAATTAAATTAGAAGAGAAATTGTAATTTCATCTCATAACAACTTGTATTAGTTTACTAATTTAGAATGACTGAGTTAGCTTAGGAAATTCACGTTTAGGGTCTAAGAGGCTGCATGTAGAGTGATTTCATGATTTAAGGGTGTCCAGTTTCAACTATGCATGAGTTGTAATTAGTTAACTCAATTAATTGAGTTAAAATAAGTTTAACTAGTTCTAATTGAGTGATGAGCTAGAGATAGGTCAAGTGAATTAAGTATGGTTTAATTCATAATGAATGATAGATAAATTCACTATAAATATCTGTTGCATGTCAGTTATGAGGAATACCCAGTTGAGACCGAGGTTAAAGGGAAGATAACTATCAGTTGTATAATTAGAAAATTGTACAGGTCAATTATAGAGTTAGTTGGATGCCTAAGAAGGATTGCAAAATCAAGGCAAGGGATTTTCCTATTTAATATAGATTTAATTCCTCAAGGAATGTGTGAGCAAGGCAGACTGAGCAGAGGCAAATAATTGGCTAAGTATTTGTCTGCTTTTTCCTAGATCAGTGTGAGACAGTTAACAGAGTGCAAGAGTTCTCTCGTGATATAAAATATTTTATTGTTTCATGATACTTGATTTTATACAATATATAGATAACGATGTTTTAGGAATGGTGCTTTCCCCAAATAAATCTTGTGTTGTGCGATTGATTATTTCTTTCCCTGGCTTGTTTATGTGATTGTGTGATAGTGTTTTATTTCTGGAAATTGTAGAAGGATTCAATATCTTGTTTTAGTACATTATAAGATCATATTGAATCTCGTTGTTAGATTTTCTACATGGTATCTGAGTGCCAGGAATCACAATAAGAAGAGAAGAACAAAGTTTGTTTTGATTAGGTTGTAATTTGTAGATTTATTCTTCGATTTCCAACAACAAATCAAGATGTATTTCTATGGCTTGAGACTCTAATATGTACTCCAGGGAAATTCGAATTAAATTTCATGGAAGGACATAATGGAGGTAGTGCTTGAGGAAAATGGAATGAAGGAATTCATTGATACTGGCATTCCCCAACCCATAGCAACATATGCCCAAATTCTTGAAGCATGGAAGAAGAATGTTGCAAAGGAGAGAATGATCTTGTTAGAGGGAGTTCGAGACCATATTGTCTCGAACATCCACGGGAAGGTAGATCCATATGAAATTTGGAATGAATTGACATATATGTATCAGAATAACAATGATCACAAGAAGTTGGCGCTGAAAGACAAGCTCAGGAAGATCAAATTGGAGAAGGGTGACACATTCCAGAAATACTTGGCCAAGTTCACTCAATGCCGAGATGAGGTTGGAAGCATTGGAATCTCTATTACCTCAGATGATTTGGTGATCCTAGATCTTTAATTCCTTTCCAAGAACTGGCATAAATACGAGAAATCTGTTAATGGGAGGGAGAAGTTGCTATATTGGGAGCGACTATGGTCCGATTTGGCATAAGAAGAAATTTAGAATGAGCACCAGAGATGGATCCTAATGAAAGACTGATGATGAGGAGAACTGTGCCTTGGATGGCAAGGCGAAGAAAGGAAAAAGGAAGGCATCCCAGTCCAAATCTAAGACTAGAAAGGAAAGCAAGAATTGAGACTTGTCAAAGGTGAAATGTTTCAATTGTCATGAGCATGGACACTATGCCACAAATTATCCACAAAAGAAGAAAAAAAAGAAGGCCTTAGGAGGAGTAGCAGGTGAAGCATTGGCTTCACAATTCGAGTTGGACTTCACCCTCATCGCATGCATGGTGTCATCGAATGGGTTATATGTGGTACTTGGATAGTGGAGCCTCATTCCATATGATCGGAAACAAAGAATTCTTCAGTAGCTTGGAGGATAAGGATATCCAGATGCACATCGAGATGGGTGATGACAGGATGTATAGCGCTACCAGGATTGGCACAGTTAATTTCCAAAGAGAGTTAGGTAAACCCCTCATACTAAAATATGTCATGCATGTACTTGGTTTAAAGAAGAATTTGGTTTCTGTTGCTATGTTGGAAGATCGTGGATATGATGTGATTTTTCAGTGAAGGAAAGGCATTACTTTGTCCCAAAGCCATGGGACAAGTGAAAAATATTGGGGTTCAAGTGAAGAACATCTAAAAACTTGATGTGGATGACTGCACAACATTGAGGAGTAGATAAGAAGGTGGAAATCCAAGACATCAGTGAGTTATGGCATAGGAGGTTGGACCATCTACACCACAACGATTTGAGGATCCTGCAACATATTTCTACAGGGATTCCAAAGGGTACACTTACACAGGGAGACACATGCAAAGGGTGTACTATGGGGAAGTCTAAAAAGGCCACCTTTCACAATAAGGAAAGCTGAGCAATGAAAATCCTTGGCAGAGCTCACTTAGACGTGTGTGGACCGTTCTCATCAACTTCCACAACAAAGAACATGTATTATGTGATTTTTTTGAAGATTTTTCAAGAAAGTGTGGGATTTTATTCATGCAGAAGAAAGATGAGATGTTCTTCAAGTTTTGTGAGTTCAAGGCACTTGTCGAGAAATATACAGGGAAGAAGGTGAAGGCTCTAAGGGGCGACAATGGTGGAGAATACATCTCTAACAAATTCAAGAACTTCCATGCCTCAAAAGGAATTTGAAGAGAATTGATTGCACTTCATAACCCACATTAGAATGGGTTTCAGAAAGAAAGAAAAAAACTATTGTGGGAGCAACATGACCTATGTTGCATGATCAAGGCCTGTCGTTGCATCTGTGGGCGGAAGCATGCAATACAACAATATTTGTGTAGAATCTAAGTCCTCATCGAATACTTGGGATGAGTACACAAGAGGATGATTTTCAGGTAAGTAACCAGATGTTTCATTTTTAAATTTTTTTGGTTCATCTATCTATTTCCATGTGACCAACAATGCCAGGAAGAAGCTAGAGGCAACAAGAGAGTTGGGGATATTTTTGGGGTACTCTGATACACCTCACAACTATCAGGTGTACTTTCCAGTACATCAGATGAAAGTGGTTAGAAGAGATGTGAATTTTGATGAAGATAAAGCCATGCGATTTTCCCTTGAGATGGATCTTGAGTTGCATGCAGTTTATGAGCTCTTAGCTCCAAAGGATGAACCTCAGGATGTGTAACAATCACAATAAGAGGAACAAAGAGTGGTAGAAACCACTCATGTAGAGCCATCCACCAGAGATGGAAGGAAGCACACCAGAGAGGCTGACAAATTATTGCTAGATGTGAGAGAGCATGTGGGAGCACCCACATCACAATGCAGGAAAAGAAGGTCCCCATAGAGGTACACTAAATATATGGATCTTATGAGTGAAGGTATTGATATAGAACCATCGTATTTTGAGGAAGAAGTGCAGTAGCTAGTATGGGTTGATGCCATGGTTGAGGAGTATGACTCCATTATCAAGAAAACTACATGGGAATTTTTCGCAAGGCCAGTGGGGAAGTCAGTTGTAGGATCCAGATGGGTCTACAAGGTGAAGTAGGCAGCAAATGGGAGTGTGGAGAAACACAAGGTTAGATTTGTGGCCCGAGGGTTCTCTCAGGTGGATGGGATTGACTATGATGAGACCTTTTCACCAATCGTAAGGTACTCATCTATTAGATCCATCCTTGCACTCTCATTATAGATGGGATGGAAGATACATCATATGGATGTAAAGGCAACCTTTCTCAATGGAATTATTGAGGAAGAAATGTACATTGAGTAACCAAAAGGTTTTGAGACCTTAGACAAGGAGTCACATGTGTGCAGACTCAAGAGAGCACTGTATAGGCTGAAGCAAGAACCTCGTGCTTTGTACACCAGAATTGAAAACTATTTCACTGGGTTGGGCTTCACCAAGAGTGAGGTGGATGTAGACCTATATCAAATTGTGGTTTATGGTAAGATTTTTATTATTTTACTTTATGTTGATGATTTGATACTGACAGGTGATGAGCGACTCATAAAATATTGCAAAAATGATCTTGAAAGAGAATTTGAGATGAAGGACATGGGGCTCTTGCACTATTTCCTTGGTTTGGAAATATGGAAAAGATATGGGGAGCTATTTGTATCTAAGGGAAAGTATTCCAAGGAGATTTAGGAAGTTCCACATGGAGGGAAGAAAACCCATGGAGACTCCTCTTGCATGAAACTGGAGGAAGGAGGATGCTACTTCGGTAGAAGTAGTGGATGCTACTATTTATAGGTAGCTTGTGGGTTCACTCATGTATTTTGTGAACACATGAACCGACATATGCTAAAAAATGACCCAGCTAAGCCAAGCTATGGTTAAGACGACCAAACTCTTTTGGTAGGCAAGGAAGCATGTGTTGAGATATATTAGGGGCATTACAGAGTATGGATTATGGTACATACAAATAGAGGGAGTGAAGCTTCAAGGCTTCACTGATGCAGATTGGGAAGGGAGTCCATCCGACCTGAAGAGCACATTAGGAGGCATATTTAGCATAGGATCAACAACAGTTTCTTGGTACAACAAGAAATAGATATCAATTGCACTCAATTCAGCGGAGGCAAAGTATATGGTAGCCAGTCAGGAAACATGCGAGGCCATCTGGATGAGGAAGATACTTGTTGGTTTGTTTGGTCAATAGATGGATACGACGGTGATACATTGTGATAACCAAATTTGCACCAAAATCTCAGTTAATCTAGTATTCCATGACATGTCCAAGCATATTGATATCCGATATCACCATCTCAAAGATTGTGTTCAAAGGAGGATTATATCATTAGAGTACATTCCCACAGAGGAGTAAGATGCAAAACATCTTGATGAAGGCACTGGAAAGAATAAAATTCAAATTCAATAGAGACAATATTGGGGTAGCAGATAATCCCTTTCTTGTTGAGAGGGATTGTTTAAATGGCACCCCAAAGCGGGGCTTCTAATTTATTTTCCCTTAATTGAATTGGAAGAGAAATTGTAATTTCATCTCATAACAACTTGTATTAGTTAACTAAGTTAGAATGACGAGTTAGATTTGGAAATTTGATTTGAGGGTATAAGAGGAATCATGTAGAGTGATTCCATGATTTAAGGGGGTCTAGTTGCAATTATACATGAGCTGTAATTAGTTAAATCAATTAATTAAGTTATAATTAGTTTAACTAGTTCTAACTGAGTGATGAGCTAGAGATAGGTCCAATGAATTAAATCTAATTTAATTCACAATGAGTGATCAATAAATTAACTGATAATTCACTATAAATAACTGTTGCATGTTATTTTTGAGGAAGACTCAGTTGAGACAGAGGTTAAAGGGAATATAACTATCAGTTGTATAATTAGAAAATTATACAAGTCAGTTATAGAGTCAGTTGGAGGCCTAGGAAGGATTGAGCAATCAATGCAAGGGATTTTCCTATTTAATAGTGATTTAATTCCTCAAGGAACACGTGAGTAAGGTAGGCTAAGAAAAGGCGGAGAATTGGCTAAGTATTTTTCTGATTTTTCCTAGATCAGTGTGAGACAGTTGGTAGAGTGCAAGTGTTCTCTTGTGAGAGAAAGCATTGCATTTTTTCATGATATTTGACTTTATATATATATATATATATATATATATATATATATATATATATATATATATATTGGGTTTTTAGGCAAGGTTCTTTCCCTAGATACATCTTGTGTTGTGCATTTGATTGTTTCTTTCCCTTACTTGTTTATGTGATTGTGTGATCATGTTTTGTTTCCCCAAATTGTAGAAGGATTCAATATGTTGTTTTAGTACATTATAAGATCGGATTGAATCCCGTTATATTTTATACAAAATATGTTGTAAATTTTATCCAAGAAGTTGATTCCAAAATAGAAGAAGTTAAAAATATTTCTTTGCAAGCAACCCCTGCAAGATGGTGGGAAACCCATCTTTCCTAGTTTCATGATTGGGACATGGTTAAAAATATTATGGTACATGGTTCTCACCTTCAAGAAATACTTGCATCAATATTCCTATTTATGATGTATGCAATAGCCCGTAAAAACATATCCAGTGTTGTTGTTCCAACTGGAAGGATTATGGTGTACCAGTTGCGATGTGGACACATTAGTTCATTCATACTATAGGAGACCCTACAAAGCTGCGAAACTGGTCCATTTTGTATCTTTCTAATTATATTTAGTCTAATGCAGGGGTTTTGGGGTGGGTCAAAGCCCCTAAAGCATTATAAACGGGTCAAGGGTAGACCAAGAGTTCGCAAACCACGGTTTGCGGACCATTGGATGCATAGGCTAAAATAGTATAAGTAGTTGAACCTTTTTGAGTTGTAAGACAAGCTAAGAATGATAAGAGATTGCTGCTAAGTGCGAATCGATAGATCTGGTCAGGGTTTTTGGGTAAGGACTCCTGTTACTGTGTGCACGGAGGGCCTCTGTCTTGCTGTGTGCAGAACTTGCTACTATGTGCGCAGGTTGGGTTTTTGTGGTTTTGTAAGTAGATCTGGAAGATTAATGAATGCGAAAGTATTGTTGCCTATCTGAATCCACTGAAATTACTGTGATATGAATCTGTGACGTATTGATTACTTAGTATATGTTGCTGTGTTATAACATATTTGTGTACTTATTTATGCTGCGATTTGTGTTTTTTCTACATGCTTCATACAAGAATATCTGAAATAGCTGTGTATTGTGATATGAATCCTTGATCTGTTGATTTCTGTGAGTAATATTGCTGTTATGCATGTGGATGCAAAGGGAACCTAGGCTTTGTGATACTGGATCGGGTCAAAATCAAGGTGAACGCAGCTCTGCTTGACTTACCTACCCTCTCCCAGGGTGCACAAACCTGGTTCCAGCACCCACCCATACTACTTCGGGCGAGACTTTGGCCTACGCAAGTAGGTCACAGCCGAAAGGGCCAGTAGTATAGGGGTTTGTTGGAAAACCTTGAACATCCGAACCTGGGTCAGGACCCTTCGAGCCAACAAATGGTTCCAATGCCAGGACCTAGAGCATTTTAAGAGAGGGATTGGGTAATGCCAAGGTCATACTGGAAGCCAAAGAGAAAGGAAATTGATGACTGGTTTGAACAACAAGTTCAGGAATTTTCCATAAAAGAAAACTGTAGTAAGAGGTTTACCACCGAAGAGTGGAAGAATAAGTACATTTTCACAGAGATCTACAAGATCTTCTTTGTAACGATTGAGATCAAGCTCTAGGAGTGGCTCGCAAGACTGGTAGAGTTCCATAAGTGTTGTAGGGATGAGCGGATCATAGAGTGGACCCTTGAACTAATCCAACAGCTAGAAAATACTGATAACACCATCACTCACACAGTGGACCATTGGGTGGACAACGTGTTAGGGGGATTTGTGATAGAATTTTACATTGATCAGTTTGTCTCCTACTCTGAAGCAGAGTGAAGATTCTTCACGAGATTCTGAGGTAAGTTTCTGAAGACGTTGCCATTGATGATCAAGATACTATTATGTGAAAAGAGTATTATGTGTAGCCATATCGAGTGAATGAACTCTGATCTAGACGGGAGCACAATGCGGAGTGGTAAGTACTATAGGGCCAACCTAGAGGGAGATTGATTGGTCTATAGTCTAGTAAGGGAAGAAGCTTCGCAGAGTCCTCTGGCCACATCGCTTTCAAATTAGCCTAGAAGTAAGAATTCACTGACCCCTCTGCTACCAGAAGATGACATGGCTGCGCACATGAAATTTCCAACCTTTAAGGGTGTGGGGGATGAAGACATGGATCAGTTCTAGTTTGTCGCAGGATCGGTATGGACTGCGCAGAACATGGCTAGTGATGCGGTGAAAAGGGCACAACTGTCCCTTGCTTTCGAAGGAAGAGCTTTGGACTGGTACATGGGATACATTGGCCAAAACGCAAATGCAACCATTGAAGAGATTAAGAACACCCTGAAACAGTAGTTCAAAAAACCTAAGTCCTACTCCCAAATCGTGGTTTATCTAAAGGATTTCAAGCAAGGACCTTCTGATTCTATGTGGGAGTCTGATCAGCGACTAAAGAAGGTGATCAGAGAAGAGGGATTCCAATATGATGACAGACAACACACAGAATGGTTTATTGCTATGTTGCTGCCTCACCTGCGTGTACCTATGGGGCACCAAACTTTTAAATCACAGGAGAAAGCCTTGGAAGGTGCCATGAAGTTAGAAGCTGCACCTCGGGACGAGACTCAGCTGGGCGTCCAACAGATCTAGGGATAGTTGGAAGCGATGCATGTAGAGATCCAGAACTTGCGAAAGGAACGAGTGGCAGAGGCTAGCCCCAAAAGATGGTGCATACGATGCCGGGTGAATGGCCATGCCAAGGATAACTATCCTCTATTAGCAGATTATGTGCAGGCCAGGGGACATAGCCCATTGCGCCCTAAGGAAGCTGTGGGACCTAATAGGCTAGTGCTCTGGTGCGATGATTGTCACATTGAAGGGCTGCACGATATTAACCACTGTCCTCGCCTTGCTGCATACGTTCCAAAGGTATAACAACAATGGTGTAGGTTCTGTAGATCAGTGGGAAATGATGAACAGAACTGTCAGACATATGATTTGATGATTGATCAAGGAAACTTATACAGAGTACAGTCAGACCCTGTGTCACCAAGGACCCCCGTAGGTGTAGGTGGCTCCCCATCAAGGGGTAGGGGAGGAGGACGCGGTGGAAGTGCAGTACGAGTACGAGGTCAGCTAATCTGCTATAAATGTGGAGAAGAAGGACACTTTGCAAGGGAATGCCCAAACCACACTAGGCAATCCTACCGATATTATACACAGCTGGACCATGCGATTGAATATTTCTTGGTCTTGATAGCGAAAATGCAGGAAAAGCAGTCGACACATACGCAGAATGTGCAGAGAGTTAAGGTTGAGCTGCGAAACAAAGATCCGAGTGTGAATGTGGTGACACGCAGCGGGATGGCCACCAAGGGACCTGAGGAGGAGGCTGCGATGGAACCTCTGATCCATAAAGACGATATCAAGCAAGAAGGCCTGGACCTAAAAAGGGGGAAAGAAACATTTATCATAGCTTGCAAGGACTTTGCTGAGACAGAGGCAACTACTGCTCGACCACCTGCGAACCTCAAGGCAGATGAGGAGGTTAAGCCCTTTTTGCAAGCATGTATTAAAATGTTGCACAACCCAAAGGCTGCGGAGAACCTTCAGGCATTAATAGATAGCTGCACAGAACAACTCAATATAACCCCTGAAGTCAAGGATGTGCACAAGCTATACAGGTATAAGAAATGCACCAGAAGAGAAATGCGGTTGTCTGTGCAGATCGGTGACTATGAAATGAGCTAGGTTATTTTGGAGCTAGGGTCGGATGCGAACGTGCTACTTAAGTAGACTTGGAAATGAATGGGAGAGCCTAAGTTGGAATGGTCCACGATTCAGCTGTGCATGGAAAATCAGCAGAAAACCATCCCAGTAGGAAGGTTTTCTAAAATTACAGTGGATATCCCAGGAGTAAAATCCCGAGCAGACTTTGAAGTGATAGAAATTGTAGAAGATTCGGACCCCTACCCTGTGCTCTTGGGATTGGACTGGGCCATAGATATGGGCGGTATCATCAACCTCAAAAAGAGAAGCACGGTGTTTGAGAATAACGGCACAAGGGTGATAGTACCATTAGATCCTACGGAAGGTGAACAATATACAGAGCCGGTGCACGATGAAGAGGAGCTGGACCATATTTAAAAGTTGACTGCATGGGATGAGGATTGGATCAACCCCAAGGTGGAAGGTGTACTCTACTGGGGAAAGGACAATGAATGCTTATATGATTCTGACGGGGAGATGGAGAATTGGAAAAACCGGTTGCATGATGTCTCAGCACTGCGATGTCTTCGAGTCACTAGGGACTTTCGCTGCATTTACTCGGAGGTAAGAGACCTACCCTACTTTGATGGTTTTGGTAGCATTAAGGAATTTTTGCGAGTATTTGAAGCAGAGGTTCCCAAGGGAGGAAGGCTATGGGACCTTAATCTAGCCATGCATGGAATACCTGCGCGCTGGTGGGAGACACATGGGGAGGCATTCCAGGCTTGGGAGGAATGTCGAGATATGATGATCCTGTGATTTGAAGCCCCAACCAACATTCAGGTCAAGACATTCTTTGGATCAGGAGATCCCCATAACTATTTGGTTGCGTGGAAGGACACCTGTCGGAAAAACATGTCTTTGGTTGAGAAGTACCTTAGGAACAAGTCTGTGATGGGGGAGGATGCTCAGAAGACCCAAGTAGATGACCCAAGCGTAGCATGAATGTTGAGCACACCGGAGATGTGAAAAATATCCGTTAGCACTCTAACAAATGACAGAGAGGAGAAGCTACCGTTGAAAGGCATGGCCCCCTGGAAATTAATGAGGCGGATTTTGGGGAATTTTGACTGTTTGTCTGATGGTAAGTTCCAGGTGAATTTTACCCTACCGCTGAGTGACCACAAGCGCTATAAGAAGGACAGGGTAGCGCAGATAAGAAACCTGCCTCCCTTGCATAAAATGTACTTCTCACCTTTGTCTCGCGTGAACTTGAGCTCTACAATTATCCTAGTCTACCCTATCCCTTTCATGTCTGATCAGCCCACTCCTTCTGACAGTAGCCATCCAGAACTGGGATTCCTTTTTCGCGCTAGGATGATGGCTACGAACCCTGCTGAACCTTCAGTACCAAACGAGTTGGAAAGTGAGGACGTAGTGGAGATTGGGGCTAAGGATGAAGAAGTGCCCTCTATGCCAATCACAAAGAAGGGAAAAGAGAAATCACAGGGCTCAGGGAACTTCCCGAAAGCTGCAAAGTGGGCTGTAGGAAGACCTAGGACTTCCCTGAGGCATGCTAAATCCCCATGAATACCACTTCAGGATCATGATGCATAGGATTAAGCTCTACCCGCCAATCCGATCAATTGGTTGCCCCCCTTCATCCACCCACGCTGGCCTTCGATGCGCACGCCCAAAAAATTGGATGGTTTGATCACCTACCTGCAAATGCCGCTAACCCCGGGCGAAGTCCCGGTCATCTGTGACACTTGCGGACGACTCCATGAAGTTAAATTCGATGATCACGACTTGGAAAATTATGAAGCCTTCCCAGAGTTGGCCCTCGCACTATACTTTGACACAGTTCATGAAGATGATGGGGTCACCATCATTCCCCAGCGCTGGGTATGTGGATTGGCCAGATTTGGGCTCTTGAATCTACTGCAGATGACCCATTTTGGCCATTACAATGTCACAGACTAGCTGGCCCGACAACTGCTTGCCTTGATTCATGAGGGCTACTTATGGATTCGGGACCAAGTCCCCATTGATGCTGCGCTAATTCACCGGATAACGGGCCTTCCCATGTAGGGGCCGCACCCTCTGGAACGGGTGGGAAATAAATATGAAGGCGGGACCGCTGAATATGTGCGCCAAAAGTACAAAGTGGAGAAAAATACTAGCGACCGTGCTACGCAGATGGGTACCATGCTATTAGCATGCAAGCTAATGCAGAAGTGCCAGGTCGCAACCGTCCTTTCCTATGTCATTCGATTAGTAGGCTAGTGTACGAAGGGGGTATACCTTAATTAGGCTCAATATTTGTGTGATGAATTCCTGACCAACGTCCACGAATCTTAGGAGCAAGGAAAGGCCTTTTGCTATTGTTGACTACTGCTCCTTATAGCACTGGTTGCATGGGAGGCCCCTGAGGAGTCGGTCCTCCCCGAGCTCACTCCAGAAATTTTCGAAGGGGCTTGCTTCGCCCATCTATGGGACTCCAAGGATGCACAACGTGTGGAATATAACCAAGTTTTTTGGGTCCTATTCCAGAGCAGCTTGGCCGCATCTATCAACTCTTGACCACGGTTGTCCCTAATAGTGTACAAAAAGTACAAATGTATTGTAGCATTCCAAGTTACGATGCACCACATACAGATCCGCAGTCTCAAGAATAAAACCTGGATGTCCCTCCCATATATGGTAGCAGATGAGGACATTGACCGGGTGGTCAAACTATGGCCTCCTACCTGGAAGATAGGCTTCAAAACCCCCACCAAGGAGATTGCAGGACCAAGAAAGCAAGGCTCAGACACAACCACGACGAAGCACGTGCCACCGAAAACCACCAGGGCCAAAATATAAATAGATCCACCACTAGTAGTGAACCTCAGAGGAATAAAGCGAACAAGTGAGCCTGACAAGGGGCCCCGAAAGAAGCAACGCACGCAACGGGGAGAAACGATGTGACGGTCACTTTGACCGACAGGGACCTCGAACAAATAGCGGATGCTGTCACAATGGCCACAAAAGACAAGTGGGTAGCCTTGGAGGAACACCAGAAGGCTGCCATTGACACCCTCTAGGATGAGATCTGCACCCTACAGTTAAAGATAGACACAATACAGGCCAGCGTGACTCAGGAACGAACTCCCTTGGTACCCAAACATATAGTGCTCGCCACAAAGGAAAGCCGTCTCTGTGCTATACCTAGCACTGCCCTAGTGATCAGTCCACTAGTCCAACTCCATACAGATGCAGGGGTGCAGCTGAAGCTGGCCACGCTAACCCACGATGCATTACAGGGCTCCCACACCACTTTATTCCAGGAGATTCACCATCGGGACCAGCAGGTGAACCAACAACTAGGGGTAGTTGAGCAGACCATTGCACAGCAGAACGCCAAAGTACTCCGCGCTGTCGCACAACAAGTGGAGCTCGAAATATTGATCCACCAACTTTGTATGGAGGTTACAGAGGAGATCCCAGCTACAGCCAACCCCGGGCTAAAATTGAAGGGCTGGTTGCAACATTGAAGGTGTCCAGGACGGAGATGCAGGTCGTGAAAACATAGCTGGAGCAACAAATCACCAACTTACAGGCCAAGCTACAGCCTGAAACACCTCCGGAGGTACAAGCCTAGCACATTGCGCTAGCAACCAAGGCCACTAACACCATTATAGGTTAGATTTCTCAGGGTGCCTGGTTACTCGAATATGCCATACAACTTTGCACCAAGATCCAGCGCGGTCCGATCCTCCAGAGAATCAATTAGGACTTGCGATAGAAGGAAGAAGCTTTCGATCAAGTCGAAGCTACATTGCCCTCTTTAGTCCCTTCTCAGCATCTGGCATGCTTAAGGACTAGAAACGTGCTCCAGGATGAAATTGAGGAACTCCAGCACAAGAAGCATGCCATCGCGGAACGATTGAAGCCTTAGGCCGACACAACCCTCCAGCTATCACAGGATACCGATGTTGTAGTTAAGCGACTGAATCAGACACAGGAAAGTGTCAGCGCGATGAATCAAGGACTGACATCTGAAAAGCTCGTGGATATTGTGCAGAACGCTGCTGCTCAGAGCCAAGAATTACTACCCCCGCTAATTGCTGCCATCAACGCACTACGCGCAAAGGTGGAGAACCCACCATCGCAGTGACTCAGGATGAGTCACAAGATTGTGTTGGGGGACTGTTGGAACATGGTCTCCTATAAAGCTGCGAAACTGGTCCATTTTGAATATTTTTTATTATATTTAGTATAATGTATGGGTTTTGGGGTGGGTCAAAGCCCCTAAAGCATTGTAAATGGGTCAAGGGTAGACCAAGAGTCTGCAAACCATGGTTTGCGGACCATTGGATGCATAGGCTAAAATAGTATAAGTAGTTGAACCTTTTTGAGTTGTAGGACAAGCTAAGAATTATAAGAGATTTCTGCTAAGTTTGAATCGATAGATATGGTCAGGGTTTTTGGGTAAGGACTCCTGTTGCTGTGTGCATAGAGGGCCTCTGTCCTACTGTGTGCAGACCCTGCTACTATGTGCGTAGGTTGGGTTTTTGGGGTTTTGTAAGTATATCTGGAAGATTAATGAATGCGAAAGTATTGTTTCCTATCTGAATCCACTGGAATTACTATGATATGAATCCGTGACGTCTTGATTACTTAGTATATGATGCGGTGTTATTAGTTTAAGTTGCGAACATACTTGTGTACATATTTATGTTGCGAACTGGGTTTGTTCTACTTTCTTCATACAAGAATATTTGAAATAGCTGTGTATTGTTATATGAATCCTTGATCTGTTGATTTCTGTGAGTAATATTTCTGTTACACATGAGGATGCAAAGGGAATATAGGCTCTATGATACTGGATCGGGTCACAATCAGGGTGAACGCAGCTCTGCTTGACATACCTACCCTCTCCCAGGGTGCGGAAACCTGGTTCCAACACCCACCCATACTACTTCGGGTGAGACTTTGGCTTGCGCAAGCAGGTCACTGCTAAAAGGGCCAGTATTATATGGGTTTTTTGGCAAACCTTGAACATTCGAACCTAGGTCAGGACCCCTCGATCCAAAAAATGGTTCCGATGCCGAGACCTGGAGCATTTTGAGAGAGGGATCGGGTAATACCAAGGCTGTACTGAAAGCCAGAGAGAAAGGAAATTGATGACTGCTTTGAACAAAAAGTTCAGGAATTTTCCATAAAAGAAAACCGCAGTAAGAGGTTGACCTCTGAAGAGTGGAAGAATAAGTACATTGTCATAGAGATCTATGAGATATTCTTTGTAACGATTGAGATCGAGCTCTAGGAGTGGCTCGCAAGACTGGTAGAGTTCCAAAAGTGTTGGAGGGATGAGCGGATCACAGAGTGGACCCCCGAACTAATCCAACAGCTAGAAAATACTTATAACACCATCACTCACACAGTGGACCATTGGGTGGACAACGTCTTAGGGGGATTTGTGATAGAATTTTCCATTGATCAGTTTGTCTCCTACTCTTAAGCAGAGTGAAGATTCTTCACAAAATTCCGAGGTAAGTTTCTGAAGATGTTGCCATTGTTGATCAAGATATTATTATGCAAAAAGAGTATTCTGTGTAGCCATATTGAGTGAATGACCTCTAATCTGGACGGGAGCACAACGCGGAGTGGCAAGTACTATAGGGCCAACCTAGAGGGAGATCGATTGGTCTACAGTCTAGTAAGGGAAGCAACTTCGCAGAGTCCTCCAGCCACACCACTTTCAAATTAGTCTAGAACTAAGAATTCACCGACCCCTCCGCTACCGGAAGATGACATGGCTACGCACATGAAATTTCCAACCTTTAAGGGTGTGGGGGATGAAGACATGGATCAGTTCTAGTTTGTCACAGGATCGGTATGGACTGTGCAGAATGTGGCTCGTGATGCGGTGAAAAGGGCACAACTGTCCCTTGCTTTCGAAGGAAGAGCTTTGGACTGGTACAAGGGATACATCGGCCAAAATGCAAATGCAACCATTGAAGAGATTAAGAACGCCCTGAAAAAGTAGTTCAAAAAACCTAAGTCCTACACCTAAATCGTGGTTGATCTAAAGGATTTCAAGCAAGGACCTTCTGAATCTATGTGGGAGGCCGATCAGTGAGTAAAGAAGGTGATCAGAGAAGAGGGATTCCAATATGATGACAGACAGCACACAGAATGGTTTATTGCTATGTTGCTGCCTCACCTGCGTGTACCTATGGGGCACCAAACTTTCAAATCGCAGGAGAAGGCCTTTGAAGGTGCCATGAAGTTAGAAGCTACATCTTGGGACGAGACTCAGATGGGCGTCCAATAGATCCAGGGACAGTTGGAAGCGATGCATGTAGAGATCTATAGCCTGCGAAAGGAATGAGGGGCAAAGGCTAGCCCCGAAATATGGTACATACGATGCCGGGTGAATGGACATGCCAAGGATAACTGTCCTCTATTAGCAGATTATGTGCAGGCCGGGGGACCTAGCCCATTGTGCCCTAGGGAAGCTGTGGGACCTAGTAGGCTAGCTCCCTAGTGCGATGATTGTCGCGTCGTAGGGTTGCACGATACTAACCACTGTCCCTACCTTGCTGCATACATTCCAAAGGTATAGCAGCAATGTTGTTGGTTCTGCAAATCGGTGGGAAATGATGAACATAACTTCTAGACATATAGTTTGATGATTGATCGAGAAAAATTATATAGAGTACAGTTAGACCTTGCGTCACCAAGGACCCCCGTAGGTGTAGATGGCTCCCCATCAAGGGGTGGGAGAGGAGGACGTAGTGGAAGTCGAGGATGGGGATGAGGTCAGCTAATCTGCTATAACTTTGGAGAAGCAGGACACTTTGCAAGGGACTGCCCGAACTCCACTAAGAAATCTTGCCGATATTGTACACAGTTGGACCATGCGATTGAATATTTCCTGATCTTGATAGCGAAAATGCAGGAAAAGCAGTCGACACCTACGCAGAATGTGCAGAGAGTTAAGGCTAAGCTGTGAAACAAAGATCCAAGTATGAATGTGGTGACACACAGCGGGATGGCCACTAGGGGACCTGAGGAGGAGGCTGCGATGGAACCTCTGATCCATTAAGCCGCTATCAAGAAAGAAGGCCTGGACCTAAAAAGGGGGAAGAAACATTTATCACAGCTCGCAAGGAATTTGTTGAGACAGAGGCAACTACTGCTCGGCCACCTGCGAACCTCAAGGTAGATGAGGAGTTTAAGCCCTTTTTGCAAGCATGTATGAAACTGCTGCGCAACCCAAAGGCTGTGGAGAAACTTCAGGCATTAATAGATAGCTGCGCAACATGACCCAATCTAACCCCAGAAGTCAAGGATGTGCACAAGATATATAGGTATAAGAAACGCACCAGAAGAGAAATGCAGTTGTCTGCATAGAACGGTGACTACTAAATGAGCCAGGTTATTTTTGACCTAGGGTCGGATGAAAACGTGCTACCTAAGCAGACTTGGAAATGAATGGGAGAGCCTAAGTTGGAATGGTCCACGATTCAAATGTGCATGGAAAATCAACAAAAAATCATCCCACTAGGAAGGTTGTCTAAAATTACAGTGGATATCGCAGGAGTAAAAGCCTGAGCAGACTTTGAAGTGATAGAAATTTTAGAATATGCGGACCCCAACCCTATGCTCTTGGGATTGGACTGGGCCATAGATATGGGCGGTATCATCAACCTCAAAAAGAGAAGCATGGTGTTTGAGAATAACGGCACAAGGGTGATAGTACCATTAGATCCTGCGGAAGGTGAATGATATACAGAGCTGGTGCGCGATGAAGAGGAGATGGACCACATTTACACGCTGACTGCGCGAGACGAGGATTGGATCAACCCCAAGGTGGAAGGCATACTCTACTGAGAAAAGGATAGTGAATGATTATATGATTCTGACGGGGAGATGGAGAATTGGAAAAACCGGTTGCATGATGTCTCAGCGCTGCGATGTCTTTGAGTCACTAGGGACTTCCGCTGCATTTCCTCGGAAGTAAGAGACCTACCCTACTTTGATGGTTCTGGTAGCATTAAGGAATTTTTGCGAGTATTCGAAGTAGAGGTTCCCAAGGGATGAAGGCTATGGGACCTTAAGCTAGCCATGTGTGGAATACCTGCGCGTTGGTGGGAGACACATGGGGAGGCATTCCAGGCTTGGGAGGAATGTCGGGATATGATGATCCTGCGATTTTAAGCCCCAGCCAACGTTCAGGTCAAGACATTCTTTGGATCAGGAGATCCCCGTAACTATCTAGTTGCATGGAAGGACACCTGTCAGAAAAACATGTCTTTGGTTGAGAAATACCTTAGGAACAAGTCTGTGATGGGGGGGGGATGCTCAGAAGACCCAAGTAGATGACCCAAACGTAGCAGGAATTTTGAGCACACCGGAGATGCGAAAACTATCCGTTAGCACTCTAAAAACTGACAGAGAGCAGAAGTTACCATTGAAAGGCACGACCCCTTGGCAATTAATGAGGCAGATTTTGGGGACTTTTGACTGTTTATCTGATGGTAAGCTCCAGGTGAATTTTACCCTACCGTTGAGTGACCACAAGCGCTATAATAAGGACAGGGTATTGCAGATAAGAAACGTGCCTCCCTTGCATAAAATGTACTTCTCACCTTTGTCTCACGTGAACTTGAGCTCTAAAATTCTCCTGGTCTACCCTATCCCTTTCATGTCTGATCTGCCCACTCCTTTTGACTGTAGCCATCCAGAACTAGGATTCCTTTTCCACGCTAGGATGACGGCTACGAACCCTACTGAACCTTCAGTACCAACAGAGTTGAACAGTGAGGACGTAGTGGAGATTGGGGCTGAGGATGAAGAAGTGCCCTCTATGCCAGTCACAAAGAAGGGAAAAGAGAAAGCACAGGGCTCAATGATGTTCCTGAAAGCTGCAAAGTGGGCTGCAGGAAGACCTAGGACTTCCCCGAGGCATGCTAAATCCCCATGAACACCACTTCAGGATCAGGATGCACAGGAGGAAGCCCTGCCCACCAATCCAATCAACTGGTTGCCCCCCTTCATTTGCCCGTGCTGGCCTTCTACGTGTACGCCCAAAAGATTGGATGGTTTGATCACCTACCTGCAAACATCGCTAACCTTGGGCGAAGTCCTAGTCATTGGTGACCCTTGCGGACGACTCCATGAAGTTAAATTTGATGATCACGACTTGGCGAATTATGAAGCCTTCCCAGAGTTGGCCCTCGCACTATACTTTGACACAGTTCATGTAGATGATGGGGTCACCATCATTCCCCAGCGTTGGGTATGTGGATTGGCCGGATTCAGGCTCTTGAATTTGCTGCGGATGCCCCATTTTGGCCATTACAATGTCACGGACCAGCTGGCCCGACAACTGCTTGCCTTGATTCATGAGGGCTACTTATGGATTCGGGACCAAGTCCCCATTGATGCTGCGCTAATTCACCAGATTACGAGCCTTCCCATGCAGGGGCCGCACCCTCTGGAACGGGTGGGCAAGAAATATGAAGGCAGGACCGCTGAATATGTGCGCCAAAAGTACAAAGTGGAGAAAAATACCAGCGACCATGCTATGCAGATGGGTACCATGCTATTAGTATGCAAGCTAATGCAGAAGTGCCAGGTCGCAACCGTCCCTGCCTATGTCATTCGATTAGCAGGCTAGTGTACGAAGGGGGTCTGCCTCAATTGGGCTCAATATTTTTGTGATGAATTCCTGACCAACGTCCATGAATCTCAGGAACAAGGAAAGGTCTTTTTCTATTTTTGGCTACTACTCCTTATAGCACTATTTGCATGGGAGACCCCTGAGGAGTCTTTCCAACCCGAGCTCACTCCAGAAATGTGCAAAGGGGCGCGCTTCACCCATCTATGGGACTCCAAGGATGCACAACGCATGGAAGATAACCAAGTTTTTTGGTTCCTATTCCAGAGCATCTTGGGCGTAGCCATCAACTCTTGACCATGGTTGTCCCCAATAGTGTAAAAACAAGTACAAAAGTATTGCAGCATTCCAAGTTACGATGCACCACATACAGATCCGCGGTCTCAAGAATAAAACCTGGACGTCCCTTTCGTATATGGTGGCAAGATAGGACATTGAACGGGTGGTCGAACTATGACCTCCTACTTGGAAGATAGGCTTCAAAACCCCCACCAAGGAGACTACAGGACCAAGCAAGCAAGGCTTAGACACAACCACGATGAAGCACGCGCCGCCAAAAGCCACCAGGGCCGAAATCTAGCTAGATCCGCCACCAGCAGTAAACCTCGGAGGAACAAAGCGAATAGGCGAGCCTAACAAGGGGCCACAAAAAAAGCAGCGCGCGCAAAGGGGAGAATACGATGTGATGGTCACTTTGACCGACGGGGACCTCGAACAAATAGCGGATGCTGTCACAATGGCCACAGAAGACAAGTGGGTAGCCCTGGAGGAACACCAGAAGGCTACCATTGACACTCTCCAGGCTGAGCTCCGCACCCTACAGTTAAAGATAGGCACACTACAGGCCAGCGTGACTCAGGAACGACCTCCCTTGGTACCCAACCATACAGTGCTCCCCACAAAGGAAAGTGATCTCTGCGCTATACCTAGCGCTGCCCTAGTGATCAATCCACCGGTCCAACTCCATACAGACGTAGGGGTGGAACTGAATCTGACCATGCTAACCCACGATGCATTGGCCTCCACACCACTGTATTCCAGGAGATTCGCCATCAGGACCAGCAGGTGCACCAACAACTAGGGGTAGCCGAGCAGACCATCGCGTAGCAGAATGCCGAAGTACTTCGCGCTGTTGCACAACAAGTGGAGCTTGAAACATTGATCCACCAGCTCTGTACAGAGGTTACAGAGGAGATCGCGGCCGCAGCCACCCCCTGAGCTAAAATTGAAGGGTTGGTTGCAACATTGAAGGTGTCCAGGATGGAGATGCAGGTCGTGAAAACACAGCTGGAGCAACAAATCACCAACTCACAGGCCAAGCTATATCCCGAAACACCTCCGAAGGTACAAGCCTAGCACGTTGTGCTAGTAAACGAGGCCACTAACACCATTATAGGTTAGATTTTTCAGGGTTCCCGGTTACTCAAAGATTCTATACAACTTTGGACCAAGATCCAACACGATCTAATCCTCCAGAGAATCAATCAGGACTTGCGACAGAAGGAAGAAGCTTTCGATCAAGTCGAAGCTACATTGCCCTCTTTAGTCCCTGCTCAACGTCTGGCACACTTAAGGACTAGAAATGCGCTCCAAAATGAAATTGAGGAACTCCGGTGCAAGAAGCATGCCATCGCAGAATGATTGAAGCCTTGGGCCGACACAACCCTCCAGCTATCACAGGATACTGATGTTGCAGTCAAGCGACTGAATCAGACACTGGAAAGTGTCACCACGACGACTCAAGGACTGACATCCTAGAAGCTCGTGGATATTGTATAGAACGCTGCTGCTCAGAGCCAAGAAGTATTACCCCCGCTAATTGGTGCCATCAATGCTTACGCGCACAAGTGGAGATCCCACCATCGCAGTGACTCGAGATGAGTCACAAGATTGTGTTGGGGGACTGTTGGAACAAGGTCTCCTACAAAGCTGTGAAACTGTTCCATTTTGTATATTTTTGATTATATTTAGTCTAATGCAGGGGTTTTGGGGTGGGTCAAAGCCACTAAAGCATTGTAAATGGGTTAAGGGTAGACCAAGAGTCCACAAACCATGGTTTGCGAACCATTGGATGCATATGCTAAAATAGTATAAGTAGTTGAACCTTTTTGAGTTGTAGGAAAAGCTAAGAATGATAAGCAATTGCTGCTAAGTGCGAATCGATAGATCTAGTCAGGGTTTTTAGGTAAGGACTCCTGCTGTTGTGTGCATGGAGGGCCTCTGTCCTGCTATGTGCAGACCCTGCTACTGTGTGCACAGGTTGGGTTTTTGGGGTTTTGTAAGTAGATCTAGAAAATTAATGAATGCAAAAGTATTTTTGCCCATCTGAATCCACTGGAATTACTGTGATATGAATCTGTGACGTCTTGATTACTTAGTATATGTTGTTGTGTTATTAGTTTAAGTTGTGAATATACTTGTGTACTTATTTATGCTGCGATATGGGTTTGTTCTACTTGCTTCATACAAGAATATCTGAAATAGCTGTGTATTGTTATATGAATCCTTGATCTGTTGATTTCTGTGAGTAATATTGCTGTTACGCATGTGGATGCAAAGGGAATCTAGGCTGTGTGATATCGGATCGGGTCACAATCAAGGTGAACGTAGATCTGCTTGAATTACCTACCCTCTCCTAGGGTGCATAAACCTGGTTCCAGCACCCACCCATACTACTTCGGGTGAGACTTTGGCCTGCGAAAGTAGGTCACTGCCAAAAGGGCCAGTAGTATAGGGGCTTGTTGGAAAACCTTGAACATCCAAACCTGGGTTAGGACCCCTTGAGCCAATAGCTCTGCAACATAGGTGTAGAGAAGGTCAGGGAGCATTGAAACACTCTTTCTCTAGACCGATTGGAGTGCTAATCAAGGTAAAGCTATTTTTTGACAAAAAAATTCAAATGAAGCATAATGGAAGGTCTTCCTAAGGTCAATTGACATTGATCAGTGAGGTAATGGAGGTCTGTTTAAAAGGTGAAACAAGTAATAAGGACAAGGAAACCACTAAGGGAATGAAACGATCCTCAACGGAGTTGCCAATTTTTTATACGAGATTTACGATTGCAGACAAAAGTATCTCCCCTAGACCTAGTGGACTAGGCTAGAACAACAAAAAGAAAGAATATAAAGTTCCCCTTAGAGAAATTGAAGAATGGAAAGAATATTGATTGGAATTTGTCGCAAGATTTACTCTCCTATTAGCTTATAAGCTTCAATCATAGCTTCGATTTCTATAATTAGAACTTTCACATACAATCATAACTGTAGAAATTTGCTGAATAATGAAGATTTATCCACTGATATTATCCTGGTCACACACTAATTCGAATTCATGTATAACACATAACCTCTTCTACAATTGATCATCAATTTGCGGAAATAGAAACAGTCGCATGCGCACATAAACACAATATGTAATGGGGAAACCTTATAGCTGAAAACCCCCAGCTATTTTGTATATTATAATGGAAGAGAACATGTAACAATACATAGCACAATACTCCTCACAAGTACTCAATACTATCTCCAAAAATTACACACAAACTAGCTCAGTTTTGAACAAGTCACGGGTTCAAAACTCATCCACTATTTGCCTGCCTCTACTGCGCAATCCAAGTTGGTGTAATGAGAGATCCAAGTTTGAATCTCCTTGGCTTCAACTGTGCAATCCTCATTGGAAATATCCTCCAATGCTTGTGCAAATCTCATGCACAACTAATAGCAAACTCACCCTTTCATCTACCTCTTCTACTGGTCTTCACTGAACTGTCCATGCACAACAGTCAACTGATGTGTTATTTAGTTGAATAATGAGTTAATGTTTAGTGAATTAAATAATATTTAACTCACCCCACTCATCTCTAGTGTATTAGCCAGTTAAACTAAATACAACTAGTTCAACTAAGTTAACCCGAACACAACTCCACCAACTGTCTCATCAACTCCACCAAACTCCTACTTTAAGTTCTAATCAATTCAAACCACATGAGCTCACCAAACCTCAGAATAGCGTAATTTCTTCTTTTCAGATGCATGGGCCACATCCGTAGCTCCAACCTAAGTGCCGTAAGAGGATAAATCGAAGTTTATAGTCCAAATATTATTAAGGGTTAATAATATTTGACTGACCTATTTTTAGACAAGCAGTCTAAAAATAGACTTCGACTTGCATGTCTAAAAATAGAGGTCCATCTATTTTTACCAACTCGACCAATCATCCAATAATAGCATACTACAACTCCTAGACCATGCTCAATATGTCTAAAAATAGACATAGTCTAAAAATAGACTTTGCGCCAAAAATAGCCTGGGAAGTGCCCACTTATGAAGGCGACTTCATTTCACTAAGCTCCATCATCTTGTTGCATTTTCAACACTCCCTATCAACAAGATATGGATTATCTGCAACCCCTACCCTGCCTCTGTGGAATTCAAATTTTCTCCTTGTGAGCGCCTTCGTCAAGATGTCAGCATCTTGATGCTCCGTGGGAATATAAGAAAGTAACATGATTCTTCACTGCACACAATCTTTGATATGATGGTACCTAATGTTGATGTGTTTGGATCTATCATGAAATACTGGATTAGCCAAGAGATTAATGCAACTCTAGTTATCACAATAAATCACAGTAGGATCCAAGTGCGACCCGAACAATCCGACGAGGATCTTCCTCATCCAAATAGCCTCGCATGCAGCCAAGCTAGCCGCCATGTACTTGGCCTCTGCTAAACTGAGTGCCACGGAGCTCGTCTTTCCGTACCAGAAACCGCTCGTCGACTCGACACCGAAGACCTCCGTATGTGTTTCTTCGTCCGTTGGGCTCCTCGCTCAACCGCATCGGCTGAAGCCGCAAAGCCCCCCCCCCCGCTCCATCCTCCGTTCGTACTCTGGCCGCATCATATCCCGATGTGCTACCAAGACAACGCAATACATGCTTGCTTCTGCTTTCCAGAAGAGCCGGCAGACCAACCATAGCTATAAATGTTAACACATAGCATATATCGGGTCGTGTATTGACCAGATACATAAGCGACCCCACCAACTGTCGATATACAGTGGCATCCACTACCTCTGCTGAAGTAGCATCCTCCTTCCTCCAACCACCAGAAAGAGGAGTATCAATAGGCTTGCAGCCATGCATGTTGAACCTCTCCAGTATCTCCTGGGCATACTTTCCCTGAGAAACAAACAGTCCACCACTGCGCTGCCAAATCTCCAATCCCAGGAAATAATGAAGGAGCCCCAAGTCCTTCATCTCAAACTCTCTAGCAAGATCCTCCTTGCATGAAAGTATCAACAGCTCATCACCCGTCAAAATCAGATCATCTACATAGAGTACAATGATCAGCAACTTCCCCTCCACCACAATCTGGTACAAGTTAGGATTCGCCTCACTCTTGGAGAATCTAAGTCCGGTGAAGTAACTGTCTATCCGTGTGTACCAAGCACGAGGTACTTGCTTCAGCCCGTACAGTGCTCTCTTGAGTCGGCAAACATGTGACTCACTGCTGAAGATCTCGAAACCTTCGGGCTGCTCTATGTACACCTCCTCCTCAATGACTCCGTTGAGGAACGTAGTCTTCACATCCATCTGATGGATGTGCCATCCCATCTGCGCTGAGAGAGCTAGGATCGTCCGTATGGAAGAGTACCTTGCGACAGGTGCAAAGGTCTCCTCATAATCGATCCCCTCGATCTGTGAGAAGCCACAGGCAACAAATATTGCCTTGTACTTCTCCACACTCCCGTCAGCCGCCTGCTTCACTTTGTAGATCCATCGTGGACCCACCACTGATTTCCCCTCCGGTTGCGGGACAATCTCCCATGCATTGTTTCTGAAAATCGAATCATACTCTTCCACCATGGCATCTACCCATGCGGGTTCCTCCACAGCTTCCTCGAAAGAGGATGGTTCTGTCATTACACATTTTCTCACAAGAGACATGTATCCAGTGTACCGGTCCGGTGACTATCTCTGTCTGCGTTGTGCTGTAGGTGGTCCTAAAACCCTCTCTGCATCTTGAGCCAGTCGCTCAGCTTCTGTAGTGCGCTTGTGCCCTCTGATGGTTGGCACTGCATGAGTGGTTTCTTCCACTCCATGAACTTCCTCTTATGGCTGATCCACATCCGGAAGCTCCTCCTTAGGAACTAATAGCTCCTCATCTGCATGCAAGTGTGGCTCCCTCTTAAGCGAACACTTCATGGCTTTCTCCTCCTGAAATTTGATATCCCGTCACACAACAGTCTTGCGAATGTCTGGAAAATACACACGATAGTTGTGGGGCGTATCAGTGTACCCCACAAATATTCCAACTCTGCGGTCGGATCCAACTTCTTTCTAGCATCCTTCGTCACATGCATGTAAACAGGTGAGCCAAAAATCCTCAAATGAGAAATGTCAGGCCTCTTGCCAGAAAACGCCTCCTCCGGTGTACTCATGCCAAGTATCTTGTGAGGACAACGGTTCTGCACATACACTGTAGTATTGCATGCCTCAGCCCACAAGTGAAGGGGTAGGCCCTGATCATGCAACATCGCCCGTGCAGCACCCACAATCGTTTTGTTCTTCCGCTCAACAACCCCGTTCTGTTGTGGGTTATGGGGTGCGATGAGCTCTCTCCGAATCCCTTCTGCACTGCAAAAGTCCTTGAATTTAGTATAGATGAATTCACCACCATTGTCACTCCTAAGAGCCTTCACATGCTTCCCTAATTCCTTCTCAACTAGCGCCTTGAATTCACAGAACTTTGAATATGTCTCGCGCTTCTTCTGCATGAAGAAGATCCAGCACTTCCGAGAGAAATCATCAATAAAGATCACATAGTACTTGTTCTTTGCTGTCGAAGCTACTGAGAAAGGACCACACACGTCTGTGTGAACTCTCTCAAGGATCATCGTGGTGTGACTATCCTTCTCATGAAAGGTGGCTTTCACATATTTTCCCAAGGTACACCCCTTGCACTGATCTGACTGCGCAAGAGTGCCCTTAGGAAGCCCAGTAGAAATCTGCTGCAGTATCTTCAAAGCTCCATGGTGAAGGTGGCCCAAGCTCCTATGCCACAGCTCGCCATCATCCCGGCTCACCATTGCTTCCGCCTTGCATGCCATTGCTGCGCAGCCATCTACTTGCAACTGATAAAGGTTCTTGACTCGAACCCCTATCTTCCAGGTCTCTCCAGTTGTCTTACTGCGCAGGAAAGCCTTCCCTTCGCTAAAGACCACATCATACCCCTTGTCTTCCAACATTGCCACAGAGATCAGATTCTTCATCAATCCTGGAACATGCAATACTTCCTTCAATACGAAGGGTTTACCAGACTCCCTCTCAAAGGAAATGGTACCGATACCGGTCGCACTGTATCTACCATCATCGCCCATCTCGATGTGCACTCCAAGATATTTTTCCTCTAGATCTGAAAACAGATCTCGATCTCCTATCATGTGAAATGACACACCACTGTCCAAGAACCATACTGATCCCATCACACTTGAGACCAAGCATGCGATCAGTGAAAAATCCAGTTCAAACTGGGAGGCCAATGCCTCTCCCGCTGTAGATCCAGCAAACTTCTTATTTTTCTTCTTCTGCGGACAATTTATGGCATAGTGTCCATGCTGGTGACAGTGAAAACACTTCACCTTGGAAATTTCTTGCTTCTTACCTTTCGCACCAGACTGAGAAGATTTCTTGCTCTTCCCCTTCTTTGCTTTGGCAGCCAAAGCGCAATTTTCTTCATCAGATGCCTTTGATGAAGATCCGTCCCTGGTAGTCCGCCTTATCTCCTCCTGCATGAGATCCGCCCAAAGTCGCTCCCATCCCGGCAACTTCTCCCGACCATTGACAGAGTCCTAATAGGAATAACAACTCTTCGGAAGACCAAGGAGAGCCAAGTCCACCAAGTCCTCTTCATCGACAGTCACCCCCACACTTCCCAGCTCATCTCTGCATTGAGTGAACTTCGTGAGGTACTTGGCGATACTGTCGCCTTTCTCCATCTTAATGTTTCTGAGTTTATCCTTGAGCGCAAGCTTCCTTTGGTCGCTCTTTCTCTGGAATATATCTGTCAATGCTTTCCACATCAAATATGGAGAAGCTTTTCCATGCAGGCTGGATACAATGTGATCCTTCACGCCCTCCAACAGAATCCTTCGACATTTCGCCATCTTCTTTTTCCAAGCCTCAACTTCAGCAGGATCAATAGGCTTTTGGACATCCATATCTACGAACTCCTTCAGCCCGTTATCATCTAATACTGCCTCCATCCGGTCTTTCCATGCAACATAATTCGAACTGCCTTCAAGGGCATACTCGAGTCGCAAACCGTTGAAAGACATTTCAACTCCGGCACCAAGAAAACAATCTGCTGTAAAATTCGAATTCCAAGCTCAAAAAATCAACTACTTCTGGATCTATGAGAACAAATTATTTCTAGCACAGAGATCGACTGTAAGGGCATTTACTGGATATATCACCTTTCAAAGAAAGGATGGATCCAAAGGCTACCTGGCCCGATACAGACTCTGTCTACCGAAATAAAATTGTAATCACTGTAATAGATCCCGATGATCAATTCGCTCTGATACCATGTAGAAATTTGCTGAATAATGAAGATTTATCCACTGAGATTATCCTGGTCACACACTAATTCGAATTCATGCATAACACATAACCTCTTCTATAATTGATCATCAATTTGCGGAAATAGAAACAGTCGCATGCGCACATAAACACAATATGTAATGGGGAAAGCTTATAGCTGAAAACCCCCAGCTATTTTGTATATTATAATGGAAGAGAACATGTAACAATACATAGCACAATACTCCTCACAAGTACTCAGTACTATCTCCAGAAGTTACACACAAACTAGCTCAGTTTTGAACAAGTCACGGGTTCAAAACTCATCCACTATTTGCCTGCCTCTATTGCGCAATCC
This sequence comes from Pinus albicaulis, assembly GCA_034641835.2. Classification (NCBI taxonomy): domain Eukaryota; kingdom Viridiplantae; phylum Streptophyta; class Pinopsida; order Pinales; family Pinaceae; genus Pinus; species Pinus albicaulis. The sequence goes on along the minus strand of CM076577.1, from coordinate 920,847,564 downwards.
AAGTTGGTGTAAAGAGAGATCCAAGTTCAAATATCCTTGGCTTCAACTGCGCAATCCTCATTGGAAATATCCTCCAATGCTTGTGCAAATCTCATGCACAACTAATGTCACAACTAATAGCAAACTCACCCTTTCATCTACCTCTTCCACTGGTCTTCACTGAACTGTCCATGCACTGCAGTCAACTGATGTGTTCTTTAGTTGAATAATGAGTTAATACTTAGTGAATTAAATAATATTTAACTCACCCCACTTATCTCTAGTGTATTATCCAGTTAAACTAAATACAACTAGTTCAACTAAGTTAACCCGAACACAACTCCACCAACTGTCTCATCAACTCCACCAAACTCCGCCACTTGAGTTCTAACTGAAGTCAACCATGCATGAGCTCACCAAACCCCTAGGAATAGCGTAATTCCTTCTGTCAGATGCATGGGCCACATTCGTAGCTCCAACTGAAGTGCTGCAAGAGGATAAACTGAAGTTTATAGTCCAAATATTATTAAGGGCTAATAATATTTGACTGACCTATTTTTAGACAGGCAGTCTAAAAATAGACTTCGACCTGTATGTCTAAAAAATAGAGGTCCATCTATTTTTACCAACTCGACCAATCATCCAAGAATAGCATACTGCAACTCCTAGACCATGCTCCATATGTCTAAAAATAGACATAGTCTAAAAATAGACTTTGCGCCAAAAATAGCCTGCGGGCCCACTTAGTGAAGGCGTCTTCATTTCACTAAGCTCCATCATCTTGTTGCATTTTCAACAATAACAACCAAATATCTACAAAATATATGTGGAATTATCAAATTACTCTATTCAATGGATCAACAAAGCATTGAAACATATGACTGTAAACATAACATAACACATATAGGAAAACAATATACTCTTTGTATTAATATCAATAGGAGAGAGTTTACAAACAAGAATAGTAGTTGATCTTGTCAAGATCTCTCCAAGTTGACTTGTTCTTCCTTGTCACAAAGCACACCTCAATGTCACCCTAATGCATGAATATGAAGCCTTTTTTAGATTTAAGGCAACAACATGAGGGCATGATCAGTCTCCAAAAGCCAACCTTGGTGCTATGGATGGCAGTAGATTTATAGGAGAGGTAGGGTAGTTTAGGATTTACCATAATGAGCTTGAGATACACATATGATGGGAGGATGAGCTCAAGGGATAAGAGGTGAAGTCTCCAAGTTAGGATTAGATAATACTTAAGCTTCTTATCCAAGGCAAATGGTTAAAACAACCCCTAGAATTTTTTGGAAGAGGAAGCTTCATGTTTTTTTTTTTTTTTTTTTCCTGAATTTCTAGAATCAGCACACCCCCAACAAGGAGTATGCTGCTACTGATCAACGCTAGTGCAGAAGGAAGAAACCAAAATTGAACGAAGGTCTCCAAAGGGGCAGAGTGTGCTGAGACTTAAAAGAATTGATTTCTAGTAGTTAGACCTAGAAACTCAGGCATTTGGAAAGGTCATTCTTACGACTTTGTGTAGGGCTGATGAAAACATGTTCATGGATGTGATTGAATCGGTTTGCTAGCCTATTGACCAAATGTGACAAAATGACCTGTAATAGCACCTGTGCCCTTCTTTTCCTCCCTCGGTCTAGTCATGTGGCATCAATATGGCTAGGGCACATGCCAGAGGCCACGTGCCCACTGGCTACACTGCTCCTAGTTGTATGTGGGACATGTGGCCATGCATTGGGCCATGCACCAACCCTCCTCCTCCGATGCCCCCGCCTTTGGTTGTGTGGGTTCATAATAGGACTCGGGGCTAGGGATAACTACCTAACCCCTTCACTTTCGCCATGGGTACGATGCATTTCATATGACTTGGAACTGGGGTCATGGTCCCTGCTCCCTACACCAATGCCAAAACAATTTGAAATAAATAAAAGTTTCCCATATAGTTATAACAAGAAGCACATTTGGAGGAATGGTAAGGAACTTGGTTTGTTGTGGTGAGGTTGTGGGGTTAAACCCCTTCGAGGCCAATCAACCTGTAATTTTTTTTTTTGCACATGGCCTGAGGGCCACGCGGCGCCTCAAAATTGGCTGATCCAAAACCATAAAAAAGTAGAAATTCTCCACCTAGAACTGTGTGACCTGCCACTTGTCAACATGTGATTGGCCCATTTGACCACTGTACCTTCCCATTCAACCTATTGACATCACTCCACATCATTGTTTAACCTACCTAGTCAACAACCCGGTCAACCCTGTAAGTTTCCCTTTTAACTGTTTTCCAAAAATTTTAGAACGCGATAGATTTCACATACGGTGTCAGATTGAGGTGATTCAAGCAATATTGAAATTAGAACGAAGAGGTCTACGATTTGACATTGGTTTCAAGTGAATTTGAGTAATTTTATGTTTGATCCCCTGGATTACCATCAAGCACGACCTTATTTTTTTAAGATGAGAATGATGTAATGTAGATTTATGTGTTGAAAATGGAAATAAGAAATATTAAAAATGGCACCCGATAATGGAACCCAAGGGGCTTTTGATTTATTTTTCCCTTAATTAAATTAGAAGAGAAATTGTAATTTCATCTCATAACAACTTGTAAGTGTTAAATAAGTCAGGAAGACTAATTTAGATAAGTTAATTCGAGTTTAGGGTCAAAATAGAGGAATGTAGGATGTCTCATACTTTTTAGGAGCCATGGTTGAGTTATTTGTGAGTTGTAATTAATTAACTCAATTATTTGAGTTAAAATCAGTTTAACTAATTCTAACTGATAGATGAGCTAGTGAGAGGTCCACTGAATTAAATTTGATTTAATTGCCAAGTAGTGATCATTCATTTAACTAATAATTCACTATAAATAACTGCCGCATGTCATTTCTAAGGAAGGCCCAGTTGATATTGAGGTTAAAGGGAAGATAACTATCAATTTATAATCATTCAAATTGTATAGGTGGTGCATGCATTCAGAAGAAGGACTAAGATAAATCATTCCTTAATTAGAGAAAAATATCTTTAAAAGGAGGAATGAAGGCACAAGTTTAATCATTATTTTGGTGAGCACGAGTTTGTGAGACCAAGAAATCGGAATCACAAGTTTGTGCATGGAGCTTGTGAGAGAAAGGTGTGCTAAGAGAAGCTTGTGCATAGGTTAGAGTGAGATAATCATCAGAGTGCAGAGATTTCTCAGGAAGGGAAATAACATTGTATTGTTTGATGATATTGAATTTATGCAATATACAGATAACAGGGTTTTCAACAGTTTCTTTCCCAAGATACATCTTTTGTTATGTGATTGATTATTTCTTTCTCTTACTTGTTATGTGATTGCGCGATTTTGTTTTGTTTCTACAAATTGTAGAAGGATTAAGTATTTTGTTTTAGTGCATTACAAGATCAGATTGAATCCCATTGTTAGATAATTTCTACATGGTATCGGAGAAAGAATATTTTGGGCAGTGAATTTGTAGGGAATATATGAAAATTTTGTTAGAAAAATTAAATATTATAGAGCAATGAAACACATAAATATGCAGAAAACACAAGCACACAAAACACATAAAACCAGAGAGACACAGATATACGTGGTTCGCCCAGTTTGGGCTATGTCTACCTCGAACAGCCAATCCTTCCTTTCTATTATCTAGAAAAATGAAGAGACACAACCTACAGTAGATCCGTTGTAATATCCTCTATTCTCTCTCACAGTCTCCCTATTTGTTTCTCGCTCTGAGAATACACATACAATACACAACCTCAATACAATACCCTCATACAAGCGAGGGGTTGCCTTCTAGGGCAAAAAACCCTAAACTAAACATAACTTCTACCGTTAGATCATCCGCCTAATGAACGGCCTAGATTGACTAGAAATTACTATACTTTTACAAGGCAATTTTACATCTGTTTTTAGCTTTGGTGGCGCTGCCCTTGAAACCCCCTGCCAGGGGGGTCTCCATAAATTCAGTCACCCCCCCTGGACCCCCCAGGCAGCATTTAATTTTGGGTGGCATTGCCGCCCCATTAAGGTACAGGGGTCCAACGCTATGATACAAAATAAACAAGATAATCAGGCTCCACACTCAACAATCTCCCACTTGGAGACTGATTGTAGCAATTTCACCTCTGCTTCATTTGTTGGAAAATAACTCCTCTTTGGACCTGGTTGTTTCTCATATTCATCGTCATCCTTGAAGACCAATTGAAACTGAGCATAATCTTAGTTTCTCCCTGGTTACAACTTTTGTTAGCATATCTGTAGGATTCTGGCTAGTGTATATCTTTTCCAGCTTCAACTGTCCATCTTCCAATACTGACCGTATGAAATGGTACTTGAGCTGTATGTGTTTTTTCCTGGAATGAAATGCTGAGTTCTTTGCAAAATGAATGGAACTTTGGCTATCACTATATAATGTGCCCATATCATGCTTCTTACCACATTCATCCATAAGCCTTTACAACCAAATCATTTCTTTACTAGCCTCTGTAGCAGCAACATATTCTGCTTTTGTTGTTGAAAGTGCAACAACACTTTGGATTTTTGAAACCCAACTAATAGTTGTTCCACCTACAGTAAATACATATATTGTAGTGCTCCTCCTATTATCTCTGTCACCTACCATATCTGCATCAACATATCCCGTTAGATCAATGTTTGAACCACCAAAGCATAATGCTTGATTTGTGGTACCTCTCAAATATCTGAGAATCCATTTCACTGCCATCCAATGTTCTTTTCCTATATTGTTCATGCACTTGCTTACAACTCCCACTGCATGAGCAATATCGGGCCTTGTGCAGACCATTGCATACATTAAGCTTCCAACTGCTGATGCATATGGAACTTTAGACATGTAGTCCATTTCTTCTTGGGTCTTGGGGCACATCTCCTTACTAAGTTTGAAATGGCTATCAAAAGGTGTACTAACTGGTTTTGCATTCTACATATTAAATATTTTCAACACCTTTTGTATGTACTCATTATGAGACAGTGTTAATTTGCGAATTTTCCTGTCTCTAGTTATTCTCATACCAAGGATTTGTTTTGTAGCTCCCAAATCCTTCATTGCAGCTGGATTTTCCAATTTTCTTTTGAGAAAATTTATTTCCTACATGTTAGACCCTGCAACAAGAATGTCATCTACATACAATAACAATATAATATAACTGCCATCATTTTTCCTTTTCAGATAAACACAATGATTAGAGTGACATATAGTATAACCTTGTTTCGACATAAACTTGTCAAATTTTAGATACCACTGCCTTGGAGCCTATTCTAAGCCATACAAGCTCTTCTTTAACCTGCACACTAATTTTTCTTCCCCTTTGACCTCATATCCTTCTGGTTGCTGCATATAGATCTCTTCCTACAAATCTCCATGGAGAAATGATTTCTTTACATCTAACTGTTCAAGATGTAAATCTTCCGTTGCTACAAGACTTAAAATAGTTCTGATTGAAGTCATCTTAACAACAGGAGAAAATATTTCATCAAAATCAATACCTTTCTTCTGTGAAAACCCCTTCACCACAAGTATAGCTTTGTACCTCTCTTTTCCTCCATCTTCTTCCTTTAGCCTGTAAACCCATTTATTCTGCAATGTAGTTTTACCTGCAGGGAACCTGACTAAGTCCCAAGTCTGGTTATGCATTAAGGAGTCCATCTCTTCTTCCATGGCTAGCTCCCACTTCTTCCTGCTTTCAACCTACATTACTTCTTCATAACATTCAAGTTCACCAGAATCAGTCAACAATAAATAATATAATGAAGGAGAGTATCGTTTAGGGGGTCTACTTATCTTGGTAGATCTTCTAACACTGCTTTCAGGTGTTTAAGGTGCATGTTGCTGTTGTGGCTCTTGATTATTGTTATTTTCAAGCACCTTTACCTTTTCTGTGATCTCATCAAGAAATGTGTATTCTTTGTTTTATTTTTTATGTTTCTTTTCCTGCAACTGATTCTTATACAATACCTTTTCATTGAATATTACATCTCTTCTCCTAATAATTTTGTGATTTTCATAATCATATAAGCGATAACCAAAATCATTAACACCATATCCAATAAAGGTACATTTCTTTGATTTTGACTCAAGCTTTTTTCTATTTTCTTTATTAATATGGACAAAGACCTCACAACCAAAAGGCTCTAAAAAAGAGTAGTTTACCTTTTTACCTGTCCATGCTTCCTCTAGAATACCACCATCCAAGGAACTTGAAGGCCCTCTATTTATTAGATAAACAAAAATATCTACAACATATACCCAAAATTGTAAAGGCAATCCTGCATGCAATATCATGCACCTTGCATGCTCCATGATTGTTCTGTTCATCATTTCTGACACACCATTTTCTTGTGGTGTTCTTGGAATTGTCTTCTCTCTGCGAATTCCATGCTTTGAACAATACCTATCAAACTCTTTGCTGCAATATTCACCTCCATTGTCTGATCTAAGACACTTCAACTTCTTTCCTATCTCAATCTCAACCAAAGCTTTCCATTTCTTGAAAGTATCAAATACATCAGATTTATTCTGAATATAATAAATCCAAGTTTTTCTAGTTGCATCATCAATAAAAGTAACATAATAACGAGAGCCACCAAGAGAAGAAACTTGAGCAGGTCTCCATACATCTGTATGCACAAGCTCTAATTTTTCGCTCTTCTTTTCTTTCCCAACTTTGAGAAATCTGACTCTCTTCTATTTTCCATAAATTCAATTCTCACAGAAATCCAAATCAACATTCTTCAAACTCGGCAACACATTTCTTGAGTGAAGAATATTCATCCCCTTCTCACTCATGTGTCCGAGCCTATGATGCCATAATGCTGCATCTGCTCCTTTGGAAGTTAAAGCATTAAAAAAGTTAGAAATACCATTGCATAAATACAATGTACCAACCTTTTCGTCTTTTTCTATTACTAGCGCTCCAGTGGTGACCTTCCAAGTTTTATCTATGAAAGTTGTCACACAACCTTCACTACCTAACTGCCCTGTTGAAATCAGATTTTTCTTCAAATCTAGAACATGCCTTACCTCCTTTAATAGCCATTGGTTTCCATTCTGTTGTTTTACAAGAACCTTACCCATTCCAACAATTTTACAGGGTTTATCATCACCCAAACATACTTGTCCAAAATCTCCTTGAACACAGTCATGAAAATATTTCTTATCAGGTGTGGCATGGAATGAGGTCCCTAAATCTACAGCCCAAGAATCAGGAACATTTTTGAAAGAAAGAATCAAAGCATCTTGTAACACATCACCTGTCACATTTGCTTCATGACTGTTTTTTTGTTGTGTGTCTCCTTCTTTTCTCTTCTGAGATCTACAGTCTTTCTTTAGGTGTCCTTTCTTTCCGCATTTCTAGCACACTATCCCCGTTCTAGACTTGGATCTACCTTTCCTTGATTTACTATGATATCCTGAGCTCTTTCCTCTTTCCATTCTTCTTCCCCTAAAATTTGCACTCAAAGAATTACCCGATGTCTCACCAGAGCTTTTCCATCGCATTTCCTCGCTAAGGATAGCACCGACAACATCATCAAACTTTAAAGTACTAGATTCAGAAATAGAGTTACTAATGGCCATAACTAAACCATTCCAGCTTTCTGGCAATGAGCACAAAAATAACAGAGCTCTAACTTCGTCATCAAATTTTACCTTACAGAACTTAACTAACTGGTATCTGTATTAAAATTATTTAAATGGTCTGCAACAAATCCACCTTCCGACATCTTCATATTAAATAAATGTTTCATAAGAAATACCTTGTTTGAGGTCGAGGGTTTTTCATATAGTTTCGCCAATGCCTTAATCAAACCCTCTGTTGTTGTTTCCTTCAAAATATTGAAGGCTACTGACGTTGTGAGGCACAACCGTACTGTTCTGAGTGCCTTTCTATCGAGAATCTCTGATTCTGCATCTGTCATAGCTGTCGGCTTCTTTTTTTTTCTGCTCAATGGTAGGTACAGATCTTTCTGATACAGATAATCTTCCATCTGCATCTTCCACAACAAGAAGTTTTGGCCACTAAATTTCTCGACCCTAAATTTACCATCTTCCACCATTGCTCCCACTTGAACCATGAACCCTTCTTTCTTGTGAGTTTATCAACCAAATAGACCTTCGGCTCTAATACTAGTTGTTCAAAAAATTAAATATTACAGAGCAATGAAACACATAAATATGCGGAAAACACAAGCACACAAAACACATAAAACCAGAGAAGCACAGATATATGTGGTTCACCCAGTTTGGGCTACGTCCACCCCGAACAACCAGTCCTTCCTTTCTATTATCCATCAAAATGAAGAGACACAATGTACATCATATATGTTGTAATATCCTCTATTCTCTCTCACAGTCTCCCTATCTGTTTCTCGCTCTGATAATACACATACAGTACACAACCTCAATACAATACCCTCATACAAGCGAGGGGTTGCCTTCTAGGGAAAAAAACCCTAAACTAAACATAACTTCTACTGTCAGATCATCCGCCTAATGAACGGCTCAGATTGACTAAAAATTACTATACTTTTACAAGGAAAATTTACATCTATTTTTAGCTTCGGGGGCGCTGCCCCCGAAACCCCCTTCCAAGGGGGGCCTCCATAAAGTTGCAGCTTCCCCCCCTGGACCCCCGAAGCAGTGTTTAATTTCAGGTGGCATTGCTGCCCCATTAAGGTATAGGGGTCCAATGTTGTGATACAAAATAAACAAGATAATCAGGCTCCACACCCAACAATTTTTTGTGACAATTTTTAAAAAAAAATATCCAATATGGATTCCTTCCCAAATAATACCGAGATTAAAAAAAAAATCGATTGAATCAGAGTTCGAATGAGGGAGATATCATCAATTTAAAATAAACTCTCTTTTTAGAAAATTTTGTGACGACGAGACAATTACAGTGTGCGTGAGTCAAGAACCTATACGCACTTGAGGTGCCAGATGCATGAAAATGTTTGAGGAGAAAAGGAGAGGTTAGAGGCTTGGTGGTTGAGAGGGAGCATGTATTACCTATAAACATGCAGCCTCATAATTAGTCTTAGAAATTTTTAGAGCAACCACAATTGGAGAAGTAGAGAGGAGACCGAGTGGAGGTGTCCACTTAAGAAGAGACCTCCAGTAGTTGGAAATGTTGAGCCAGATAGGAAGAGGGAGCACATGAAACCATAACTCCAGGTGAGAGGTGGGGCGATGTGAATAAATAATCCCAAGAGAGGAAATTTGGGTAGGTTCCATTGAGATGTCTTGTCACATGGATCAATACCTAACTACAGGGGTCCATATTACACGGTAGCAGGAATGATTAGTAGCGATTGATGTAGTTAGATAGCAGAGTGACAGATGTCAGATATTGGAGTGTAGATCAGAGTTGGAAGTAGTGTAGATGGAACAGATGCAGAGTCAACAACAACGCAAATTTTTTCAGCATACAATGCAGTAACTAGTAGCAGTCAGATACTCTAATGAAAGATGCATCATACTGATTTGTTTGGATACTTTATTAGTTTCAGGGGTTGCAGGAGTAAACAACACTAGAGAAGTGTTTCTTGTATAAAATTCCAAAGGTACCAAATCATGATAGATTGAATTCCTTTCTTGTTGACAGAGTGTGTTGAAAATGGAAACAAGAACTATTGAAAATGGTACCCAAGGGGATTTTGATTTAATTTTCCCTTAATTAAATTATAAGAGAAATGGTAATATATTAAATTATAAGAGAAATTGTAATATATTAAATAATAAGAGAAATTGTAATTTCATCTTATAACAAATTTTAAGTGTAAACTAAGTTAGGAAGACTTAGTTAGCTCATTTAATTCGATTTGAGGGTCAAACTAGAGGCATGTAGGGTGTATCCTACTTTTTAGGAGCCCTAGTTGAGTTATTTGTGAGTTGTAATTAGTTAAATTAATTATTTGAGCTAAAATCAGTTTAACTAGTTCCAACTAAGAGATGATATGTTGAGAGGTCTAGTGAATTAAATCTGATTTAATTCGCATGTAGTGATCAATCAATTAACTCTTAATTCACTATAAATAGTTATTTCATGTCAGTTCTAAGGAAGTCCCAGTTGAGATTGAGGTTAAAGGGGAGATAACTATCAATTGTATAATCATCCAAATTGTAAATGTGGTGCATGTAGTCAGAAGAAGACCTAAAATAAATCATTCCTTAATTAGATAAATTTGTCTTTAAAAGGAGGAATGAAGGCACACATTTAATCATTATTTTGGTGATCATGAGTTGGTGAGACCAAGAAAACAGAAGAAAAAGTTTGTGCATGGATCTTGAGAGAGAAAGGTGTTCCAAAAGAAGCTTGTGCACAAGTTAAAGTGAGACAATCAATAGAGTGCATAGGTTTCTCAGTAAGGGAAATAACATTGTATTGTTTCATGATATTGAATTTATGCAATATATATAGTGGGGTTTTGAGCAGTTTCTTTCCCCAGATACATCTTGTGTTGTGCGATTGATTATTTATTTATGTTACTTGTTATGTGATTGTGAGATCATGTTTTGTTTTCACAAATTGTAGAAGGATTCAATATTTTGATTTAGTAGATTACTTTTGGAAATACTGAGAGGGGGGTGAATCAATATTCCTTTCCAATTAGTATTATGATTAATCTTTCAAAGCATTATTTAATCTTCAATTATTATTAGTGTTTGTACAATGATAGCAGTAAAAAAAAGTAACACAAATGCACATAGTTTTTAAGGTGGAAACCCTCTCCGGGACAGACCACCTGAATGCTTTTCTAATAATTCTTTAATATTCAAATCCAATTGAAAATAAATCTCCAACTTCCTAGAATCTAGAAATGCATTCTTCTCCGGCTCCCACTGGATGGACACTCCAATGCCCGAGATTCTTCAGTAGTCAACTGAACGGATGCCCCAACACCAAATGAGCTACAACTCACCCTAGCACCACCCTACAATCCTGAATTTTTCATAGGCTTGAACCTGTTGGTGACTTCATGCACCAGACTAGCACCACCCTACCACCCTATAGAAGAATAAAAGAAGAATGGACTCCCGTACCAGGGAAAATGGTCCACTTTACAATGATATATAATGACGTAAAAGAAGAAGACACACTAGACCATAACCCCAACTATGACACAACCACCTAATGATGATCCTAGACCTCCCGACACTGCCTCTTCATCTCTTGGAAAATAGATACTTGTACAATTTTTACAATGATGCATTTACAATGACTTAGTACAATGATATCTTTATAAAGACTGTATGCAGTGCTGGCCACTTGAAGACTTCATGTGGTGAACTTCTTGCTCTTTTTCTACACCTTGATTTCTTCTCTTGTCATGCTACCCTCTACTGCACCTTGATTTTCTTTGCTACCCTAGAAAGTCTCGTCCTTTGCAGCCCTTGACAACACATGATCTAGCTTTTTCTTGCCTTCTAGGATCTCGATATTGAATCTGTTGTATCTATGTTTTTTAGATCACCAATATGTGATTTCTAGTTCTCTAGTAGTCCTCTAATTCTTATCTCCAATTTCACATGTATGATCCAATTTGGATTCTTTAAGAGAGAGTTATTCTCAATCTCTCACAATGACCTAATTATGGACTGGTTCAGTAGAGATAACTTGTACGTCATGCCACGTGTCATTGTTTCTTCATTCAGCTTTGAAATTGATAAAAACAAAACTACAGTCTATTCACTATCTGTCAATTTTTACAGAATTTCGATCCGATACTCAGAGAGAGAGTTATGACTATTTTCCCAAGGTCACTTCTTTGAGATGAAGTTCAGGAGCCTGCAAAACCACTGCATTCCACAGATCATATCTCCGAAAATATTGCGTACCTTGATCTGAAATATTTACAGGAGATTTATCAGGATTTCAGCTTCACCTCATAAAAATTTTGGCTTTTGAAGCTTCATAGAAAAAATTTTAGAGCGCAAATTCCACGATGACCTGTTTCAGGTAGCGAAATCCCTACATAAGGAGGATATAAGGATCACAATTTATATAAATGCTTAGGTTGAGAAGGTCTTTAACAAATGAAAGTGGGAGGGATTTTAAGAGCTTAAAAATTATTAATTATTGACTTTTCAATGACCCATGGTACAACCCCATGGGGTTTTAGCCCACTAACTGGGGTTACAAACTTTAAACATGAATATATCTCAAACAGTGAAGAATTACATGGTGTGCCATATATGAATAGAAACATCTCGACAAGTAGAAACCAACAAAAATATTCTTGACCCAGAATATAGTAATTTTGTAGGTCAAAATTACCATGCAATATTGGGGTAGCTCCTAGTTCTGCTTGGGTTGACATCAATGACAACCACTGATAAAAAATCTCCCCCTTTGGCATTGTTGGCAACACAAGTACTCCCCCTGCGATCATGACACATCTTCCTACAATATTTTCTCTCCCTTTGACATCAATGGAAAAGTATAACTCCCCCTGACACACAACCATCCTACGGACCTGTACACAATTCCAATCCCCCTTTATATTCTGAATAAGGAAAATATAATGAGAAATTTGGAGAATCCCAAGCTTCTGGTGAAGATAATCAAATGCTTCACGAGTACTCTTACGATCATCAATGATTCCTGCCCAATTTGCATCTGTAAAGGCTTGAATAATGATATTTTTACCCTTGGGATACCACAAGCCATATTCTATTTTTCCCTTTAGATATCGAAGAATTATTTTGATGAAAATAATATTTGATTCTTTTGGTGCTTCTTGGAATCTTGCTACTTGTCCAACTACTTGCATAACATCTGGCCGGGAGGCTGTTACATATAGAATACTACCAATCATAAATATGTGCAACCTTTGATCCACATCCTTAGATGAGTCGTCTATGCTAAAATTGCAACCTGTTACCATTGGAGTAAGGATGGGTTTGCAATATTCCATTTTAAATTTATTGAGCATTTCCTTGATGTACTTGGCTTGACATATAAATATTCCTTTTTCTTGCTGAGATATTTGAAGCCCTAAGAAGTATGTCAGCTCACCAAGTAAAGACATCTCGAACTCACTTTGAATATTTGTAGTAGATTTCTTACTTAGTCGATCATCATTGCTACCAAATATTATATCATCCTCTTTATCCATTAGATGTTCTTTAGTTTCTTCATCCAGGACATTTATGTTGTTTGGAGCTCGACTTGCTGTAGCCACAATTTCACCATGCCTGCCTTTCTTGATTTCACATTTTGTGGAGTTGAATAGTATTGTGTGTCCTTGATCACACATTTTTCCAACACTAAGTAGATTGTGTTACATGTTTTCAACCAATAGAACATTCTTGGATAAAGAATTTTTTCTTCCGAGAGTGACGGTACTCGATCCTATAACATTTGAAGATCCATTATTTCTAAAGGATACAGTTCCATCCTTCTTCTCTTTCAAAGATACAAATTTATTTCTATCTCCAGTCATATTCATTGAGCAACCGCTATCAACATACCACACATATTTTTTGTTTTGAGACTTGAGAGCGAGAGAAAAATTATTAGTCTTATTCTTCTTCCATGTTCGTTCGTTCTATGGCTTCAAATATTCTTCTAGAGGATTTTCAAGTCTGTAGTCTCTGGCTATGTGTCCAAAGTTTCGACATTTGTAACATTCAATATTTTTTATTAAATGTTCAAATATATTGATGTTTCATTGAGCCCTGGGAGGTTCATATTTGACAGATCTCCTGGAATTATATTGGTTCCTAGGGTACATGCGTCATTCTACATCTTTATGACCAAATTTTCCACATGAATAACAATAGCCATAAAAAATGTGTTGGTACTTGGAGGGAAATATTCATCAAGGAATTGTCTTCCAAGGCTGTTCTTGCGAATATTGTCCAATCAATTCTACATGCATGTCAGATCTCATAGGTTCATTGTATTTTGTTGTATAAGGTCCTGCTTCTTCTTCTTTGTAACTGAGGCCAGTTCTGTCATTGTAAGATCGTTGATTGTTGATGAGTTCTTCCAATGCCCTTGAGCTATTGGCATAGTTTTGGACAGTTTTTCCCTTCTTCACTTCCTTACGCAGCGAGACTACTTCGACTTCTAATGCTTCCCGTTCTTGGTTTCTTTCTTCCAATTTCTTTTGAAGTGACTCTTCAATACATTTGTGTTCTTCAACTTCAATTTTGAGACCTTGAACTTGTTCTTCAAGAGTATTGGAACACATCTTCTCAGCCTTGAGCTCTTTTATAAGCTTGATTTCCTCCTTATAAAATTCTTCTATGGTCATCCTGTATTCTTCGTTGTTTGATACCTCTTATTTAATGTGCTTGTCCATAAACAATACTCTCTCATTGACTTCTTCTTCGTTGTCATTGTCTTCATCGGATGATGAGCTATCTTCTTTAGAGAGAAAGTTCCTTTTGAATCCTTTATTTTTTCTTTGCTTGGTAAATTTCTTAAATACTTTATTTTATTTTGAGTTCCCATCACTTCTGTTTGGACATTTTGCTGTGAAATTCCCAACCTCACCACAGCCGAAACATATCAATGGAAGTTTACCCTTGAATTTTCCCTTAACAATTTTATTTTTCTCGTAAAGTAAGCATATTCTCCATCTGAAAGACCTTCTTCATCATCTTCCTTTTCTTCACACTTGTAGGTGCAGATATGTGCCTTTGAAGGTTGTTTCTCCTTATTGATTTTCTTATATGCAGCGAACGTATTTTCTAGATGCGAAGTACTCTCTTCTTCATCAAGTCTCATTTCATATGCTATGAGAAGTCCATGTAATTCCTCTTTGCTAAGTTTGTCCAGATTTGCACTATATTCTAAGACTGATACCTTTGGGTTGAATTTCCCTGGTAACGTTCTGAGAATCTTTCGTATAATAGTCTTCTCGTCAACAGGCTCTCCCAATCCTTCCAGAGTGTTGGTTATTTCATCAACGTGTTGGAAGTATGCAACAATGTTGTTACCTTCTTTTATTCTGACTTGCTCAAATTTTTCTCTATATATTTGAAGCTTTGATTCTTTGACATTTCAGTCACATGCATATATATTATCAATCTTTTCCCATACATTTTTTGCGGTTTTACAACCCAACACCTTATGATTAGCAGATTCAATAAGTCCATTTATAATAATATTTTTTTCTTTTGCATCATTTACCAAATTCTTCTTACCTTGTTCATTTGCAGTTAATGTAAATCCATTTTGAACAGTGTCCTATACTTGGTAACCTTGCGCCAAGAGATAGACCTCCATTCTTCCTTTCTAGAGTGCATAATTATTTTCATTGAACAGAGGTACACCATTCTTGCTATGCTCCATGACCTCCTTCCAGCTGTTAACCGTTTATTGAAGGAACTAAGCTCGATACCTTCAATTGTTGGAAATACCTAGAGGGGGGTGTTAACTGTGATTTTCCAATTAGTATTATTATTAATATTTCAGAGCATTAGTTAATCTTCAATTATTATTAGTGTTTGTACAATGATATCAGTAAACAAAAGGAACACAAATGCACATAGTTTTTAAGGTGGAAACCCTCTCCGGGACAAAAACCACCTGATTGATTTTCTAATAATTCTTTAATATTCAACTCCAATTGAAAATAAAGCTCCAACTTCCTAGAATCTAGAAAAGCATTCTTCTCTAGCTCCCACTAGATGGATGCTCCAAAACTTGAGATTTTCTCCATGACCTCCTTCCAGAAAATATTGATTGAATCTCGTTGTTAGATTTTATACATCATGGGCCTCAACACTGCTTACAAAACTAGATCTATTTAAAAAATTAAAAATTTTCTGTCAAATTTGAAAAGCTTAGTGATGCACCCAAGGCAGACTTGATAGATGGTTTTCTTCAGATGGAGAAACTGGCTTCCATACCTTCTGCTAGATTCGTTGAGAGAAGAGAAGGCTTCCTTGGAAGAAACTCTTGCACAAAGAGAGCTGAAGCTTCTAGGCACCAATTGGGAATTCTTTGATTTGGCCAAAAAGCTAAGTTATTTGCAAGAAAAATTGACTTCTTTGCAAGCTAAATATGCTTTAAATGAATCTTCTTTTGTTAGTCTTTAAGATAAGCTTGATGTAAATTTCCTCGAGACTAAAATTGAGGGTGTAGACTTGCACAAGGTATTGGAGGATATAAGAAATTCAACAATGGTTGATGAAAGTGAAACTGATCGTTATTGAAATATGTCAAAATACAAAAATCAATAACAATGATCCTGAAACGTAACCACTAAACATATGTTAAATATTGTAAGTACAAATTTTGGCTAATATATGTTACAACAAAAAAATATCAAAGGGGCATTTAGACACTTCCAAATCCACACCAAACATGAGTATCCAAAGATGTAATTGTATGGATACAAGGAAAGTACTCTCTACCTCTCAATGATAACTATGTCCTCTCACAAGTACTTCAACTAGAAAAGAGGTGTGAATACAAGCACCTCAAAGCAAAAAAAGCTACACATTACAAAAAAACATTTCATCCCCCTTATACCTTTATAGAATAGATCTAGGGCAATAAAAAAATATCCATAGAGAGTAGTATTAGAGTGGGAAAAATAAAGATGATAAGAAAAAAAATCAACGATGAAAATATACTAATTTGAACATGTTTAAAGTACATTAAACAAAGATGGCATCCATAGTACATTAAAGTGACATTGTTCAATTTTTGGATTGGTCAATTTTCAACTATCCATAGTGCCACCAATCTAGTGAACTGTGATGGGAGATTTTCCTATTAATGGAGCAACATGTTTAAATCTCACACCGTTTCTTGATAACCATTTTCATTAACTGACAACCATGCATAGTTCTATCACATAACTACAAACCATGGACAGAGAAGTGAGCATAAAGTCTAGAAGCCCAATCTACCTTGATGGAGAAAAACAAAAAATCAAAACTTACGTACAATGTACCAACCATTGAAATGATAGAAACATGAAAGAAAATGTTGTGATAGGCTTCTCATCAAGGAAAAACCAAATCATATCACCTGCAATGATGAATTTATAAACCTTTTTGAGAAAATGGTGTTAATACACTAACTATAGTTGGTTGGCAAAAATAATTCAAGGATATATGTAGTTGGTTGGAAAAAAATCATCCTTGAGGAAACCATGCCTATACTCAAAAACTTAACCATTAGAGAGTACCATTTAGATATGGGTTTTTTCATGTGGTGGGTCACTTGCACTTAGCCCAATATTTGAGGAAATAACCAACCAATTGAGGGTACACATTTGTTTTTTATTTAACTATATTAAATAGATAATCCAGTAACTTAAAGAATTTCCTTCATCCAACCCATGTATCTTTGCCTATAGTTCTTGAACCTTAAAATCGTCAAGAAAATTAGCCAATATGATTAGACAAGAATTTTTTTAAGAACCTACCTCATTGGGGGTATGAAGGGGAAACCAGTGCTACATAAAATACCATTATTCTTGAAGAAGCATGGAGCCCCCATTGTACTCATTTAATAAACTCCTATAGTTGAAATTCCAAGCTGAAAATACCTTTCCCTTTATGTTCAAAGAGAAATCTTGCCTTTACAACTCTTTTTTGAGGTAGATATGCATCTCATCATTCCATCACATAAGGCGGAAATACCACTCCATTTAAATTTACAATGAATTTTCTTGCATGTGCATACATGAAAATAGTATCTCCTCAACCAAGACCTCCAACATGATTAACACACTAAGGTCATAGATTTTCCTAGGGATACATAGCTTATCCAAGTTGATACAAGACTGTTTTAGAGGGGTCATAGGAGACTGAACTGAATCTTTTATTGGAAACTTTCCAGAAGCAAATACTTCCTTCAGGGATTAGGGAATATTGACCTCTTTTTTTCAAGTAATCCCAATTCTTGTTGTCTATTACAGATCTGCACTTGCTATCATGCACCTACCTCCTAAATAGATCTATTAGTATGATGAGTTTATTAGACACATAAAACTAAGCTGAAAATAAATAATTTTAGATTCCTCCACATCCCCCCCATCCCCCACCCAGTCACATAGAAAAACTAAAGCATAAGAATTTAACATAAACAACTATGTGCCACATATATGTGGTTCTAACTTATAATTTTGTGTATTTAATTTAACTTGAATTAATCTTTAAAAAACCCTTGAGATATATATTATGTGTTGAGAAAACTTGTTGAACAACTTCCAGACAATATACTACAATCTTTCTTTCATTTTCCCTTTTACTACAGAAACAAGGGATATGTAGGGATACCATAGTTTTAGAATTTCTACTAAATATATGCAACATCTTATATATTTTCCCCTCATTATTGGTTTCTCGAAACCTACTAGTCAAGCATTACCAAAAACAATAGTTTCAAGCATTTTAACTGTATAATTATTTGAAGTCAATTTCAAAAATATAGATGTTACCCATTCTATTAGATGAGTGAAAAATAATTTTAGTAGTATTTTATCTATACTTCAGCAGATGTTCTTTTATTTTTTAACAATGCATTCATAGAGTATTGCCATCACTAAAAATTTAGATATGCTTCCAAGTTTCCTACCAATGTAGAGAAACAAGTATTTTCATGGATAAAGGTATTTCATTTGGGCTTCCATATCATGGGTGAATGATTGTTGCATGTTTTACGGTCTCAAGGTTCAAGAACAATAATATACATGTTAGCTTGTTCATTTGAAGAGCACTCCTCAATCATACATGCCATGTGGTAGGAAAATAAAATCCATTTCTTAAAAGAACAGGCTTCTATGTCTCCACAAAAGGAAAAGTACAAAATTTCTTAAACACAAAACTACAAAAAGGTTATAAGCCACAAATCTCTCTTTATATTCAGTTGAAATAAATGAAATATTTTTAAATCCTGGAACCTCAGTATACTTTGTGTATTTGAGAAGAATACACAAAGAAGACAAATTTTAAACTATGGTATTATGCTCCTAAGAAGTGAACCCACAAAAATAAAAATTAAAAATACATTGAGGGTTTAATGTTCATGGAAAAATACTCAACAAAACATGGGCCATCAATGCATCGCTAAAGTGAGCTATCTCCAAATGTGATCAAATGCTTACAATATGTTGGTTGTATGCAGTGATTTATCAATAGTTTCCGAGACAACCTTATAAACCATTATTATGGTCTATGGATCTAGGGTGAGAAATAGACCATACCCATTTACGGAACTTAAATATGTTCAAATTATGATATCTTCAATAAGGAAAATTTCCTTCTTGTAGAATGTCGAAAAAATATTGTTTGTGTGTCCATATTTTCCTTTCCCTCAAAAAAATATGCCGCTCAAGAATTTGGGTAAACTGATTTGTAAAGAGCATCAAACTCGATGTTTCACTTTAACTGGAAACTAAAGTTCACAAGGAAAAAAAGAAAATCAAATTTTTATTCATGGAAACCAAGCAGAATTAGGTTTTAGTGAAGGAAACCAAGCACAATTAATATTTCAATTAGGACAAAACGAGGCATAAAGAAATTAGGGTTTTTTTTTTATTTAACACAAAATAATTATTTTACAGAAATTATGTAATAAATTATCTTCAAGTAAAAAAATCCAAGATGTATGGTTTGTGCATGGAACCTTAGTGGGGATATCAACTTGCAATCCGATATGTAGGGTTTCTGCATGGAACCTCAGTGGGGATATCAACCTATAAAAGGTTCTTTGGATCAAAATCTTCCCTCGCCATTGTAGTAGCCTTGATGTCTCATTTATTTCAAGCTTTCTACTTAAAATCAATGATTTAATCTCTGTCATTTCAAAACATACAACAACAAAACCTCATGGCATCGTCCTAAGTAGATACATAAATGTACCAAAATAATATTACTTGTATATGGAGAAACATAAGAAAATCTTGATTATGTTGAGCTAGTGAGGGAGCAGAACTATCTTAACGTGAAATTTTTTTAAATGATTTCAGAGTTGCCAACATCCATACGGACTTCAGAGTTGCCAACATCCATTGCATCTCGAATTTATAAATAAATTCAATGTCCACAAAATAATGAATAATCTTAGTAAGAGTGTCAAGAGGTTTTAGTGTTTTGATAGCGCTCCTAAATTTTTAGGAGGGAAAATGAAAAAAACACTATTTATCAAAATTATAAATATAAAAGAAAAAGGATTTTAAAATTGGAAGTACATTCATTAAATATTTTATTAAACAAGCATGATTATGAGTTTCTAGTCCAGAATGGGGTAGATATCAATTAAAAACTTAAACACGTAAATATTTAACATTTTTAATCTAATGTCGCCCTATTTAGAAATCAACCTAATTATTATTATGTATAAATCACTATAAATTTAAAATATAAAGAGGGTTAAAAACACTCAAAAAGGATGCATCGTATCTAAATAAAAATATAATAAAATAAAGGTATGGTAAATAAATAAAACCTCTTTTTATACTTACTCCATAAACCTCTTTATAATATTTAATGAAACTCAAACAAGAGATTTTATTTAGGTGAAGTCTATGGGAAAAATACCATTTTAATACCATGAGCTAAATACCATGGGCCAAATACCATATTTATAAAATATGTATGATATGTAGAAATTTGAATAACTGATATATTATTCACTGAGATTCTCCTGATCACACACTATTTTAGCTTCATGCATAATACAGAATCTCTTCTACCATTGATCATCACATGTGGAAATAAAATCAATTACATGCACACATTAAAACCACAAACAATCACACATATGAACACAGTATTTAATGGGAAAGCTTAAAGCTAAAAACCCCAACTATCTGTATATTATATGTCATGGAGATCATGTAACAATCATAGTACAAATCTCCTCACAGGCTCTCAGCACTACCTCAAATTGCTACACACTATCAAGCTAGATCTAGCAAAACACATGCTCCAATCTTTTTGCCACTTGACAGCCAGCCTCCATTGCGTAATCAATGCTATGGGATGGCTCATTAAATAACATAAACCACCTGGCTTGTAATGTGAAATCCTCATGGGCTTCTCTAATCACTGTGTGTTGCAAATAGCAACTGTATAGTCACAACTGATAGTTAACACCAGATAATTTGACCTATTTACGTACTTGTCTACATCCATTGGCTTGTCCATACATTGAAGTTATTTGTGCATTACTGTTAGTTGATTTATGAGTTTATAATTAGTGAATTAATTAATAATTAATTCACACCACTCTCACTAATTGTATCAATTAGTTAAACTGAATAAAAATAGCTCAACTATGTTTAGATTAGTTAAACTGAACACAACTCCATTAACTTCCTCAATTAACTCCACCAAACTCAGTCACATGAGTTCTAACTGAAGTCTTCATGCAATAGCTCCACATAACCATTAGGAATAGTGTAATTCCTTCTGTCAGCTGCATGTGCCACATCCAGGCATCAAACTGAAGTGCTCCAAGAGAATAAGATAATGTTTAGAGTCTAAATATTATTAAGAACTAATAATATTTGACATATCTATTTTTAGACTGGCAATATAAAAATAGATTCCGCCCAGTATGTCTAAAAATAGAAGTCCATATATTTTTTCTGACTTGACCAACCATCCACAAATAGCATCCTGCAACTCATAGAACATGATCCATATGTCTAAAAATGAGCATAGTCTAAAAAATAGACTGCTTGTAAGCTGGGCCACTTAGTGAAGGTGACTCCTTTCCACTAAGCTCATCATCTTGTTGCAATCTCGACACTTCCTCTCAAAAAGATAAGGATTATCTGCCACCCCTATCCTGCCTCTGTGGTATTCGAATTTTCTCCTGGTGAGCGCCTTCGTCAAGATATCAACATCCTGATCCTTCGTGGGAATGTATGAAAGTAACATGATCTTCCGCTGCACACAATCTCTGATATGATGATACCGATCCGTGAAGCCATGCCGCCTCAACTCATCCTCCTGTCTGTACCATGATCCATATCCCGATGTGCCTCTGAGATATCTCAATACATGCTTCCCCGCCTTCCAAAAGAGCTTGGTAGGCTTAACCATAGCTTGTGAAAGCTGGTTAACTGCATGGCATATGTCGAGTCGTGTATTGACCAAATACATAAGCGACCCCACCAATTTTCGATAAACAGTGGCATCCACTACCTCCATCGAAGTAGCATGCTCCTTCCTCCATCCACTAGGAAGTGGAGTATCAACAGGCTTGCAGCCATGCATGTTGAACTTCTCTAGTATCTCCCAGGCATACTTACCCTGACAAAAAAACAGTCCACCATTGCGCTGCCAAATTTCCAATCCCAGGAAATAATGAAGGAGGCCCAAGTCCTTCATCTCAAACTCCTTTGCAAGATCAGCCTTGCATGAATGTATCAACAGTTCATCACCTGTCAAAATCAAATCATCTACATAAAGTACAATGATCAGCAACTTACCCTCCACCAAAATCTGGTATAGGTTAGGATCCGCCTCACTCTTGGAGAATCCAAGTCCGGTGAAATAACTATCTATCCTTGTGTACCAAGCACGAGGTGCTTGTTTCAACCCATACAACGCTCTCTTAAGCCTGCACACATGCGACTCGCTGTTGAAGATCTCGAAACCTTCCGGTTGCTCTATGTACACCTCCTCCTCAATGACTCCATTGAGGAACGTAGTCTTCACATCCATCTGATGAATGTGCCACCCCATCTGCGCTAAGATAGCAAGAATCGTCCGTATGGAAGAATACCTTGCGACAGGTGCAAAGGTCTCCTCATAATCGATCCCCTCAATCTGTGAAAAGCCTCGGGCAACAAATCTTTCCTTGTACTTCTCCACACTCCCGTCAGCTGCCTGCTTCACTTTGTAGATCCATCTCGAACCCACCACTGATTTCCCCTCCAGCCTTGGGACAATCTCCCATGCACTTCTTCTGACAATCGAATCATACTCTTCCACCATGGCATCTACCCATGCGGGATCCTCCACAGCTTCCTCGAAAGAGGATGGCTCTGTCACGATACACTTGCTCATAAGATCCATGTATCCAGTATACCAGTCAGGTGACTATCTCTGTCTGTGCTGTGATGTAGGTGCTCCTACAACCTTCTTTGCATCTTGAGCCAGTCACTCAGCTTCTGTAGTGCGCTTCCGCCCTCTGATGGTTGGCGCTGCTTGAGTGGTCTCTTCCACTCCATGAACCTCATCTTGTGGCTAATCCACATCCTGAGACTCATCCTTAGGAACTAATAGCTCCTCATCTGCATGCAAGTGTGGCTCCCTCTCAAGCGAACACTTCATGGCTTTCTCCTCATGAAATTTGATATCCCGTCGCACAACAGTCTTGCGACTATCTGGAAAATACACATGATAGTTGTGGGGCGTATTAGTGTACCCCAAAAATATCCCAACCTCTGTAGTCGGCTCCAGCTTCTTCCTGGCATCCTTCGTCACATGAATGTAAATAGGTAAACCAAAAATCCTCAAATGGGAAATATCAGGCCTCTTACCAGAAAACGCCTCCTTGGGTGTACTCATGCCAAGTATCCTGTGAGGACAACGGTTCTGCACATATACTGCAGTATTGCATGCCTTAGCCCACAAGTGTATGGGAAGGCCCTGATCATGCAACATCGCCCGTGCAACACCCACGATCGTTCTGTTCTTCCGCTCAACAACCCCGTTCTGCTGTGGGTTATGAGGTGCTATGAGCTCTCTTCGAATTCCTTCTGCGCTGCAAAATTCCTTGAATTCGCCAGAGATGAATTCACCACCATTGTCACTCCTAAGAGCCTTCACCTGCTTCCCCGATTCTTTCTCAACCAGTGCCTTGAACTCACAGAACTTTGAGTATGTCTCGCTCTTCTTCTGCATGAAGAAGATCCAGCACTTACGAGAAAAATCATCAGCAAATATCACATAATACCTGTGCTTTGCTGTCGAAGCTACTGAGAAAGGTCCACACACGTCTGTGTGAATTCTCTCAAGGATCGTCGTGGCGCGACTATCCTTCTCGTGAAAGGTGGCTTTCACAAATTTTCCCAAGGTACACCCCTTGCACTGATCTGACTACGCAAGAGTGCCTTTAGGAAGCCTAGTAGAAATCTGCTGCAGTATCTTCAAAGCTCCATGGTGAAGGTGGCCCAATCTCCGGTGCCACAACTCGCCATCATCCCGACTCACCACTCCTTCTGCCTTGCCTGCCATTGCTGCACAGCCATCTACCTGCAATTGATAAAGGTTCTTAACTCGAACCCCTATCCTCCGGGTCTCACCAGTTGCCTTACTGCGCAGGAAAGCCTTTCTCTCGCTAAAGACAACATCATATCCCTTGTCTTCTAACATCGCCACAGAGATAAGATTCTTCTTCAATCCTGGAACATGCATCACTTCCTTCAATACGAAGGGTTTACCAGACTCCCTCTCAAATGAAATGGTACCGATACCGGTCGCACTGTATCTACCATCATCACCCATCTCGATGTGCACTCCAAGATCTTTCTCATCCAGATCAGTAAACAAATATTGATCTCCTGTCATGTGAAAAGATGCACCACTGTCAAGAAACCACACTGAACCCATCACACTTGAGACCAAGCATGCGATCAGCAAAAAATCCAGCTCAAACTGTGAGGCTAAGGCATCTCCAACTACAGATCCAATAGCCTGCTTATTTTTCTTCTTCTGTGGAAAATTAGTGGTGTAATGTCCATGTTGGTGACAGTGAAATCACTTCACCTTGGACATGTCCTGCTTCTTGCCTTTTGCACTGGATTGAGAAGCTTTCTTGCTCTTCCCCTTCTTTTCTTTGGCAGCCAAAGCACAATTCTCTTCATCAGAGTTCTTTGATGAAGATCCGTCCCTGGTACTCCGCCTTATCTCCTCTTGCACAAGATCCGACCAAAGTCGCTCCCATCCTGGCAATTTCTCCCGACCATTGACAGGGTCCTGATAGGAATGCCAACTCTTCAGAAGCCCAAGGAGAGCCAAGCTCACCAATTCCTTGTCATCTACAGTCACCCCCACACTTCCCAGCTCATCCCTGCACTGGAAAAACTTTGTGAGGTACTTGGGTATACTATCGCCTTTCTCCATTTTTATGTTTCCGAGTCTATCCTTGAGCGCCAACTTCCTATGGTCGCTCTTGCTTTGGAATAAATCTGTCAAAGCTTTCCACATCAAGAATGGAGAAGCCTTACCATGAAGGCTGGACACTATGTGATCCTTCACACCTTCCAACAGAATCCTTCAACACTTTGCTGTCTTCTTTTGCCATGCGTCAAGTACAACAGCATCACTAGAAGTAGGTTTTGGAATTTCTGCATCTATGAACTCCTTCAACCCATTTTCATCCAGTACCGCCTCCATCCTGTCCTTCCATGGAATATAATTTGAGCTTCCCTCAAGGGCATACTCCAATCACAATCCGTTGAAAGACATCTCAACTTTGACACCAAGAAAACACTACTGCAAATTCGAATTCCACCTGCACAAAACTCAACCGCTTCAATGTTTTGCAATTGCTCCAATGATCAATATCGCTCTGATACCATGTAGAAATTTGAATAAGCCGAGTAAGATATTCACCAAGATTCTCCTGATCACACACTATTTTAGCTTCATGCATAATACAAAATCTCTTCTACCATTGATCATCACATGCGGAAATAAAATCAATTGCACGCACACATTAAAAGCACAAACAATCACACATATGAACACAGTATTTAATGGGAAAGCTTAAAGCTGAAAAACCCAACTATATGTATATTATATGTCATGGAGATCATGTAACAATCATAGTACAAAAGCTCCTCACAAGCTCTCATGCACACCCTCAATTGCTACACACTATCAAGCTAGATCTAGCAAAACACATGCTCCAATCTTTTTGCCACTTGATAGCCAGCCTCTATTGCGTAATCAATGCTATGGGATGGCTTCATTAAATAGATAAACCACCTGGCTTGTACTACGCAATCCTCATGGGCTTCTCCACCTATCTGTGTGTTGCAAATAGCAATTGTATAGTCACAACTAATAGTTAACCTGCTCTTTCACCTATTTCTGCACTGGTCTCCACTGAAACTGTCCATGCACTGAAGTTAACTGATGCATTCTTTAGTTGATTAATGAGTTTATAATTAGTGAATTAATTAATAATTAATTCACACCACTCTCACTAATTGTATCAATCAGTTAAACTAGATACAAATAGCTCAACTATGTTTATATTAGTTAAACCGAATACAACTCCACTAACTTCCTCAATCAACTCCACCAAACTCTGTCACATGAGTTCTAACTGAAGTATCCATGCAATAGCTCCACTTAACCCTTAGGAATAGCGTAATTCCTTCTGTCAGCTCCTGTGCCACATCTGTGCACTTAACTGAAGTGCTCCAAGAGAATAAGATAATGTTTATAGTCCAAATATTATTAAGAGCTAATAATATTCGACATATCTATTTTTAGACTGGCAATCTAAAAATAGATTCCGCCCAGTATGTCTAAAAGTAGAAGTCCATATATTTTTTCTGACTTGAACAACCATCCACAAATAGCATCCTGCAACTCATAGAACATGATCCATATGTCTAAAAATAGACTTTGCGCCAAAAATAGCCTGCGGGCCCACTTAGTGAAGGCGACTCCTTTCCACTAAGCTCATCATCTTGTTGCAATCTCAACATGATAAATAAATAAATATAAAAGAGGTATAAAGAAGTATGGTAAATAAATAAAAACATATCAAATAGGATTATAAATCAACATCTAATTATATACCAAGCCTATGGGCCAAATACGACTGTAAATAATAGAGGTATGGTAAATAAATAAAATCTAAATAAACCACAAATATGGTAAATAAATAAAACATCTTTTTGTATTTACTCCATAATCCTCTTTATATTTATGAACACTAAAAAAACGTTTTGTTTAAGTGAAGCCTATGAACCAAATACCATTGGCCAAATTATTACTAATACCATGCAAAAAAAACATTATTAACCCTAATATCAACATTAAAATTTTATTATTATTAATTTTAATTTTAATATTAATATATTATAATATTAATATTATTAAATTTAATAAATCTGGATTAATACAATATCAAATTTTTTATATTGTAATATATATTAATATATTATGATATATATTAACTCTAGATATATATGAGAAGAAAGAACAAAGACATGGAGTGATAGAGGTGGAGAGATAGGGGGAGTCACAAGGGAGAGATGGAGATAAACTGAAGGACATGGGAGAGAAGGAATGGAGAGAGAGGGAGAGGAGTGGGAGGAGTGGGAGAGGTAGAAAAGGGTATGAGAGTGAGAGAGTGACACAAAGATGGAATAAGGAGACAGAGAAGGAGAGAGGGAGGGATATAGTGAGAGTATTGGAGGGTAGAGAGAGAGAGAGAGATAGAGAGAGAGAGAGAGATGGGGGAAGAGAAAGGGAGGTAGGAGAGAGAGGACTTGAGAGAGAGGAACCAGTATCATAGAAGAAAGAATATCTAACTATATTACTCTATAGGGAGATGGGATATAGGGAAAACCTACCTACCTAAGTAAATGGCTAAACAAAATGTGGTGTAATCTTCTATAATGGTGGTCGATTATATGAGGTGAGGATTTTACGAGGAGGCACTCGATTTTTAAGGTGATATGCAAAAAAAAATTACTGAACTTATCAATTTCACATTCACCAATGTTCTTTCTGCATGTGCTAATTTGGTAGATTTGGAACATGGAAAAGGAGTCTTGTTTTTTGATCACCTCCCACAAGGATTCACCAATTTTGAGAACACAACACTTGTGTTTGCATCTTCTAAATCATCATCACTTCCACCAATACCTCATCCAATAATGCTAGTATAAATAGTCTCAGGCTCTGGGAAACGCAAAGGAACATAATGCACGTGCCCTCAATCTCTTATACATACTTGTAGCTCTCCTCCCAAACCATAGCCACTAGTGTTGTGTGTTCACTTTAGTAATATTCCTAAACTAGCATGCAACTAATAGGAATATTAATTTTTCTCTTAGCATCTAGATAGATGAATAAATGGGTAAGGAGGCCCATAAATATCTTAAGTAGGCATCAAATCCCTCTTGATGTGAAAAGGGATCATGTTGATAACTGGATCAAGCACTCTCATGTGTGAACAAGGGCTAATACATGTGGACAAGGTCAAGTTTGACCAAGTCAACAACACTTATATGGGAGGAGTGGATAACCAATAAAGACAGCTCAATGTGAATGAGGATCAGTCTAGCTAGTCAAAATAAAGACACCTTGGGTGTGAAAGGAGACAATGCATGGATACTAAGTCATGTTTGACCAAATCAAACAACGATGTAAATAGAAGAGTGGGACTAATGGAGACAACATAATTTTGGAGGAGGAGCCTTTGCATGGAAGTAACCTCATGAACGGGTGGGACCCATGGTGAGGAAGCTCATCATCTATAAAATGGTGGGAATGGCAGCCATATGGGGCATGATTGAAGAATACAATTTGATGATTGGGTATGTTTAGAATTATTGCATGCTTTAGCTATTTAGCTAAGTTTACTGCACTATTTAGTGCAAGGGTTTTCTCATGCGGGAATTCCATACTCTTGCTTGGAGATCTTGTTTAAGAAATTTGAGAGGAGCATTATGAACTTCATTTCCACCATCTAGCACTTGGCCAAGTAGTCACCTACAACAAAAACCCAGTCCCTTGGAGAAACTGCGTTATTTTATATGGTGTTGTAGTGGAAGGGTTTAAACCCTTGTTTTATAAGCTAGTTTCCCAGGAGGAGGATCAACCTTTTTCACGGAAAGCTAGTAGGAGGAGATACAACCATTTCTTTGCATGATTAGCCATATTTATGTAGTGCTTTAGCCATTCTGTGTGATTCAGCCATAGATCTACAACATATTCTTCTTGTACTTCATGTTTATCAAGAAACCCTTGCCGGGCCATCTTAGATTTTTGTAAATGAGACTAGATCTCAGTTTTTGAGCTCTATTGATTAATATAATAGAATATCTATTTTGTCTCACTATTTTGGAGCATAAACCCTCAATAAACTGCGTTTTCACTTTCTGTAGTAATTATGTGTTGCAGTAGTCTTGGGGTTGCAGTGTTTTTGGGTTGTTTTGAGCATGGGAGGCATGTTTAGCTAGGTTATAATGATTTGTTTCTAATTTCCTTTTATACTTGGCTGTAATAATGTCTGATATAAAGGATCTATGGGCTGTTATTGACTGCTATAACACATATGTTTGAAAAATGTGTGTTTAATGCATGTATTGATGATTTTACCATTTGGGAATATTACAATGGTATAAGAGCTCTAATCTTGGCTCAGCCTGTGTATTTCAACCATTATGAAATTTTCTCATGGGAAGGAGAGGATCTACAAAGTGATCATGGAAAACCCTTATTTTCTGGAGGGAAGGAGTTCTCAAAATTTCTTCTTCAAACTCTACATGGTATCAGCAAAGACATCAAAGAAATGAGGATGGAAAAACATGGACATCCCTCAACAAGATTTGTACATGAGGAAAGCTCTAGTTCCTCATATTATGGGTGTGAAAATTCAGTCACATCATCAGATTTACAATGCTCTACTAGCCATATTTTCATGACAAGTGAGATGGAGAAAGGAGATGTCCCTAAGAAGGAGACTCTTGGTGATTATTTGTGAGAGTATGAATCTCAATCTAAGAGGTTCAAAGATCACTTAAGCTTCCAATATTTTTTCAAGATCAAGGAGGAAAGGAGCATAAGGGGTAAGCATTATGGTGTGGGTAGATTCTTTCTATCAAATTATGATGGCTCACCTAAATGTCCAGCTAGGGTTTGGGTGGAGGAGCTAGACACCTATGTGCAACAACATCAAGTTTCAGAAGATGAAGCCATTAAAGTAATAGCGTTGCATTTTGAAGGTAAGGGTTATGCCTGGTGGTTGTTTGAATCCTTTTCATTAAAGAATGCAAATACATCTACTTATGCAAAGTTAACTAGAAGAGTAGTGGAAAGGTTTGATGAAAATTTTTATGAAACACCTTTTGTGGAGCTAATCAAACCAAAACAAACAAAACCTTTGTATGGGTTGGAACTATCTATAAACCCAACTCCATTTCAGGAAACCATTGAGGGGGATAAAAAATTGTATGATACCTTGCCAAGAGCAAAGTCCCCATTGCATGAAGAGCTTCCTTCTCAAAAGAAAGACATGGAGATTCCTCCTTCAAGGGAAGACCAAGATCTAAGGTCTCTCATTGTTGATGAGGTATTCTCACATATTGATGAGGTGAAAGAGAAGGCTAGAGGTAACATCATTGTCATATCAAGAGCACATCCAGAACCTCATGAAGAGGAAGATGAAGCATTTTCTCCAAGGAGAGAAATTCTTGCACTCTTACAAGGAGTTCTAAAGAATCTCACATATGGAGGTCATGGCACAGTCCATGTGCAACATGTATCATCATCGAAAAATTGTGAGATGTTGAAGATAGAAGGATATAAAGGGGATGACAAGCATCATATGATGAGGAGCACACACTCCTCTCTATTTCAGAAGATTGATGCACAAAAGAGGCAGGAGGATTTGTGCAGTGAGGGCAAGGACAAATCAGTCCACATACATATACATCATGCTCTAGACCTTAATGTTTCATTACATGGAGGCATTCCACCAGGGAGACCCCCTGATTGGAAGATGAATAAAGTTTCCTCTCTACTTAGTGTAGCATGGGCATATTTGGCTAAGGAAGGAGCCTTGGGAGAAGCTACCACAACGCTAAGAACCTTTGATGGGTTCCAAGGAGAGATGATCAATTTTCTGAGTTGTACATTGCCATCTGTGCTGGAAAATGATTAAGAAATATATAATGACATGAGAATGGTGTCAAATGGCCACTCCATATCCTTGGAGTAGCAAATGATACTCCTACACATACTGAAGATTTTTGAATATGACAAGAGGGTATTACCACTCTTGTATGGATGGGCCAAACTATGGAAGTTTTGGAAGAGAGAGACCTTTCAAGAGGAGATTGACTTCCATATACTTCAATCTTTTCTTGAGCAAGATCAGCTGCAAGAGAGGCAGCAAATAGGGAGTAACAACACTCCAACATGTGACTTTGGCATTAAGCATGTCAAAGAGGAGAACCATGATATGACAAGAGCTTCATTTCAGATTTCTACAGCGCTGTCATTGTTGGGAAGCCTGGATCCATATTGGGAGTCTCAACTCTTGGTATAATATTCCAAAAACCTCTTCACATGTAAGGTTCTTGATGGGAAAGTGATGGATAGGAGGTATAGAGTGGTTAATGGAGTCAGTTATTTTCATGATCAGATCTACTTGACTAGAGACTCAAAGCTCAAGGATGAACTACTACATGCAACCTATGAGACCTTGCTTTCCAATCCCATTGATTTCATTAGAACACACCATATTATCTTGGATGGATTCATGTGGGAAGGCTTCAAAGAGGAGATGCGCTATCACATGAGGAAGTGCATAGATTGTTTGTAGGTTGAGGAGGAACATAGCTCTTGGGAAGAGTTATCATTACCACCTCCTTATTCATTGGGTGTGAGAGGGAGCTCACCCATGAGCTACCTCACTGATTTGAACCAAGTGTATGGTAAGGATTGTATTTCTAAACATCATGATATATTTTCTATATATTTGTATTTTCTTACCACACATGTGTAGGGCTTCGCTCCAAGAGGAGGCACACTTTCTTATTTGCTTCATGGGCTACTTGGGGCCATGAGAAATGATGATGTTAACCATTCCATAGAATATTTTAGGGAGATGATGTATTCTTCATGGTGTGATTCATTAACACCAACCATTATACCCCTTCTCCAAGCATGCAAGATGAATGGGGCAGCAAACAAGTGGTGATAAGGACACTTGTTATATCATACTCTATGGCAATTAGGAGCAAAACTGCATTGATTTCACATGAGGGATCATTTTCCTTATCCCTTGTTACATATGGCAGCTAGCATGACTTTAATTATGATTCCATATGCTGATGATGTTCTTATCTTTATTGGGAACATGATTGGAGGGGAGACACATTGGTTGGATGTGTCCTTGGGGAATGAAATTTCCCACACCTTTTGTGATGCATGCTTCAAGGGGAGCATGGGAGATGATATGGTCACTACAGTAGATCACTTGTTTCTTTATGAGGTGGGCCATATGATTGTTTGGATCACTTGGGACATGCCTCTCATGAGAATTTGGGAGGAGCTTATCTATGAATTACCAAGATGGGAGGTGATTCATTTCATTTGGATGATAGCATGGAGATGAGAGTATTTCATTAGGAATGAAGTCCCCTATGATTTCCATCAATTCTACCTTGAGGAGGCCATTGAACAGTAAGAAGGTATCCATATAGACCTTCCATTATTTCATGATGAGAGCCATTTGGTTTATCCACCAAAGGCCAACTTACATATTTGGGAGGAACCATTGGGAGACAGAATTGTTGTAGAATATCTGAAGCAATGGTCGAGACTGTTGGATGTAGAGGCCACAAGAGGAGGAGGGGAGATTTTGCAGTACCCTTGCAGTTGCTTGAGGACAAGCAACATTTGGGAGGGGAAGACTATAATATTCCTAAATTAGCATTCAACTAGTAGGAATTTTAATTTTTCTCTTAGCATCTAGTTAGATGAATAAATGGGTAAGGAGGCCCATAAATATCTTAAGTAGGCATAAAATACCTCTTGATGTGAAAAGGGATCATGTTAATAACTGGATCAACCACCCTCATGTGTGAGCAAGGGCTAATACATGTGGACAAGGTCAAGTTTGACCAAGTCAACAACACTTATATGGGAGGAGTCGATCAACAATAAAGACAACTCAATGTGAATGGGGATTAGTCTAGTTAGTCAGAATAAAGACACCTTGGGTGTGAAAGGGGACAATGCATGGAGACTAAGTCATGGTTGACCAAATCAAACAACGTTGTAAATAGAAGAGTGGGACTAATGGAGACAACGTAATTTTGGAGGAGGAGCCTTTGCATGGAAGTAACCTCATGAATGGGTGGGACCCATGGTGAGGAAGCTCATCATCTATAAAATGGATGGAATGGTAGTCATATGGGGCATGATTGAAGAATATGATTTGATGATTGGGTCTGTTTAGACTTATTTCATGCTTCAGCTATTTAGCTGAGTTTGTTGCACTATTTATTGCAAGGGTTTTCTCATGTGGGAATTCCATACTCTTGCTTGGAGATCTTGTTTAAGAAATCTAAGAGGAGCATTCTGGACTTCATTTCCACCATTAAACACTTGGCCAAGTATTCACCTATAGTAACCATGCAATCCCTTGGAGAAACTGCATTATTTTATATGGTGTTACAGTGGAAGGGTTTAAACCGTTATTTAATAAGCTAGTTTCCCAGGAGGAGGATCAGCCTTTTTCCCAGAAAGCTAGTAGGAGGAGCTACAACCATTAGTTTGCATGATCAACCATATTTATGTAGTGCTTCAGCCATTATTTTTGATTCAGCCATAGATCTACAGCATATGCTTCTTGTACTTCATGTTTATCAAGAAACCCGTTCCTGGTCATCTTAGATTTGTGTAAATGAGACTAGATCTTAGTTTTTGAGCTCTATTGATTAATATAATAGTAGATATATTTTGTCTCACTATTTTGGAGTATAAACCCTCAATAAACTGCACTTTCACTCTCTGTATTAATTCTATGTTGTAGTAGTCTTGGGGTTGCAATGTTTTTGGGCTGTTTTGAGCATGGGAGGCTTGTTTAGCTAGGCTATAGTGATTTGTTTCTGATTTCCTTTTGTACTTGGTTGTAATAATGTCTGATCTAAAGGATACATGGGCTGTTATTGACTATTATAACACAGATTTATCAAAAATATTTTTTTAATGCATGTATTGCTGATTTTCCCATTTGGGAATATTACAATGGTATTAGAGATCTAATCTTGGCTCAGCCTGTGTATTTCAACCATTATGGAGTTTTATCATGGGAAGGAGAGGATCTGCAAAAGGGATCAAGGAAAACCCTTATTTTCTGGAGGGAAGGATTACTCAAAACGTCTTCTTCAAACTCTGCATGGTATTAGCAAAGACATCAAAGAAATGAGGAGGGAAAAACATGGAGATCCCTCAAAAAGATTTGTACATGAGGAAAGCTCTAGTTCCTCATATTATGGGTGTGATCATTCCGCCACATCATCAGATTTACAATGCTCTACCAGCCATTTGTTCATGACAAGTGAGATGGAGAAAGGATATGTGCCTAAGAAGGAGACTCTAGGTGATTATTTGCGAGAGTATGAATCTCAATCTAAGAGGTTCAAAGATCACTTAAGATTCCAAGAGTTTTGCAAGATCAAGGAGGAAAGGAGCACAAGGGGTAAGCAGCATGGTGTGGGTAGATTCTTTCTATCAACTTTTGATGGCTCACCTAAATGTCCAGCTAGGGTTTGGGTGGAGGAGCTATACACTTTGTGCAACAACATCAAGTTTCAAAAGATGAGGCCATTAGAGTAGCAGCGCTGCATTTTTAAGGTAAGGCTTATGCTTGTTGGTTGTTTGAATCCTTTTCATTAGAGAATGCAAATACATCTACTTATGCAAAGTTCATTAGAAGAGTAGTGGAAAGGTTTGATGAAAAATTTTATGAAACACCTTTTGTGGAGCTAATCAAACCAAAACAAAACCTTTGCATGGGTTGGAAGGATCTATAAACCCAACTCCATTTCAGGAAACCATTGAGGGGGATGAAAACTTGTTTGATACCTGTTAGGCCTCTGTAATTTAGTAGAGTGGCAAGACTAAATGTTGCAGAGACTACATCAAAAACCACTTTGGGATTCTAGGATCTAGCCCTCCTGAATCCAGAGAGGGATCTCTCTATGAGTGCAAGGATTGATTTATCTTTTAAAGTTTCTTAGTATGATATTAGGCTAATTATTAAGAACAAGGGTTTTTCTTTGTTTGGTTGGTCGGGTATGATCTTTAATTGGATGGAATATCACAAAATGAAAGAGTTTCAAAGGGTGAAGATGCAAGTATATTGAGAAGTGTTCAGTAGATAGGATTAGTGTGAAGCAGCTTTAATCCATTGGGAAATGGAGTCACAAAAGGGTTTAATTGTACAACAATTTCAAGAGTGGTCCAAGGGGCAAGTCATCTATATCAAAAGATCCTTTAGATTAAATGATGGAGTGGAACATTAAAAGTGTTGACAAAGTGGAAAAAGCCAATAATTTCAACAAGGATTTATCAACTTTCCATACAAGAAAAGCCTTTTAAAGCAACTATTTGAAACCAACCAAAGGACAGGGCTAACCATAGACTTCTTTGGACAAGCTTGTATTAAAGCTAACTTATCAGACAACAATCTAGTAGTCTCACTAGACTACTTTCAGAAGGGATGAAAACAAATAAGAAAACAAAGTGCAGCTTAAGATAAGGTCAGATGTATTACAATCATGGTCTTCTTTTAGCATACTCTTAGGGAAACTTTCAAACAACCTTTGGAGAAAGAAATAGAAGATAGGGCAAACCATAAACTTTCCTAGTTTAACTCTACTTAGCATGTAAAGAAAATATCATTCAAGAACTTCCTTTCAAGTTTTGCACATCAAGACATGGACTAACCAACATTCCTTGATAATGTTTACACTTAATTTAAGTCATTCCCAAATATCACAATTAGCAGAAAACATATAGATAAAGCTTATTAGTGAGAGTAGGGTACTTTTAACAGTAAATCCTAGCTCTATGCTTGTTGTTCTTTATCAGAGAAAAGTGGACAAAATGGCATACATGAAAGGAAAACAATAACAATAAGAGGTACTTCACCAATGATATAGACCAAAATCCCAAGAATCAGCTTGTATATTGATTTTCAATCCAGTTACAAACTACATGTCCAATGTTTCATCACAGCAATAACTTCTCTTCTCAGCCTAACTTCTTCAATAACTTAACAGAGCTTCAGAGCTTCAGAACTTATTTACATTCAAAAATGATTTGATACAACAACTATTACATCAGAAATCCAACAATCAACCCTTTACAATGTGCTCCTCAAGGAGATTTTATAAGGAAATGAGGAGGTGGAAGAGTTTCTAGGGTTGAGTATCATTAATTCTATACTAAATGCAATTCCTAGCCTTGAAAACCATGCAAGGCATAAGGTAGGAATGCATTGAATTACAAATCTGTTTCATTTATTCCATTTCTACTTTTTAGGCTTAGTGGGAAAAAATATTGACTTTAAGGCTCTTTTTATCCTTTACAATAACTTTACTGACAGTTTCAAATATGTTCTTTAGTTTGAAATAACTGCTCAACTGTCTTTAGGCAAATATATTCTGATTGGGAAATAATTATGCCTTGATTTGATTTATTGAGACTGCAGGTGGAACTTTTGGTAGCTGAAGAAGATGAATGGTCTCTGATGTGGCAGTGGAGACCTCTTTTACTGATATTTTTCTCTGTTTACCTTTAAACACTTTTAATTTTCTTTTGGTCTGTGTTTAGGCTTAATTAGCCTTGATCTTCGTCTTCGGGTCTTCATTTTTTGACATTATCTTAATCTCTTTAACTTGTAGATTAAAACTCTGATCTTCGAGCTTTGGCTTTAATCCCTTTATCGTTAATTTCTTCATTCTGATACACTTTGTTTTCTTTTTTTATACAGGTGGCTTCCTGTTATTGGAAGGTTTTTTTTAAACCCTAGATCATGATCCAGTTGACTTAAACATGGAATTCAAACCCGCAGTCCCATTTCTCCGTTGATTTGGCCTCAGAATCGTTACTCTGGGCCGAAAATGTCACCTGACTGTGACTATGGAAATTCTCATAATAGCCACCATTAAACCCTGCAAAAAAAAAAAAAAACACATTATAAAAAACCTGCGGGAGCGGGAATGACTTCTTCAGAGGCTCGTGAGGGTGTAGGAGTAGTGAGGAAAAATGTGAATGCAGCAGAAAAATGGGAGGAAAATCCTTGCAGAGCAGCTAACCAGGTGCAAATCGAGGTTTTGGCGTGATGGCGAACAGGAGCCGTTGGATTAGGATAATCAACGCTCGAGATTACTCTGTGAAATATTTCGGGAGTAAGTTAGGTGGAACATGAATGGGGGTGAGATTAAATCAGGACCGTCCGATCTCAAAGATCGACAGCTGGAATTAAAAATGAAAGTGACGTTGCGGAGGGCAGCGATATGACGAAAAACCAGGGGTGGTTTTCGCAAAATGAAATGAGGGGAGGCGGTTTTGCGTGGAAGAAATGTGATATGATACATCGGTTGACACGTGTCCCTCCCAATACCGCCCATTTTGCAAAAAAATTTAGCATTAAACTTTAGGCGCAAAAATTTTTCGATCCGCATTGTCAATCGTTGGATCAGAGGACCCAGATCCAGTGGCGCGGAAAGAATCCAATATGAAAGGTGTGCGGAGGAGGAATGTAGTGGGGCCCCATGATGATGTGTTATTTTGTCGCGTAGCAAGAAAGTGTTGGTTTAAAGCACAAGGATCAGGTTTATTCTTGTCCATTAGATCTGATGATCGATCGGCGGGGATATAAAAGAAAAATGGATGCGAGGTATACAGGCGGGTGAACGAGCGGAAAGATGGGGTCCGATGGCCGTTGATCTGCAGAGATCAACGGTCGAGATTCGTTTTTAATATTATATGCTGGGAATGGAAAATAGAAGGGAAAAGGGGTTTTTTACATGGGGTTTTATGTTCTAAGTGCTCGATTGAGGGATCTAGGACATATGAGAGAAAGGGTTGAAGGGTATAAGCCCTTGGGGGATTAAGAACCTTATAGTGCAGAAAACTGATTTTTAGGCCAAAAAACAGGGTTTTTAAGGCTAAGTAAGGGTTCCGATAGATAAAAGGAGGTATTTTAAACCAAATAAAGGGAAATATAAGGTTTAAAAAAGGGTTGTAGGATGATTTTGGAGGTTAAATGAAGGTTTATAGAGGAATTTTGGAATGGTTTAAGGGTGGAAAATGGAATCTCATAAGAGTCAAATGGTGAAGTGAATGAAGAATGGAGTTTTAAGCAGTATTTCTTGGTAAACAGAAGGTACTTTAGGACTAACAGTGAAACAACAATGAAGATTAACTTAAAGAGTAATTATCATCATAAGACTTCAAGAACTCACAATTTGGACATGAAATTGTTTCTTGAAGGCCTAAAAAATATTTAGCCACCATTTGGTATGAAATTTTTTTATAGGTGGCTAACAGTGGCTCCACATGGGGATGGAATCTTCTTGAAGGTGTCAAGAACTTCAGACAATTTTCTCTGGAAGCTTACCAGTGCCTTGCACTTGATAATCTCTTTTATCAGCTGCTAACAAGGATGATTAGAACTTGATATATCAGTAGAAAAGTATTTCCCAAACACCTACCTACACAACCTACTTCCTAGCATTTTTGTTTTCCTCTTCAGAGTGCATTTGGATTGGCAAAATCTTTTCATCAATCATTTTATTCTTTTATTGAAAACATAAAACTATTCTAAGCCTACTCTTATTTCCCCATGAGCTCAGATTAAGTAGTTGAACTCATAAGTTTCTCTACCTAACCACTATCTTTTAGGATTAGACTGTCTGACAGATCTTTATTCTCTATTTTCTAAAACAGAAAATTTAAAAGTAGCCAAGCCAGGATTAAGCAGTCTGACTTACTGCAGATCTATGGCATAAAAACAAACTGCACATAGACTGTTATTTGCAGAAAAGTAAATAAAATTGTGAAGGCTTAAGATCTGAAGACTAAAACATCTTTCATTATTTCTTCAGCTTTGATTTTGGATTTGTTTGAGCTATTTTTCTTTCTCATCTGGTTCAAGTTTTGAGCTTTTAGAACCGTTATTTCTCTATCCTAATCTACCTTATTGATAAGCCAAGATTAAGTGGTTTGGCTGATCTAATTCACTAACCTATCAGCAATAAATTGAAAAGATAATTAGTCATGATTAGGCTGTATGACTAACTAGAAATGTGTTTTTAGGAGTGGCATTTAAGCTTGCACACTTTCAGACTTGGTCTCTCTTTTTTGGTATGGGGTTGTACCTTTCTTGTTTTTATCTGCCCTCTTTTCTTTTCTATTGTTTTTGTATTTTTATTTTTCTAACTTTGAATGCAATGTTCAGACAATGATAATTTACAATGGAAATAAAAAATCTTTGAAACTCATGACTCTTGACAGAAATAATGCTTGAGCATCCTGCCATTGATAGGACCTCCAAGAAGTTCAGTTCCATTCACTTCCTGCAAGAAATAAGCATTGTTACCAGCAGTAGAATGAATGAGATAAGGGCCTAACCATAAGTTATCAAATTTTCCATGTTTTCCCTTATCTTCTCTCCTGGAATCCCACTGTAAAACTTTGTCACCAATGCTGAAATCACTGGCCTTTTTCCTTTTATCAAACAACTTCTTGATGTTTCCTTGCTTGTGTAGGGATCTGTTGTAGACTTCCTCTCTATTTTGTTGAAGATGTATAGTCTGATTTATTCTTCTTGTCATATCATTATCCTCAGACTATATTTCTTGGATCAACTTCATGACTGGCACTCCTAGACTGATTGGAAAAATTGCATATGCTCCATAAACTAGCTGGTAGGGAGACATTCCAATTGATTTATTAAGTGTTAATCTATCAGCCCATGGTGCATGTACTAGCTTTGTGTGCCATTATTTCTTATTGTCTTCCAACAACTTTTTGATTATATTCACCAAACTCTTGTTTGAGGATTCTGCCAACCCATTACCTTGAGGGTAATAAGCAGTAGAATGGCCCAATGTAATCTGATATTTATGATAGAATTAAACCATCTTTTTGGATCCAAATGCAGCAGCATTGTCAGTGATAATCTTCCTAGGACAGCCAAATCTAGATAGGATATGATTTTCAAGGAATTTTATGATGACAGAGTCAGTGGCTTGTCTAGAAGGGATGGATTCTATCCATTTGGTAAAATAGTCTGTTGCAGTGAGGATCCGTCTATGTTGGGAAGATGAGGGAGGATGGATTTCCCCAATGAAGTCTAGACCCCACTGTTGAAAAGGAGCTTCAACCATGATTGGTTGTAGGGGTAAGGGAAGCAATTTTCTTTTTCCTTCAAAGAATTGGCATTTGTGACAGGCCATAATCATTTTGTGGAAATATTGAGAGAGGGTGGGCCAGTAGTAACCAGCTCTAAGGATTTTATTGGCAATTGTCTTCCAATAGAGGTGGCCTCCACATTATCCTTCATGAAATTCATGCTTGATGTTATCTGCATCATTCTCAGGCAAACATTTAAGCAATAATCCACTAGCATTTTTCCAATATAGACATTTATCTAAAATGCAGTAATTAATAGCTTTCAACTTTAAAAATCTTGCCTTCGTTTTAGATAAACCAGAAGGTGTATTTAAATTGAGCAAAACATATAAAATATTAGCATACCAAGATGAAAACATAAAATGATCTTCAATAATGGGAGTTGACAACTCCTCCTGTTCATCTAATGCATCTAACATGTTTATATCAAGAGCTTCAAAATTAGACTCAACCATTAATCTTGCTAGTCCTTGGCCTTTTATGAGCTTAGTGGGTTTGATTTCTAAATCATATTCAAGTATCACAACAATCCGCTTTCCTCTTTTGCCATCTGGATCCTGGGTTAAAATGTCTTTTACAACTGAACTTGGCACAAATGCAATTATGTGGGAATGTAAAATGTAAACTCTGAAGTCCTTTAAGGCTTTGACTAAGGCAAAGGCTTGTTTTTCCATAATATTGTACTTTAGAGGTGCGTCTCTCAATGCCTTACTAAAGAATGCAATTGGCTTCTCTTGTCCCTTCAAGTTTTTCTGTAATAGGACAGCAGCCACTGTGTGTTCTGATGCAAATGAAAAAATGAAAAAATCCTTTGTAAAATCAGGACTAATGAGAACTAGTGTTTTGGTTAATGCTTGTTTTACTAGTTCAAATTATTTCTTTGCTTCTAAGGTCCATTTAACTCCTTCTTCTCTTTTAAGCATATTGGTCATGTTTCTAAGGAGTTCAACTAGATAGGGTATGAACCTTCTCAAGAAATTAATCTTCCCAATGAAAGATTGAAGTTCCTTGATGTTTCTAGGATGGTTGATTTGCAATATACCATCAATCCTCTTTGGATCTATCTTTATCCCTTCTTCTGATATGATGTGTCCAAGTAGTTTGTCTTCTTGGAGACCAAACATTGTTTTCTTTGGATTTAAAGATAACCCATATTTTATGCATTTCTCAAAGACTTTTCTCAAGTGTTCTAGGTGTTCTTCATCTGTTTTGGAAAAAACAGTGATGTCATCAAGGTAAATAATGATGAAGAGGCCTAATTCTTCTGAGAATGCAATATCCATGGCTCTTTGAAATGTAGCACCAGCATTCATTAAACCAAAGGGAATTTTCACATACATGAAAGTACCCCAAGGTGTGGTAAA
Source organism: Pinus albicaulis (assembly GCA_034641835.2). NCBI lineage: Eukaryota > Viridiplantae > Streptophyta > Pinopsida > Pinales > Pinaceae > Pinus > Pinus albicaulis. The sequence goes on along the minus strand of CM076577.1, from coordinate 920,806,070 downwards.
GGTTGTTTTGATTTGATCATCAGGATGTATCAGAATTTGATTGTAACCTGAGAAGTCATCTAACAAAGAAATCCTTTTAGAACCAACTACCCTTTGTAAAATATGATCCATCTTGGGTAAAGGGTAGTTGTCCTTCAGAGAGGCTTTGTTTAAGTTTCTAAAATAAATACAAAGCCTAATCTCTCTTTTCTTCTTCCTAACTAACACAAGATTAGACACCCACTCTAAGTATCTAATAGGGACAATAATTCCAGCTTCATACATTTTCTTAATTTCTTTTTCTACCAGAGGTAATTGAACAGGGTTAATTCTGTGCAATTTTTGTTTAAAATGTTTCTGGTTTTCCTTAAGGGGTATCTTATGCTGAATTATCTTTGTGTCATATGATTTTAGATCTTCATAACTCCATGCAAATACATCAGAAAATTCCTTAAAGAGCTTAATGTATTTCAGTTTTATGTGAGCTGGTAAGGTTTTAGACAGTTTGATCATTTTTGGTTTTTTTTCACTGCCTATGTTACATTCTTCTACTTCAGTTTCAACAGGTTCTAGTTTTGGTTTTTTGGAAACATCATTGAAATCAAACAATTCTTCTAATGGGACAAGTCCTTTTGGCAAGCTTTGAGTGTTATATTGTAGCATTTCTAAGTCTTCTTTTTCTAAATCTACACTAATTTTTGTTGTATGTTCAAGTTTATTAGATAACATATTTATCTCAGTAATCCCTGGAGACTTTACTTCTTCATCAAGTAGATTTTCTTCAATAGGGCAATCATTTTCATAATCTAAATCTGAACTTGGTATCTCAAATTCATTTCTGGACTGTAAGAAGTCTTCTATTTTTTTATCTCCCTCAAATACCTGCCAGTATTTTTCATTGTCTGGAATGGTTGGTTTGTATTTCTCTTGAATTGTGTGTTGTTTGTTTTCACCAGGCCTTTTGCAAGTACTAGCAGAAATGGCCAGTGCATTGGCTAGCATATTTTGGTTTCTGGGGACAAATGTAAGTTCATATTCATCAAATTTTTTGAGTAAATCCAGGGTATCATTCCTATAGGCTCTCAATCCGGGATGTTTTGCAGTGTATTCCCCATTAATTTGCCTAATTATTAGTTCAGAATCTCCATGAACAATTATCCATTTGGATCCTAATTTTTTCAATAAATGCAAGCCTAGAAGGAGTGCCTCATATTCTGCTATGTTATTAGTGCATTGAAAATTCAATTTGTATGAGTGTCCTTCAGCATGATTTTTCATTTTGTTGTGAAGCCACACTCCTGCACCTGCATTATTCTTAATGTGAGAACCATCAAAACTCATACTCTAGAGAGGACTAGTTTCAGATTTACTAGTTTGACTACTACCCTCTTTATCTTGTGTGTTTTTACATTGTTCTTGTGAGTCAACATTATGTTGAAATTGATTTAGTTCCTCATGTTCGTCAAGATGTTGAGGATTATTCTCTTGACTCTCAAATTTGACAACCAATGGATGATTGTTTTGTAGCCCTAGACCTGTGATTAGTTTGCTGTGATTTTCTGTTTTGGCAAACTGTTTTGATACTTTTGTCTTATCTTCCTCCTTTTCTGCGTCTGCGACTATTTTATAGTGAGGGGTGGCCACTAAGTCAGTTAAGGCTTCTTGCTCATTACATGTTTCATTATTTAAGAAAATAAATGAGTCAAGGCCCATATGCATAGAATAAAGAGGAGAGTTTTCTGGTCTCTCTTGGCTACTGACCATGTATTGCATGTGAGATTCCCTATAAATTCTTCTAGTTTGATTAAAAATAGGGATAGTAGCATATGTTATATCCATTTGCATTGTTCCTTGTAACTTAGCTCCCCATGATCTTGATAAAAGCATACCATACTTGGGGGGTGTTGGGTCTCAGTCTAGTCTCCTAAACTGAGCTCATTTAATTGTCAACCAGGATTTGTAAACTGCTGAAGTGAAGTGTACCATATGTACCTAGGTGCTTGTTTCCTAATGCGTTGTGTGTAGTGGTTTGTGATGTTTTTGGTCTTTTATGTTGATTTATGATGTTTTTGGTCTTTTGGTGTTTTATGTTTACAATGAAAGTGCCTAGAAAACTAATGGAAAGAAATTGGTGGTCAAAAACACAGTTGAGCCTAATGTATGGATTGGCAAATGCAGTTGGATACAAAATCTGAATTATGACTAAATAGAAACAAAAGCTTGATAATGACTTCTTAGGCAAATGACACAAACTAAACTTGAGAAATGATCACTAAATATGCAAGTTCTCTAACTAGACAGTTAAACACTAATTTTATCATGGTGAAACATTCTGTTCTAAGCTCATCTATTCCATGACTAATTCCTAGTTCTATTCTGCAATTTAATTGGATGTCTCAGAACCTATACTCAAAGAGTTATTGGTTTCTTTTCAAAGTAGTTCTTTTGAGGAAGAGCTCTGTTTATAAAATGATGAGAAATTTGCAGAGATACTTCAGACCTTGTAGTGATGTTATCTTCTGTTCCTATGGTTATGGATCATTTGTAGTTTTCATAACAAAAAGATGGTTGTGAATAATGAAGGCTGTCTTGTGAATCCTAACAACTAAAATAATCTATTATGCAAAGGATGACGGTGTGACTATGAGATGTAAGTGCAATGAGTTAATCTTAAGAATGGATCTAAGATGCTTCTAAACTAGAACAATGTTGAACTATAAGTCATCATCAAACTTGAAACAAAGTAACTGAACATGAATTAAATGCAAATGAAACTCCGGAGCATTCTAACTAACATGCATTATTCTATGAAGTTACACAATCTGTTTGTTCATCATTAGTGATATTTTGGAAGAGTTCCTTCTTTTGGAAGGGATAGAACAATTCTAACTATGTAATTGTATGCAATTGAAAGCAAATGAAAAACTAAGTTACCACATCCATATCCTACTCGTCATTATGATGTCTTGGGCAAGCGTTTAAGAGTAAGCACAGAGATGATACTTAGTACAAACAAACAACTAAATCTTTCATTATCACGGTCATGTCTTGAACTTCTTAAGGATGTATTGGAAGAATTTCTTCTTGTGGAAGAGTGATTAGAACAAGTGTAACTGTGATAGTGAATAGCAAAAACTACAACTAATTCCTACAGTATTATAGCTATTCATCATTCATTGTTATGATTTGTTGGAAGAATGTCTTCTTGTGGAAGAACTGGAATGAATATAACTACAGTATCTAGTTAAAAACAAATACAAATTCAACTCCTATCCTACAATACCATAGTCATTAATCATTCATCATTTTGGTCTGTTGGAAGAGTGTCTTCTTGTGGAGGAGCTAGAATGAATACGACTACAGTAGATAAAACAAAACAACTACCAATTCAAATGCAAAATGTAAAGGCAGCTAGGAAAACTTATCTAGTTTACGCAAAAGAAATCCGTGCAAGAGGCAGGGGCCCTCTACCACTTGACGGCATTCAACTCCAAATTAAATCACGCCTTCAAAATAACTTTGTCTGCTCCATTAAAGATGCAATAGTTTGAACATGACACTCTGCGTTTTCAGGAATGTATCACAGAGTTTGCACAAAATCTAGCAGCAAATCTAACACAAAATCTCTAACTAAGCTCTCGGTCTACTCAAGAGTTTATAAAGTGAATGCAAGTAACAATAATTACAACAATTTAGGAATAATGTCTCTCCTTATCCGAATAATCTTAGGAGTCTTTGAGGTGGCTACGTGAAGAAGAAAAGACATCTGGACTGAGACAGTCCTAGTAGGAGTCTTCCTTCACAAATGTGTTCCCACGTGCATAACCGTACCCAGAATTCATTTCCTCTTCCATGATGAGCAACAAACCATGTAGACACGACGTGGATCATGCCCATATGCGGTTTTCCTCAAGAGGCCACCTGGAACATACTCAAACATGAAGGTAGCTGCAGAATCACCGGTTAGCTACGGAATGTCTGCATTCTGCAGCTAGTTCCGGTCAAAATGCTTAACAATGGCAACAATCACAAAATTCGACAAGTCAGTCATGTAAACCATTCTAGAAGTAATTTTAACTATTTTTATTGATCAATTGGGTTTAAAATAGAAATGGACAAGGGAGAATGAGGTAAAATGAGGTGAAGGAAAGCACAAATTTGAGGCTCAACAGGGGGTACATCAGCCACTACAATATCCATCACTAAACACTTGGCTGGAATTTGAGCTAAGTTTACACAGAGGTCTTTGATCAAACCTAAACATTTCACTCTACTGGAGTCAAAGGAATATAGATCTTTGTATGGTCTGGTGATTTCAAGGCCTAGACTCTCCATTACTGCTTTGGGCATTAAGTTGTGAGAGACCCCTGAGTCATGCATAGCATTGTGTAAAATTTTGTCATGAATTTTCAAACTAACATAAAATGGAGGAACTGGGCCTTCTTGGTATCTTCCTTCAATCTTAGGACCAAATAAGAGCTCTGGTTGGTCATCATTGAGGTTGACAGTGTCATTATTTTCTCCTATGTTGAAGGCTTTCAAAATTTTTGATTTATAGACATCTTGGGTGACTAATTCAGTGAGGGGAACAGAGATTTTAATCTTGGCAATTTCCTGTTCCAAACTAAAAGGCAGCTAATTTTTTACAATGTGTGTTTCAACCTTGTTAATCACCACTTTATCAGCTAAATCAGTTTGCTTATTTCCTCTATTTACATTGGTCAAATTTTTTTTAATAGGAGCACTAGCTGAAGTACTAACGCTGCTAAGATCTGCACTCTGTTTTTCATTAATTTGAGTGCCTTTCTATTTGTTTTGATCAGAATTTACAGCCACTATTTTGTCCTTTTGTTTAATGTGTTTGGGTTTGCTCACAAGGCTGTTTTTTGTAGAATTATCAGAGGTTTTGTTCTTAGGAGCTTCCTGATTCCTTTTACTCCTAAGGTCATATTCTTTTGGGGTCTCTATGATGACATTTTCCAGCTCTCGATAATAATTTTCATCCTTTGTTCTTTTATCATCATAGGGTGTGTATAAACCTTGTTTTCTATTAATAGGAACATAAAAATGGTCACTACCTACTCCCAACATACTTATGTCATCTTCTTCTGTTTGTTCAATTGTTTCTTCAACCTCACTTACATAGTTTTCTTGGAAAGGAGGTTTGATCTGTTGATCATCCTCTGTTTGTCTGTTTTGAGGTTGATTTCTCCTAAAGTTCTGATTTTGATTTTGACATTGATTTTGATTTTTGTTTTGGGGAGATGATTGGTTTTCTCTAGCTTGTGCTCTCTCAAGTATGCTCATCTTTTTCATCATTTCTTCCATCATCCTTTCCATTTTTTAACTAGATGTATAGGGTGCAGATTCTTCCCTAAATGATACTTTCTTTTCATTCCTCATCCTCGCTCTTTTCTCAATCAGATTTACTTCCACAGCAAGAGCTCCCTTCTGCATGTCTTCTAAAGTCAAGGGGTCTCTTTCTCTTAGTTGAAAGGCCATTTCAGGATCAAATCCTTCAGGAAATTTGTCCAAGGCTGAACCTTCTGGAGGTTTCAAGTCTGGGGGCAGTGCATTATAAACACTATTGAATCTAGTGCAATAATTTTGAACACTTTCCCCAGTGTTTCTTTTGAGGTTGTTGTAGTCTAAAAGTATTTGGAGAGGGTTTTTTCTAACTTCCCATTTGTTTAGAAATAATTGGTGGAGAGCTTGGAGATCATTAATACTATTAGGAGTTAAGCTTTGGAACCGTTTTCTTGCTTCTCCCCCTAGACTTTGAGCAAACAATCTGAGTTTGATAGTTTCATCATATATTTCATTTCTATCAAAATAGTCATTCATATTGTCCACTTGTTTTGAAGTAGTAGTAGTACCACTGGCATCATATAATGGTATCTTGGACTGATAGTCCTATGGTAGATTGACTAGAGGTAAAGGAAGGACTAGAGGAGCATACCATTTTGCCATGATAGGAGGTTGTGGAAAAAGTGGGGGGTTTACAGGTGGGGGATGTAAGATAGGAGGGGGTTGATGGAATGGTGTAGTTTGAACAGTGGGTGTATGGATAACAGAAGTGGATGGACCAGCAAGAGATTTTTGAGAAGATCTAGGATGAGAGAAACCAAAATTATGAAGGAAATGCAAATCAGGTGGGGTAGTTTCTCTGCTACCAGGATTTTCACCTCTATCTTGGGATGAAGTTGGAGACTAAAAATATATCTGATCTATATCATCAAGTGACCTAGTTCTGAATGGGTTTCTTAAGTAAACTTATGAATCTTGTAGAGTTGCAAGGTTTTCAGGAACATAATTAGCTCTATGGAGTGATCTAATAACAGTTGAAGCTTGAGCCTTAGGAGATTTCCTAAGTATACTTTCAGGATTATCAACTATCTCAGGAGGATTTGGGTCAGGATGGCTCCTAGTATGAATTCTTTTTGAAGCCACAGTGTTGTGTTTTAGACTCCCTATTCATAAAATTTTAGCCTGATATGACAATATTTAATAGGCTGACTGATCTTCTAGCAAGAAAACTTTAATCCTCAAAGTATTATTTACTGAGTTTAAATGGTATTATGATAAAAGGGTTTCCTAGCGGAGTCTTTGGAAAACCAAGGAAAATCAGTAGGCCTACTGATGTTCAGTGGAGTCACCAGGTGAAGGATTTTTACTTGATTTCAGGGTGTGAAAGTTTTTCACCATAAACAATCAAGACCACTCTAGGCAGACACTTGATTCATTTGTTAAAAATGGGATTATCTGAGTTGTGAAGTTATCTATTACTTCAGAAGTTCCCCAGTATGGTCACCAGAAATGTTAGGCCTCTATAATTTAGTAGAGTGGCAAGACTAAATGTTGCAAAGACTACGTCAAAAACCACTTTGGGATTCTAGGATTTAGCCCTCCTGAATCCAGAGAGGGATCTCTCTACGAGTGCAAGGATTGATTTATCTTTTAAAGTTTCTTAGTATGATATTAGGCTAGTTATTAAGAACAAGGGTTTTTGTTTGTTTGGTTGGTCGGGTATGATCTTTAATTGGATGGAATATCACAAAATGAAAGAGTTTCAAAGGGTGAAGATGCAAGTATATTGAGAAGTGTTCAACAGATAGGATTAGTGTGAAGCAGCTTTAATCCATTGGGCAATGGAGTCACAAAAGGGTTTAATTGTACAACAATTTCAACAGTGGTCCAAGGGGAAAGTCATCTATATCAAAAGATCCTTTAGATTAAATGATGGAGTGGAACATTAAAAGTGTTGAGAAAGTGGAAAAAGCCAATAATTTCAACAAGGATTTATCAACTTTCCATACAAGAAAAGCCTTTTAAAGAAACTGTTTGAAACTAGCCAAAGGACAGGGCTAACCATAGACTTCTTTGTACAAGCTTGTATTAAAGCTAACTTATCAGAAAACAATCTAGTAATCTCACTAGACTACTTTTAGAAGGGATGAAAACATATAAGAAAACAAAGTGCATCTTAAGATCAGGTCAGATGTATTACAATCATGGTCTGCTTTTAGCATACTCTTAGGGAAACTTTCAAACAACCTTTGGAGAAAGAACTAGAAGACAAGGAAACCATAAACTTTCCTAGTTTAACTCTACTTATCATGTAATGAAAATATCATTCAAGAATTTCCTTTCAAGTTTTGCACATCAAGACATGGACTAACCAACATTCCTTGATAATGTTTACACTTAATTTAAGTCATTCCCAAATATCACAATTAGCAAAAAACATATAGATAAAGCTTATCAGTGAGAGTAGGGTACTTTTAACAGTAAATCCTAGCTCTATGCTTGCTGTTCTTTATCAGAGAAAAGTGAGAAAAATGGCATACATGAAAGGAAAACAATAACAGTAAGAGGTACTTCACCAATGATATAGACCAGGATCCCAAGAATCAGCTTGTATATTGATTGTCAATCCAGTTACAAACTAAATGTCCAATGTTTCATCATAGCAACAACTTCTCTTCTCAGCTTAACTTCTTTAATAACTTAATAGAGCTTTAGAGCTTTAGAACTTATTTACATTCAACAATGATTCAATACAACAACTATTACATCAGAAATCCAACAACCACCCTTTACAATGTGCTCCTCAAGGAGATTTTATAAGGAAATGAGGAGGTGGAAGAGTTTATAGGGCTGAGTATCATTAATTCTATACTAAATGCAATTCCTAGCCTTGAAAACCATGCAAGGCATAAGGCAGGAATGCATTGAATTACAACTTTGTTTCATTTATTCCATTTCTGCTTTTTAGGCTTAGTGGGCAAAAATATTGAATTTAAGGCTCTTTTTATCCTTTACAATAACTTTACTGATAGTTTCAAATATGTTCTTTAGTTTGAAATAACTGTTCAACTGTCTTTTCGGAAAATATCTTCTGCTAGGCAATAACTATGCCTTCATTTGATTTATTGAGACTGAAGGTGGCACTTTTGGTAATTGAAGAAGATGAATGGTCTCTGATGTGGCAGTGGAGACCTCTTTTACTGATATTTTTGTCTGTTTACCTTTAAACACTTTTAATTTGCTTTTGGTCTGTGTTTAGGCTTGATTATCCTTGATCTTCGTCTTCGGGTCTTCATTTTTTGACATTATCTTAATCTCTTTAACATGTAGATTAAAACTCTGATCTTCGAGCTTTGGCTTTAATCCCTTTATCGCTAATTTCTTCATTCTGATATACTTTGTTTGCTTTGTTTATACAGGTGGCTTCCTGTTATTGGAAGGTTTTTGTTAAACCATGGATCATGATCCAGTTGATTTAAATGTGGAATTCAAATCCGCAATCCCATTTCTCTGTTGATTTTGCCTCATAATCGTCACTCTGGGCCAAAAATTTCACCTGATTGTGACTGTGGAAATTCTCAAAACAACCACCATTAAACCCTGCAAAAAATGATAAACACATTATAAAAAACCTACGGGAGTGGGAATGACTGCTTCAGAGGCTCGTGAGGGTGGAGGAGCAGTGAGGAAAAATGTGGATGCAGCGAAAAAATGGGAGGAAAACCATGACAGAGCAGCTAACCAGGTGCAAATCAAGGTTTGGGTGCGACGAAAAATAGGAGTCGTTGGATTAGGATAATCAACGCTCAAGATTACTCGGTGAAATATTTCGGAAGTAAGTTAGGTGGAACATAAATGGGGGCGAGATTAAATCAGGACCGTCCGATCTCAGAGATTGATGGCTGGGATAATCTTAGAGATCGACAGCTGGGATTAAAAACGAAAGGGACGTTGCAGAGGGAAGTGGTATGGCGGAAAATTGGGTGTGGTTTTCGCAAAATGAAATGAGGGGAGGCAGTTTTTCATGGAATAAATGCGATACGATACATCGGTCGACATGTGTCCCTCCCAATACCGCCCATTTCACAAAAAAATTTAGCGTTAAACTTTAGGCACAAACATTTTGCGATACGCATTGTCAATCATTGGACCGGAGGACCCAGATCCAGTGGCGTGGAAAGAATTCGATATGAAAGGTGCGCGAAGGAGGAATGTAGTGGGGCCCCACGATGACGTGTTCTTTTGTCGCGTTGCAGGAAAGTGTTGGTTTAAAGCACAAGGATCGGGTTTATTCTCGTCTATTAGATCTGATGATCGATCGGCGGGGATATAAAAGAAAAATGGATGGGAGGTATACAGGCGGGTGAACGAGCGGAAATATGGGGGCCCAATGGTCGTTGATCTACAGAGATCAACAGTCGAGATTCATTTTTAATATTATATGTCGGAAATGGAAAATAGAAGGGAAAATGGGTTTTTTACATGGGGTTTTATGTTCTAAGCGCCCGATTGCGGGCTCTAGGACATATGAGAGAAATGGCTGAAGGGTATAAGCCCTTGGGGGCTTAAGAACCTTATAGTGCAGAAAACTGATTTTTAAGCCAAAAAACAGGGTTTTTAAGGCTAAGTAAGGGTTCCGATAGATAAAAGGAGGTATTTTAAACCAAATAAAGGGAAATATAAGGTTTAAAAAAGGGTTGTAGGATGATTTTGGAGGTTAAATGAAGGTTTATAAAGGAATTTTGGAATGGTTTAAGGGTGAAAAATGGAATCTCATAAGAGTCAAATGGTGAAGTGAATGAAGAATGGAGTTTTAAGCAGTCTTTCTTAGTAAAAAGCAAGTACTTTAGGACTGACAATGAAACAGCAGTGAAGATTAACTTAAAGGGTAATTATCATCATAAGACTTCAAGAACTCACAATTTGGACATGAAATTTTTTCTTGAAGGCCTAAAAAAGATTTAGCCACCATTTGGTATGACAAATTTTTATAGGTGACTAACAATACCTTGCCAAGAGCAAAGTCCCCATTGCATGAAGAGCTTTCTTCTCAAAAGAAAGACATGGAGATTCCTACTTCAAGGGAAGACCAAGATCTAAGGTATCTCATTGTTGATGAGGTATTCTCACATATTGATGAGGTGAAAGAGAAGGTTGGAGGTAACAACATTGTTATATCAAGAGCACATCCAAAACCTCATGAAGAGGAAGATGGAGCATTTTCTCCAAGGAGAGAAACTCTTGCACTCTTGCAAGGAGTTCCAAAGAATCTCACATATGGAGGTCATGCCACAGTCCATGTGAAAAATGTATCATCATTGACAAATCGTGAGATCTTGAAGATAGAAGGAGATAAAGGGGAGGACAAGCATCATATGATGAGGAGCACACACCCCTCTCTATTTCAGAAGATTGATGCACAAAAGAGGTAGGAGGATTTGTGCAGTGAGGGCAAGGAAAAATCAGTCCACACACATATACATCCTTCTATAGGCCTTAATGTTCCATTACATGGAGGCATTCCACTAGGGAGACCTCCCGATTGGAAGATGAATAAATTTTTCTCTCAACTTAGTTCAACATGGACATATTTGGCTAAGGAAGGAGAATTGGGAGAAGCTACCACAACATTGAGAACCTTTGATGGGTTCCAAGGAGAGATGATCAATTTTCTGAGTTGGACATTGCCATCTGTGCTGGAAAATGATTCAGAAATATATGATGACATGAGCATTGTGTCAAATGGCCACTCCATATCCTTGGAGCAGAAAATGATAGTCCTACACATACTGAATATTTCTGAATATGAAAAGAGGGTATTACCACTCTTGTATGGATGGGCCAAACTATGAAAGTTTTGGAAGACAGAAACCTTTCAAGAAGAGATTGACTTCCATATTCTTCAATATTGTCTTGAGAAAGATCAGTTGCAAGAGAGGTAGCAAATAGGGAGTAACAACACTCCAACATGTGACTTTGGCATTAAGCATGTCAAAGAGGAGAACCATGATATGACAAGAGCTTCATTTCAGATTTCTACAACGTTGTCATTGTTGGGAAGCCTGGATCCATATTGGGAGTCCCAACTCTTGGTAGAATATTCCAAGAGCCTCTTCACATGTAAGGTTCTTGATGTGGAAGTGTTGGATAGGAGGTATAGAGTGGCTAATGGAGTCATCTATTTTCATGATCAGATCTACTTGACTAGAGACTCAAAGCTCAATGATGAACTACTACATGCAGCCTATGAGACCTTGCTTTCCAATCTGACTGATTTCATTAGAACACACCATATTATCTTGGATGGATTCATGTGCGAAGGCTTCAAATAGGAGATGCACTATCACATGAGGAAGTGCATAGATTGTTTGCAGGTTGAGGAGGAACATAGCCCTTGGGAAGAGTTATCATTACCACCTCCTTATTCATTGGGTGTGAGAGGGAGCTCACCCATGAGATACCTCACTGATTTGAACCAAGTGTATGGTAAGGCTTGTATTTCTAAACATCATGATATATTTTCTATATACTTGTATTTTATTACCACACATATGTAGGGCTTCGCTCCAAGAGGAGGCGCACGTTCTTATTTTCTTCACGAGCTACTTGGGGCCATGAGCAATGTTGATGTTAACCTTGCCCTAGAAGATTTTGGGGAGATGATGTATTCTTCATGGTTTGATTCATTAACACAAACCATTATACACCTTCTCCAAGCATGTAAGAATAATGGGGCAGCAAACAAGTGGTGGGAAGAACACTTGTTATATCATACTCTATGGAAGTTAGGAGAAAAACTGTGCTAGTTTCACATGAGGGACCATTTTCCTTCTCTCTTATTAAATATGGCAGCTAGCATGACTTTAATTATGATTCCATATGCTAAAGATGTTCTTATATTTGTTGGGAACATGATTGGATGGGAGACACATTGGTTGGATGTGTCCTTAGGGAATGAAATTTCCCACACCTTTTGTGCTGCATGCTTCCAGGGGAGGATAGGAGATGATATGGTCACTACAGTAAATCACTTGTTTCTTTATGAGGTGGGCCATATGATTGTTTGGAACACTTGGGACATGCCTCTCATTAGCATTTGGGAGGAGCTTCTCTATGAATTACCAAGATGGGAGGTGATTCATTTCATTTGGATGATAGCATGGAGATGGGAGTATTTCATTGGGAATGAAGTCCCCTATGATTGTCATCACTTCTACCTTGAGGAGGTCATTGAACAACAAGAAGTTTTCCATATAAACCTTCCATTATTTCATGATGAGAGCCATTTGGTTTATCCACCAAAGGCCAACTTACATATTTGGGAGGAACAATTGGGAGACAGAATTGTTGCAGAATATCTGAAGCAATGGTGGAGACTGTTGGATGTAGAGGCGACAAGAGGAGGAGGGGAGATTTTGCAGCACCCTTGCAGTTGCTTAAGGATAAGCAACATTTGGGAGGGGAAGACTGTAATATTCCTAAATTATCATGCAGTTAATACGAATATTAATTTTCCTCTTAGCATCTAGTTAGATGAATAAATGGGTAAGGAGGCCCATAAATATCTTAAGTAGGCATAAAATCCCTCATGATGTGAAAAGGGATCATGTTAATAACTGGATCAAGCACCCTGATGTGTGAAAAAGGGCTAATACACATGGACAAGGTCAGTATTGACCAAGTCAATAACACTTATATATGAGGAGTGGATCAACAATAAAGACAGCTCAATGTGAATGAGGATCAGTCTAGTTAGTTAGAATAAAGAGACCTTGGGTGTGAAAGGAGACAATGCATGGAGACTAAGTCGTGGTTGAACAAATCAAACAACGTTGTAAATAGAAGAGTGGGACTAATGGAGAAAACGTAATTTTGGAGGAGGAGCCTTTGCATGGAAGTAACCTCATGAATGGGTGGGACCCATGGTGAGGAAGCTCATCATCTATAAAATGGAGGGAATGGCAGCCATATGGGGCATGATTGAAGAATATTATTTGATGATTGGGTCTGTTTAGACTTATTGCATGCTTCAGTTTTTTAGCTAAGTTTTCTGCACTATTTAGTGCAAGGGTTTTCTCATGCAGGAATTCTCTACTCTTGCTTGGAGATCTTGTTTAAGAAATCTGAGAGGAGCATTATGGACTTCATTTCCACCATCCGGCACTTGGCCAAGCAGTCACCTATAGCAAAAACATAGTCCCTTGGATAAAATTCGTTATTTTATATGGTGTTGCAGTGGGAGGGTTTAAACCGTTGTTTTATAAGCTAGTTTCCCAGGAGGAGGATCAACCTTTTTCCAGGAAAGGTAGTAGGAGGAGCTACAGGAATTTATTTTCATGACTAGCCATATTTATGTAGTGCTTCAGCCTTTCTGCATGATTCAGCCATAGATCTGTAGCATATGCTTCTTGTACTTCATGTTTATCAAGAAAGCCTTGTCAGTTCATCTTAGATTTGTGTAAATGAGACTAGATCTCAGTTTTTGAGCTCTATTGATTAACATAATAGAAGATCTATTTTGTCTCACTATTTTGGAGTATAAACCCTCAATAAACTGCATTGTCACTTTCTATATTAATTATGTGTTGCAGTAGTCTTGGGGTTGCAGTGTTTTTGGGCTGTTTTGAGCATGGGAAGCCTGTTTAGCTAGGCTATAATGATTTGTTTATGATTTCATTTTGTACTTGGTTTTAATAATGTCTGATATAAAGGATCCATGGGCTGTTATTGACTGTTATAACACATATTTATCAAAAATGTGTTTTTAATGCATGTATTGTTGATTTTCCCATTTGGGAATATTACACTTTGCCCCAAATCTTGTGCAAACATCCCAAGGTAAGGAAAAATTATGCCAAGGTATGGATCCACTAATTTTCATATACACTGAAGGAGAACAAGTTTCAAACAATAGGTAAATTCTCACAACTATCGCTCCGTGGGATGTTCAGAACTCCAAAATTCCACATGCTCATTAATGAAATCTATAAATTGAGAAATTTCGTATAAGACTTAAATTCATACTAACTTGGACCAAAAGTCTCAGGCTCTAGGTACACAAAGGAACATATACAATATTATTTGTACTATTATCATCTAGATCATTTTGCATGGATATATCTTAGAGTTGAAATTCACATTCTAGGTTCATAGAACATCTCCCATGGAAGGCTTGTCGATGCCCTTCTTTTCCAAGAAATTTTCGGTAGTCTCCCTAAACGTTTTCAGAGAAACATGGTCGATGGTCCCAACAAGGTGAGGGTCATTGATTTTTTCAAGCTTTCCCTTTTTCTACCAGTGCATTTCCCACTCTTCTATATTAATTTTTTTTTGGGAAAACCAAGATTAAGGGTTTTCCTTGCACACAAGACCTCCAGTAACACTACTCCAAAAGAATACACATCATATTTTTCTGTCAATTGTTTCCTTCTGAAGTATTTAGGATCAAGGTACCCAAGGGCCACAACTACCTTTCATTGCAGTACTTACATGATTCTGATCTAGAGTGGATCCAGTCTTTGAATTTCCAAAGTGTGCCACCTTTTATTGTGAGCCTGTTATCACAAAGATCTCTGAAATTTAGATAAGCATAAAGGATTCATGACGAGGGAATCAAATTGCAAGATTGACCAGATACTGGAGCTTCGTTGGTATCTCGCCAGTCAAACAGTTTTCCAACAATTCGAGGGAGTCTAAATTGGTGTAGTTTAAAATGAAAGGAAATATTGTTCCACCAAGGCCAAATCCCATGACGTTATGCTTGAAAACCCTCTCATTATTGCAGGTCACACCTTCGAGCTCCGAGATGGTGACGTTGCATGGGTTTTGATCTTGTCACCAATCTACGGTCACACCTTCGAGCTCTAAGATGGTGACATTGCAAGGATTTTGATCTTGTCTCCAGTCCACTCTATGAGCTTGGGTTCGTAAACCTAGCACCCTGTCAGGTTAAGGAGAATTATCAGTATTTGGCGAATAAATCTCAATAGAGAAATTAAATTCTGGAGACATTGGCCATCATACATATTTGGTTGTCTCCGTCAATCTATCAAAGTCATCGGTCCTCCAAAAGGAGGCTTCTTCTCATTATTTCCTCCAAAACTAGAGTTCATTAGTGCTGCCATATATGCTAATAAAACCCCTTCACTATCTCCCCCATCTAGAAATCTAAGCTTTCAAACAAAAATTTGAAGCTCAAGCTCTCCATCATCGATGGTTATATGGCATGTCTTGTAACTGCGCAAATAATATTCTTTTCAATATATTGCTAGATGGTGGTATGATGCATATGCCATATTTAATGTTGCTCGCTTACCTTATAACCAAGCTATGTGGGACTCTATTATAGCTAAAGGAAAGAGCTTCAAATTCCCTACTATGCATGACTTGAGGGGAGCTCTTTTGCAAAAAGAGATTTACTACCTTGATTATTAATCAAATATAAAACCAATAATATTGTTTTATTTAAAGCTTAATTTGATATAGTCATGTAAATTACGTATTAAATGAAATAAATATATTCATTGGTACAATTCTCATAGAAATTGACAAAACTAAACACATTTATCCCTTATTACACAATAAACCATACTTAAATATTTTGAATTACATATTTATAATCATTAATAAATGTTTATATATTATTAAAAAATTAAATAAAGTTCATACCTAAAAAATTAGCAAAATTTCATAACACCATTAAAAATTAACCAAGGTTCATATCAAACAATTAATAAAAGTTCATACACCATTAAAAAATTAATTAAGGTTCATATCTAATTAATAAAGGTTCACACAATACTCCTCGATGGGGGTGAGGTCTGAGCAACATGTGGAAGGCGTCTCACATGAGTAAATACAAGTGGAGTGGGGGTGTGAGATGGCACTCTCGATTCCTTCACCATAACGCATGCAACGGGAGAGGTATTGGCTTTACGTTGGAAATCCATTTGGAAAATAACTGTGCATTGGAGTTCGGAGGTAGTGAAAGGATAAGGCAAGGGAAGATGAGGGAGCCCGACATTCGACTCCTCACTCTGGTTTGGTGCTGGTCCTGGCAATGGCCTTCGAAGAGGAAGATTAAACGTCGCAGGAAGGTTTACGTAGGGAGTGACTTTTGCATGCTTGTCATGGGAACTCATTGGTGCGGTGTGTTCAAACGGTCCCTGTTGCTTAGTTTCTTAGCCATTATTTGTGTCTGGGTTGAGGAAATGAAGTTGAAGGGAAGTGAGCTCACTCGTTTCCATTTTTCTTGGATTTCGGTGAGCCTATTTTTTCGTGCTAAGAGAGGAAGCTAGAATCTCCACTCTAGGAAACCTCGAGGGTGGTGGTGGAAAACTAGTTTCTTTTCCCAATTGTGTGCAATGGTGTTTGGTGGATTGGTGTGTGGTCTATTTGTGGAGAATTTGGAAGCTGGTCGCTGCCCTAGGGGAAGTTATGCTCAGGCTTCAACTACTTTGTCATCGTTTGTTATTTAAATTCCTGTGTTGGTTGGGTGGGTGATGGTATTTTGTTTTCCTGGTGGTAGCGGCCTTTACCTGGTAGTGAGAAGTGGCTCTATGCTTCCTTGTGGTGGTGGGAAATGACATTTGTCTCCTTTTCTGGTGGTGTTTGATTTATATGGTGGGGGTTCTGGTCTTTGGACTCTGCACACGATGGGGTTCCTCTACCTTGGCAAATTATGAAGCCCCTAGTGCGGTGTGGGTGTTCTCCTTCCCCTGTCATCCATGGCCTTGTGGGGGTGGAAGACTCAGAAATAATCATGGTGGCTCCACGCCAAGGTGGAAATACTATGGGGAATGGGTGACTCACTAGTGTGGGTGTGCATGGGGGCCATGGAGGAGGTAAGTGGGGGGATAGTAGGGGTGGGGGTTCGAGGGTTCAAAAGCAGAGTCATCATGGTAGAGGATCCCATGGTGGCAAGGGGAATCATGGGTTTGATTGATCTAAGGTAAATGAGGGGCATGTTATCCAACATTTCTTCTTGGAGAACTATCGTGCACTTATAAAAAACTGGATGGAAAGAGTGGAAACAATTGAGAGAGTCTATCATGAGGAGCATGCAGAGTAGATGGAAACATTGGAATGAATGCACTATTTGCAGTTCTAAGTCTAGGAGAGACTGGTAGTTGTTTGGCGATGCAAAAATCAACTCACTGAGAAAGTAGAAAAGTTGGAGACTTGGTTGATGCACTTTGAAGGGCATGTTCAGTGTGACTTCTGTCCTCCACCGCCTCCTCGAACAGACCTAGACAACCTTGCATCCATCACGTCAGACAAATAGTATGCTATTTGGTGTTCTTTATGTTTTATATGTGTTTTGGTGCCTCTGGCCCAACCATTTATGGACAATTTCCCTAGTCTCTCTTTTGTATTTTTCTCATATGGTGCAAATTTTGGTCAACAAACCTGGTCAGGGTGAGACCACCTGTTTTGTAAGCAGCTATATGTACTCCTTTGTTCCTACATGAATAGAACATTGACTTACAAAAAAACAAAGGTTCATACATCATTAAAAAAATTAATTATGGTTCATACTTAAATTAATAAACTTCATACCTATTTACTAAATAGGTTTATAAATATATATTTTAGGTTTATCTATTTAGTATTTATCAAATATAAATATGATGATTTAATACTAGATTTAAATGAACTCACACGTTTAACATAAGCATTGTTATAATTATTTATTTATTAAATGTAAATATGAAGATTTAACCTTAGATTTAAAACAACTCACACTTTTAACATAAATCAATGAAGTTTCAAAATTAAACTTTATGACTAATGATTAAATATAAATATAAATATTAATTTGACTATCTAAAAATTACCTTTACTAAAATTATAATGAAGGCATTAGTGTAAATTCGATAGATGATACATGCAATTATGTTGTAGATGAATCCATCTGCAATGTTAAACTTTAAAGACAAAAGGGTATTTAGAATTTTAACACTGTAAATTCAAAGTCCCCTTTGTCTCTAAATTTTAACACTACAGATGGATTCAAAGACACCTATAGTGAAATATAACACTTCGGTACCAAAATTATAATTTTCCATTTATAGAGTGACACAATTAAAAATTACTGACATAAATGACTAATTCATATACTTGTTGTACTTGTTATTTGGTCATATTTTTATTCTTGGACTATAACAGTCATTTACATTAATCATTATTAATTTTGTCACTTATTATCTAGTCATATATTTTAAGCCTAAACTAAATTAGTCATTTAAGTTAGTCTCTTTTAGTTTAGTCACTTATTATCTAGTGATATATTTTATCCCTATACTAAATTAGTCATTTAAGTTAGTTGCTTTTAGTTTAGTCACTTATTATCTAGTCGTATATTTTATTCCTAGACTAAATTAGTAATTTAAGTTAGTCATTTTTAATTCTGTCACTTAAAATTGCTCAAATTTAGTAGTAATTCACTTTAAATAAATTGCGGTGGCTAATGTTTTTAGTCACCTAGTCATTAATTTCCTCATTTTTTACTAGTGTATATAGAGGCTCGAGGCTTGAACGAAGACGAAACATTATTCTTTCTAAGGACATGGGCAATTTTGTTCGTGGTCCCTTGGATAAATAGGAGATGAACTTTGGATATAAGATCAACCTGACTGGATTTTCCTTTTAATCCTTTATATGATTTTTGAAAGGCCTTAAGGTCTTAAGATCTATTATACCCATTATTTTAAAAAATGTCTAGAAGATAGGATTTTTCCGATTCTACATTTTTGAAAGGCCTTAAGGCCTTGAGATCTACTATACAAATTATTTTCAAAAACGTCTAGAAGATAGGATTTTTCCGATTCTAAGTGGTTGTCATCAGAGATTCTTAGAACATGGGTAGCAAAGGTGCAAAGAACACCAAATTTTAAATCTAAATAACATAAACTATTAGCCCATAAAAATGTAAATCCTTTAATCAAAACTAAAAGACGATTTCAACAAAAATAATATTCTCAAATAAATAAATCTTCAAAACTAATTGTTATTTTATATATATATATATATATATATATATATATATATATATATATATATAATTTAATCTCGTATTTAAGGTCTATTGAGTCTTTACTATTAATTCAGTGCAATAAAAATCAATAATTTCACATATTGATTTTAATAATACGTATGACAAAAAATATTTTTTTCAAAATAATTTTGAATTTTCCACGTTTACAAGTATATATAACTTGATAGTTGCACAAAAATGAAATGCCCTAAAACATAAAATTTTAATTTTCGCTTCAAAACACACCTTTTTCACTTTTAAAGATTTAAACATTAAACGGTCAAAAATACTTTATGGTATGTAATACTTATTGGTATGTAGGATTTGAAACATTAATTTTAATGATATATTTGGTAAAAAATAAAAGTAAGAAATACGTTAATATAACATATCAGTGTTTACTATTAATTCAATGTAATAAAAATCAATGATTTAGCACATTGATTAATCAATGTCATGTACGGTAAAAAGAGATTTTTTAAAAAAAGAATTTTGAATTTTGAGTGTTTTGATTGAGGAATTTGGACATGAATTCTCAATGCCAAAATTGAGAATTTGAAACTATCCAAAAGGTACACTTTTTTCACTTTTAAAGATTTAAACATTAAAAAGTCAGAAATACTTTATGGTTGTAATACTTATTGGTATGTATGATTTGACACATTAATTTTAATGATATATATGGTAGAAAATAAAAGTAAGAAATACGTTAATATAACATATCAGTGTTTACTATTAATTCAATGCAATAAAAATCAATGATTTAGCACATTGATTAATCAATGTCATGTACGGTAAAAAGAGATTTAAAAAAAAAAAAAAAGAATTGGACATGAATTCTCAATGCCAAAATTGAGAATTTGAAACTATCCAAAAGCTACACACCTTTTTCACTTTTAAATATTTAAACATTAAAAGTCAGAAATACTTTATGGTATGTAATACTTATTGGTATGTATGATTTGACATAATAATTTTAATGATATATATGGTAAAAAATAAAAGTAAGAAATACGTTAATATAACATATCAGTGTTTACTATTAATTCGATGCAATAAAAATCAATGATTTAGCACATTGATTAATCAATGTCATGTACGGTAAGAGATTTTTTTAAAAAAGAATTTTGAATTTTGAGTGTTGAGATTGTGGAATTTGGACATGAATTCTCAATGCCAAAATTGAGAATTTAAACTATCCAAAAGCTGCCCAACTGAAAATTAATTACTCTTGCTGAGCTATTGATGCCACATGTATTATTATAACTTTTCCTTCTATTGTGCCCTCTATGGAGTGGCATGTTTTCCACCGTGTTTTCAAGCAAGGAGATTATACCTACAGAGCAACAATCTTAGTGTGAGTGTTCCAGATTTGTTATTTGAATCGAAAAAACCTCAAGAGTTGTGAGTTATACAGAAAATTGAGTATTTTGTATATCATTGTTCTTGGGCCATTTACATTTTTATTTATTTATTGTTCAGTGTTCCAGATTTGTTATTTGAATGAAAAAAATTTCAGTTTAATCTCAAAGAGTTTATAGATAAAATTGGGCATTTTGTATACAACATCCTTGGCTCCTTAATATTTATTTTAAGAAATTCCAGATTTGTTATTTGAATCAATATACTATTCTCTTCCATATTTGTTATTTGAATGGAAAAACACTCAATGAATTTATACAGAAAATTGGGCATTTTGTACCATTGTCCTTGGCTCCTTTAGAAATTTCAAAAAAATAATTGGCTATTCCGCTCAAGTTATGGTATATACATACAAAGTATATCACAAAAATAAACTTTCTTGTATCCTAATAAACATTCATCACCTCCTGCTCTTTTGTGTTGCGTTATTCATGCAAAGAGATCCAACAACACATGTCTGTTTTCTTCTGGCTTCCAATTTTACTAAGCTGCCCTGTAACACAATAAACACTTTTCACCTCTTTCTCTTTGGCATAGATTTCTTCATGGAAGGAGATTCAACTAGAGAGAAGGTCTATTTTTAGTTTCAAATTTTACTTGTGGGTTAGAACAATGGGTTTCAACCATGGGTATTGAACGTGGTCAAAAATGGGGAA
Source organism: Pinus albicaulis (assembly GCA_034641835.2). Lineage (NCBI taxonomy): Eukaryota > Viridiplantae > Streptophyta > Pinopsida > Pinales > Pinaceae > Pinus > Pinus albicaulis. The sequence continues at coordinate 920,784,671 of CM076577.1, read as the reverse complement.
TACATGAGAGTGAGAAAACAAAGAGGAATAGATGAGGTAACTATGATGGAGGTCTCACAGGACTTGCTCAGCCTCAACTTAGCTGCTTCCATGCAGACATGCTACCTTGACTTAAGAAGTAGAAAGTTTTTCTCCACGGAAGGGTTGGGTTTCCCATGTTTTGGCCAGATTAGCAAGACCAAAAGATAAGACAACATCAGAACCACTTTCAGACCTCAGGATCTAGCCCTCCTAGGTCCAGAGAGGGATCTCTCTGTGTATGCAAGGTTTTATGTCCTTTAAGCTCTGAGTTAAGATATTAGGCTAGTTAATGGGCACGAGTTTGTTTGTTTGATTGTTTGTTTGGTTGTTGGGAATCAGGAAGGAAGAGTTCAATATGAGGCAAGGATGTGTAAATAGGATTTGAGGCAAAGGAGGGATGATTTCAAAGAACACTCGCGACCATTGGGCAATGGAGTCAGGAAAGGGTTTACTTGCTATTCAATATGCAGGCTTTCAGTTGGGCTAGTCATCTAAAGCATTGGATCTTAAATATGATAGTGTGGCATGAAATGGTAAGAGAGAAGGTGAAAGCAAGGAAACCTCCAAGGTGACCTTTCAGGAATCAGATCCAGGGACATGACATGCCATTGGAGAACCTGTGATCCAAAACTAAAAGGTTAACTCTTCGGACAAGGAAACATTAAATATTTAAACACAAAGGTGAAAACCTGAGATCAGAGAGAGACTTTGAACTCTCAATGCTTCGGCATCCAACTTAGGGAATTTAGAAAGGTTTAATCAATTGAAAAGGACCCCAGTGAGACAAAGACAGAGTTCTAAACTCCCAGTATCCCAATTCATCCAATTAAAGCCTAACAAGAACATCTAAGAACAGATTCATTAATTCATACATCAACTAGCAGTATATATTTGACCGCTACATTGGTTAAATTAACTTGAATCAGTGCTCAGATAACACATATTGCAGAAAACATTAAAGGCAAGGAGAGCAGAAGCTTAGGGTACCATGCGAGGGTATATCCTAAACCATATTTTTGATGCGTGCCAGAAGAAATGAAATATGATGAATTACAAAGAAAACAGGGACAAAGATAGAAAAAACATCACCGCTGCTTTACATCAGGATCCAAAGAAACGCGCTTGTCATATTAAAGAGCAACACCAGTCATGTACAACATTACCAACAACTTGATATTCAGTCTGAAAACATCTTCCTCAGCCTATCTTACAACTTTACACAAAGAACATGTCTCAAGAGAAATAGCTTACAGTTCACTGATATCCGATCAACAACCTTACAATGAGTGTCTCATGAGTTTTTATATCAGAAAGAGAGGCGGAGGAGGTAGATGAAACATTAATCAGAGTAGGATCAATGGGTCAAAACCCATTCTGTTTTAATGTCTATGCATCGAACTTCTGTACTCTTTGGGTGAAAGAGTGGTTTTTGACAGGCTGAAATTTACTCCAGGTATGTCTTTGATGTATTCCTCGGTTGTGGTACTTGTGGTACTCTGATGAAATAAACAAAAAGGTGGAACAATGTTTCTAGGGTCTGCCATACCATCTATCCCACGCTTCTGGTAGTACCAAGACTGTTGTCAGGGAAAATATCTTCTCTGGAACACGGTAGAATGCAACAGTATGGGCACCCTGTCCTTTCATGAGAAAAAAAAAAACGATCTGCTGATGGTGACACTGATATATTTTTTTCTGCGTTAGACTTTATTAGGCCCTCTATTATAATCATGAAGTCTTCAACTTGGTGTATTTGTCCTTTCAATTACTTAATTAAGGCTCAAAAAGCTTTGATTACCGACCTTAAATTCTCTGATCTTTCACTGACACTCTTTGCCGCTCCCTTACTGTCCATATCTGTGAAATTTGATCTTTAATGGTGTTGGGGAGGTTTAACAGTGTCGAACACCATACCTTGATGAAATCTTTCCTGCAAAGACCTCCTCGAACATTTTCCTGCAATATCAGGCTCTAACAATGGCCTTCTCTGCGCTCTGTGTCACTGGAATAGTAATTGTCAACAGTGGCAGTTTTCACCGCTGGTAGCCCTGCAAAACACGTAAGCATGTTAAGAAATCCATGCATGGGGAGGGTGGATGTATTGGAGGACTCGAGGACAAGTGGCGGAACTGTGGAGGGATACACGTGGATCGTTCGATCATTGCATGAGGCGATGATCGACGGTGGAAGATAAATGATGGAAGGGTTTTGGTAATCGGGCGGAATACAAAGAAATGGAAAAAAACACGAAGGCAGGTGACGTGGAGCTCTGGCGGTGGGACCCGGTGCATGGCAGGGGTGAGGATTTGATCCAGACCGTCTGATCTTAGGAGGAGATCGACGGCTGTAAGCGCATCAGAAGGAGACTGATGGTGGGCCATGGGTCCTTTTTGCTTTGATTATCACCCGAGCATCTTTGGGGCGCGAGCGCCATTAGATGGCCGGCCACAGATCGAACAGTGTACAACAATATCGCACCGGGCCCGCGGTCGATCTTTAACATGTGATGAAAGAGGTTTTCACAACAGCCCGAGGCCACATGTCGACCAGTGACACTAATCATTTCCAAACGAGAAATACCGCCTTCCTTCCAAAGGCGGTGCGATAGAAACCACCGGTTTGTACGAGGCGCGGTTGCGGGGGCCACTGGGGTGGATAAAAATGGGTCATCGATCTGTGGATCAGATCGATGGTTGTGATGTGATCATAGGGGTGAACGGAGAACGAAAGTGTTTATGAAGACCGTCGGATCTGTATAGATCGACGGTAGGTATCGCACCCGACCATTTGATTCGATAAGCGCAGTACGGGCTAGCGCTTGGTTTTAGCGCCCGGGTCATGTGGGGAAAAGGTTGAGGGGCTGGCCGAAGGGGGCTAAGCTTGATATATGAAGAATATGGGTTTCTGGCCTATTTTTAGTCCAATTTGAGGCCGAGAGGGATAATGGTAGAGGGGAAGAGGGGTTTTTGGCCAAACAAAGGGTATTTGTGACGCTTAGGAGGGATTTGGGATGATTTAGAGTCATTTAAGGGAGGGAAAAGGAGAGGAAAACAGAGTCTTTTAAACTGGGAACAGCAGTGATGATTTTTCAAAGGACTCAGGCACAAGGAGGCTTCAAGGATGATGTGTTTCAAGGGAGATGCATTCCTTGAAAGTTTAACAAACCATTTAGCCCCTTGTTTTCTTGTCAAAAATTCATAGGGGGCTAACAGTGGCTCCACATGGGGATGGCTTCTTCTTGAAGGAGTCAAGAATTCAGAAAATGATCTTTGGTGTAGGCCAGATGCCTGCTATTGGAGCCATCTTTCTTCTTTGATTCTGGTTGTCACAAACATGATAGATCAGCAGAAACATTCCCAAACAACTACCTTCCCAGACTATAGTCCTATCATTTTTCTTCAGGGTGCATCTGGACTAGCAGACCCTTTACAACATCAATTTTTTGCAATCAGGAAAATAAACCTATTCTATTTCTACCCTTATTACTCCATGAGACCAGATTAAACTATTGGCCTCACATGTTTCTCTACCTATTCTAATATTTGCTGGGATTAAACTGTCTAGCAAATTTCCTCTCTACATTCTACAACGGAAATTTAAAAACAGCCAAACTAGGATTAGACAGTCTAGTTTGTTGTGGATCCAAGGCATAAAGACAGTTGCCCATAGACAAAAATTTGCAGAAAACTGAAAACAAAATCTTGAAGGCTTGAAAACTGAAACTTTGAAGCATCCTTCCTTTCTTTGTGACTCAAGTTTTGAGCTTGTTAGAGTCACCTTCTTCTTTATTTCAGCTTTGATCTTGGGCTTGTTAGAGCTGATTCTTCTTTCTTCTTTTCTGGTCCATATTTTGGGCATGGTAGGACCAGCTATCTTTACTTCCTTTGGCTCCAGTTTTGATCATGTTAGAGCCAATTCTTGCATTATAGAGGTTCATGTTTTGAGCATGTCTAAACCTGTCTTTCTCTCTACTTTTTGAAACATTTTCTCTTTTTCTTGAAAACAAAACACTGCAATGGTATGTGCCGTATGGAAATAAAAACTGTAAATTGGAAATCAGCAAAGTAGTGTTTGAGCATCCTGCCATTGACAGGACCCCCAAACAGCTCTGTACCATCTAGCTCTTGCAGAAAAAAAGCATTGGGACCAATAGTGGTCTGGATGATGTATGGACCCTGCCACAAACTATCGAATTTTCCATGCTTTCCTTTGTCCTCTCTCCTTGAATCCCACTTCAGAACTTTATCTCCAATTTTGAAGTCAGAAGCCTTGGTTCGCTTATGGAACAACTTCTTTATATTTTCCTGAACTTTCAGGGCTCTGTTATAGACCTCTTCCCTTGTTTGCTGGAGATGAATCATTTGGTTTATCCTCCTTACCATGCTTTCTTCTTCTGTTTGAATCTCTTGGACAAGTTTAATCACTGGTACCCCAAGGCTGGTAGGAAACACTGCTTCTGTTCCATAGACAAGCTGATAAGGTGATATGCCAATGGATTTCTTTATTGTAAGCCTGTCAGCCCACAAAGCATGCACTAACTTGTTATGCCATGACTTTTTGTTCTCTTCCAGCAGCTTCTTGATGATGGACACCAAGCTCTTGTTTGATGATTCAGCTAACCCATTACCTTGTGGGTAATATACAGTTGAATGACCGAGTGCTATTTGGTACCTGTGACAAAAATCAATCATTTTCTTGGATCCAAAAGAAGCAGCATTATCAGTCATTATTTTTCTTGGGCATCCAAACCGAGAGAGGATGTGGTCTTCTAGGAACCTAATAATAACAGAATCTGTGGCATTCCTAGAAGGTATGGCCTCTATCCACTTAGTGAAGTAATCTGTGGCTGTAAGGATCCACTTGTGTTGTGCAGAAGAAGCAGGGTGTATTTATCCTATGAAATATAGGCCCCATTGCATAAAGGGACCTTCAACAATGATGGGTTGTAAAGGTAGAGGGAGGAGCTTTCTTTTTCTTTCAAAAATCTGGCATTTATGGTAGACAATTACCATCTTATGGATGTCATTGAAAAGTGTAGGCCAACAATAGCCTGCTCTAAGTATTTTGTTAGCAGTGGCTTTGCAGTTCAGGTGGCCTCCAGATTCTTCTGCATGGAACTCCTATTTAATCCTCTCTGCTTCAGTTTCAAGCAAACATTTAAGCAATAGACCATTTGCAGTTTTCCAGTATAAACATTCATTCAGTATGCAGTAGTTTCTGGCTTTTAGCTTTAGGGATCTAGCCTTATTTTTTGATAGTCCAGGAGGGGCATTGAGGTTTATGAGCACATATAGGATATCAGAATACCAGGGAGAGTTTTGGAATTGCTCTTCAACAGTAGGGTTAGGCAATCCTTCCTGCTCATCCAAGGCATCTACCATGTTTATTTCAAGGGCTTGTAAATTTGATTCAGCCATTAATTGAGCTAAGCCCTGACCTTTGATCAGTCTAGTGGGTTTTATTTCTAGGTCATATTCTAAGATCACAGCAATTCATTTTCCCCTCTTCCCATCCAGGTCTTGGGACAAAATGTCTTTAACCACTATATTTGGCACGTAGGCTATGGTGTGGGAATACAATATGTACACCCTAAAGTATTTCAAGGCCTTTACCAAGGCATAGGCCTATTTTTCCATTATATTATATTTCAAGGGTGCATCCCTTAGAGCCTTGCTGAAGAAAGACATGGGTTGTTCCATTCCCTCTGGATTTTTTTGCAGCAGGACTGCAGCCACTGTATGCTCAGAGGAAAATGAAAAGATCAGGAAATCTTTTGAGAAATCTGGGTTGATCAGGATAGGAGCCCGGGTGAGTGCAAGTTTAACTGATTCAAAATATTTTTTAGCCTCAACAGTCAACTTAACCCCCACACCTTTTTTCAGTATATTAGTCATACTTCTGAGGTGTTCAGCTAAGTTGGGAACAAACCTCCTTAGGAAGTTAATTTTCCCAATGAAGGACTATAACTCTTTAATATTTCTTGGGTGTGTGATTTGTAGTATTCCCTCAACTCTTTATGGGTCTATCCTGATTCCTTTCTCTAATATGATGTGGCTGAGCAGCTTACCTTCTTGCAGCCCAAATATAGTATTTTTAGGATTCAGCAACAGACTGAACCTTGTACATTTTTCAAACACTCTTCTCAGATGTTTTAGGTGTTCTTCATCAGTATTGGAATAGACTGTTATGTCATCCAGATAGATGACAATGAAGTGCCCTATTTCATCCGAAAAAGCTATGTCCATCGCTCATTGGAAGGTTGCTCCAGCGTTCATCAATCTAAAGGGAATTTTTACATACATAAAAGTGCCCCATGGAGTGGTGAAAGTTGTCTTGAGTTGGTCTTCTGGGATTACCAACACTTGGTTTTAACCTGAAAAACCATCTAACAAGGAGATCCGCCTTGAGCCAACTACCCTTTGCAGGATATGTTCCATCTTTGGTAAGGGGTAATTTTCCTTAAGTGAGGCTCTGTTAAGGTTCCTGAAATATATGCACAGCCTGATCTCATATGTTTTCTTTATCACAACTACAAGGTTTGAGACCCAATCAGAGAACCTCACAGGAACTATTATTCCTCCTTCGTACATCTTATTTATTTCCTTTTCTACTACAGGCAATTGTTTTGGGTTTATCCTGCGAAGTTTTTGCCTGAAGGGTTTCTGATTTTCTTTGAAAGGTAATTTGTGATGTATGATGTTTGTGTCATAGGCCTTCAAATCTTCGTAGCTCCAGGCAAACACATCAATGAATTCCTTGAACAAGTCGATATATTTATTTTTCATGTCTGCGGGTAAGGACTTAGCCAACTTAATCATTTTAGGCTTGTCTTCAGTGCCTATGTTTCATTCCTCAACGTCAGAGTCTAAGTGTTCAATAGTGGGCTTTTTCGCTACATCATCGAAGTCAAAAAGGTCTTCTAAAGGTGCCAGACCTTGGGGTATGTTCTTGTCTTTTGCCTGTAGCACCTATATTTCCTCGTTATCTGTGTTTTTACATTCTTCGGATGGATTTCCAATCTGTTCGTTTAAAGTGTTTATTTCTATGTTACAGGGTGGTTTTTCCTCGTCTGAGAGCTCTTCACTTAGGCAGCTATCGTTGGAATTAGAGTCTGAATCGGAAAATTCAAACTCATTCCTGCCTATCAGGAAATCCTCAATCTACTTATCTCCTTCAAAAACCTGCCAATATTTCTCATTATCAAGTACTGCAGGTCTGAACTTAGTTTAAATGATGATTTTTTGATCGTTGAGAGGCTTGTGATATGAACTAGATATACAAGCTAATCCATTTTCAATTACATTCTAACTCCTAGGAATAAAAAATAGTTCATATTCCACAAAGGTTTTCAATAAATCCATAGCGTCATTCCCGTATGCTCTCAGACTAGGGTGTTTCACGGTGTATTCACCATTCACTTGTTTGATGATTAACTCAGAGTCTCCTTGAACAACTATCCTACGGGCTCCTAAATTTTTCAACAGATTCAGGCCTAGGATGAGAGCCTCATACTCTGTGATATTATTTGTGCATTTGAAGTTCAAGTTGAAGGCATGACTCTCAGCATAGTCAGTCTACGTGTTATGCAACCACATTCCTGCCCCTGCGGTTTTCTTGGTGCATGACCCATCGAAATTAATTTCCCATAAGTGTTCATTCTTGGGCTGTGGATGGTTTTGTTCTTCGTGTGGTGTATGAGTTTGTGAGGAGTGACTAGCCAGCTGTTCACATTCTGTTTATTGTTGACTCGGAGGTTTGTTTTCAGTGCACTGTCCAAAAATTTCATCTTTTTTTTCTTCTGAGGTTAGAGAGGCCATTATGTTGACATCTATGGGCTCTTCCTTGTTGTTTATATATATGCTTTCTAGCTCTGGCTCTTCTAAGGACTCATCATTGCAAAGGATAAAGGAGTCCAGATCTGTGTGTACAGAGTACGGGGGAGAATTTTCAGGTTTTTTAGGGCTGCTGACCAGGAATTTCATTTGTGCCTCTCTATACAGTCTCCTAAGCTGGCTAAAGACAGGGATTGTGGCATATTCCCCATCCATATGCATTGTACCTTGCAGCTTGGCTCCCCATGACCTTGATAGTAACATGCCATACTTAGGTGGCACATCTGCCACTACAACATCCATAACCATACATTTGGCTGGAATCTTGGTTAAGTTCACACATAGGTCCTTGATTAGGCCAAGACACTTTACCCTGCTCAATTCAAATGAATATAAATCTTTATAAGGGCAGGTTATATCTAGGCCTAAATTTTCCATAACTACTTTAGGCATTAAGTTGTGTGAGGCCCCAGAGTCATGCATTGCATTGTGAAGGATCTTGTCATGGATATTGAGACTGATATAAAAAGCGGGTATTACCCCTTCCTGAAACTTCCCTTCTATCTTTGGACCAAACAGGAGGGCTGGTTGATCATCACTCAGATTGACAGTATCATTTTTTTCCCCTAGATTTAATGCTTTCAAAATTTGGCCTTTATATACATCCTGAGTGGCCAGCTTAGAGAGTGGGACAAAGATCTTAATTTTAACAATATCACTCTCCAAATTGAAGAAGGATTGAATCTTTGTGACACTCAACTCTGTTTTGTTTTCCACTACTTTAGTGGCAGGCTCAATGTGCTGATTCTCACTATGTACAGGATTAGGAACTATTTTATCAGGAGCACTAGCTACAGTGCTAGTGCTGCTAGTTGGTTTGCTTTGTTTATCAGTGTTTTGGTTGTCTTTTTCTTTGTTCTTCCCAGAACTTTCAATTGCTGATTTTTTACTTTCAGCATTTTCTTTAGAAGTTTTTTCAGGCCTTTTCTTGATGGCAATCTTAGAAGCCTTTGGTTTGGAAATGTCTGGGCTCTTTTTGCTTCTAAGTTCATACTGTTCACTGACCTGCATGATGGCACTTTCAAATCCCATTCTGTAATCCTCAGATTCTAATCTTTCCTCATCCCAATATGAGGATGAGGGTTGATCTTCCTCTGTGGAACAACTTCGGATTGAGTCATCTGTCTCAAACATATTTATTGTGCTCTCCTCAGACTCTTCCATTATCCCCTCATCTTCATCAAGGAAGTTCTCTTGAAATGGGGGTATGACTTGTTGATCTGGTTCTCTTTGTCTATTGGGAGTGGTATTGTTCCTTCTAAAGTTCTGGTTCTGGTTCTGGTTTTTATTTATGCTCTAATTACTAACTGTGACAACCATTTTTTCCATCATTAGCTACAGCTTTTCCATGTTTTTAGATAGACGATCATAATTGGGGTCAGATGTGGAAGCTACAGTGTCATCTCTATATGTCACCCTTTTCTCAACCCTCAATCTTTCTTTCTTCTCAATCAGGTTAGCCTCTACACTCACTGCTCATTTTTGCATGTCTTCCAATGTGTTGTAATCTCTCTCCCTAAGTTTTTAGGCCATGTTAGCATCGAATCCTTCAAGATATTTCACTAAAGCCATACCTTGGGGAGGTTTCATATGTGGAGGAAGAGCATTATAGATGATGTTAAGCCTTGTAGATTAGTCATGGACACTCTCTCCTACGTTTCTTTTGAGGTTCTTGTATTCAGCTAAGATTTGGAGAGGGTTGGTCTTAACTTCCCATTTGTTTATGAAGGTCTGATATAAAGAGGGTAGATCTTGGATGCTGTTAGGAGGTAGGCCCTTAAACCATATTTTGACATCACCTCCTAAGCTCTGGGCAAAGATTCTCATTTTGATTGTATCATCATCTATCTCCATGTAGTCAAAAGAATCTTCCATCCTGTCTACATGATGTTGAGCTGTGGTAGACTCTTTTGTAGTGAAGTGTGGGATCTTTGATTGGTAATCATTGGGTAAGGGGACTAGGGGCTGAGGTAACATAATAGGTGCATACCAGGCTACCATGATGATGTTTTGAGGAGGTAAGGGGTTGGACTGAGCAGCTGGTATATGGATGACAGGGATACTAGGACCAGCAGAAGTGTGTTGAGCTAATTTAGGATGACTGAGTCCCAAGTTCTGAATGAAGTGAATATCAGGAGGTGTATATGGAGGGGTTTCTCTGTCCCTGAGGTGTTTACCACTTTGGGTTAGTGAACCAGGAAACTCAAGGTTTGGCTGGTCTAGAACACTGAATGACCTAGTTCTCGGTAGGCTACTTGGTAGGTTTAGGTCAAAATGAATGTCTGAAAGAGCTGTGAAGTATTCTGGTGCAGAGTCAAATCTATGGATGTATCTAGAAATAGTTGGTCCTTTAAGTGTAGGGGATTTTCTAAGAATGCTCTCGGGGTTGTCAACCATTTCAAGTGGTTTTGGGTCAGGGTAAGATCTTGTGTGAATGGTTATTGATGCCAGAATGTTATTTTCCAACAAAGTAGCTTAACCCTACTTGTTACTTCTGTTATGGATGATGTTGTTGTGGACTCTGGTCTCCCAATGGAGTCTTATGTGAACCAAGATAATCAGCAGGCGTACTGATCACCAATGGAGTCTTTGATCTTTAAGGAACTATGGAGTCGCCAGGTGGAAAGTTTAGGGTGTTTTCTAGGAGGTACATTGTCCACCACAGTGCTCATGTACTGTCCATTTCCAAGGATATCCTCAAAACACAGCAAAATCTAACCAGAGATGGACTCGGAGGGCTTTTACCAGGTATTTCACCTCTGAAAGAGGGTGAGACCTAGAGGCTATCTAGCCCTTTCTAGACTATGTCTAAGAGTGTGGGGAGAAACAAACAAGTGGTGCAGAAAGTGAATTGCAAGTGGAAGTGTTTCACAGCCAACCTAACCAGAAATTCTGGGCTTTCTGAGGCTCTTATGATGTAGTAAGATGGAAAATACTCAGAAATTCCCCAGTATGGTCGCCATTTTGTTGGGGTTCCCATGTTTTGGCCAGATTGGCAAGACCAAAGTATGAGACAACATTAGAACCATTTTCAGACCTTGGGATCTAGACCTCCTAGGTCCAGAGAGGGATCTCTCTATGTATGCAAAGGTTTTATGTCTTTGAAGCTCTGTGTTAAGATATTAGGCTAGTTATGAGGCTCAGTTTTGTTTGATTGAGTGTTTGTTTGGTTGTTGGGAATCAGGAAGGAAGAGTTCAATATGAAGCAAGGATGTGCAAATAGGATTTGAGGCAAAGGAGGGATGACTTCAAAGAACACTCCAGACCATTGGGCAATGGATTCAGGAAAGGGCTTACTTGCTATTCAATATGCAAGCTTTCAGTTGGGCTAGTCATCTAAAGCATTGGATCTCAAAGATGATAGTGTGGCATGAAATGGTAAGAGAGAAGGTGAAAGCAAGGAAACCTCCAAGGTGACCTTTCAGGAATCAGATCCAGGGACAGGACATGCCATTGGAAAACCTGTGATCCAAACCTAAAAGGTTAACTCTTCGGACAAGGAAACATTAAAGATTTAAACACAAAGGTGAAAACCTGAGATCAGAGAGAGAATTTGAACTCCCAATGCTTCAGCATCCAACTTAGGGAATTTAGAAAGGTTTAATCAATTGAAAAGGACCCCAGTGAGACAGAGACAGAGTTATAAACTCCCAGTATCCCAATTCATCCAATTAAAGCCTAACAAGAACATCTGAGACCAGATTCATTAATTCATACATCAACTAGTAGTATATATTTGACTGCTACACTAGTTAAATTAACTTGAATCAGTGCTAAGATAACACATTGCAGAAAACATTAAAGGCAGGGAGAGCAGAAGCTTAGGGTACCATGCGAGGGTATATCCTAAACCATATTTCTGATGCGTGCCAGAAGAACTGAAATATGATGAATTACAAAGAAAACAGGGAAAAAGATAGAAAACATCACTGCTGCTTTACATCAGGATCCAAAGAAACGTGCTTGTCATATTAAAGAGAAACACCAGTCATGTACAACATTACCAACAACTTGATATTCAGTCTGAAAACATCCTCCTCAACCTATCTTACAACTTTACACAAAGAACATGTCTCAAGAGAAACAACTTACAGTTCACTGATATCCGATCAAAAACCTTACAATGAGTGTCTCATGAGTTTTTATATCAGAAAGAGAGGCGGAGGAGGTAGATGAAACACTAAATGAAACATTAATCAGAGTAGGAGCAGTGGGTCGAAACCCATTCTATTTTAATGTCTATGCATCGAACTTCTGTACTCTTTGGGTGAAAGAGTGGTTTTTGACAGGCTGAAATTTACTCCAGTTATGTCTTTGATGTATTCCTCGGCTGCGGTACTTGTGGTACTTTGATGAAATAAAAAAAAAGGTGGAAAAATGTTTCTAGGGTCTGCCATACCATGTATCCAACACTTCTAGTAGTACCAGGACTGTTGTCAGGGCAGAGATCTTCTCTGGAACACGGTAGAATGCAATAGTATGGGCACCCTGTCCTTTCATGAGAAAAAAAAAATGATCTGCTGATGGTGACACTGATATATTGTTTTCTGTGTTAGACTTTATTAGGCCCTCTATTATAATCATGAAGTTTTCAAGCTGGTGCATTTGTCCTTTCAATTACTGAATTAAGGCTCAAAAATATTTGATTACCGGCCTTAAATTCTCTGATCTTTCACTGACACTCTTTGTCGCTCCCTCACTGTCCATATCTATGAAATTTGAGCTTTAATGGTGTCGGGGAGGTTTAACAGTGTCGAACACCATACCTTGATGAAATATTTCCTGCAAAGACCTCCCCAAACATTTTCCTGCAATATTAGGCTCTAACAATGGCCTTCTCTATGCTCTGTGTCACTGGAATAGTAATTGTGAACAGTGGTGGTTTTCACCGTCGGTAGCCCTGCAAAACACGTAAACATGTTAAGAAATCCATGCATGGGGAGGGTGGATGTAGTGGAGGACTAGATGACAGGTGGCAGAACTGTGGAGGGACGCGCGTGGATCGTTCGATCATTATATGAGGCGATGATTGACGGTGGAAGATAAATGATGGAAGGGTTTTGGAAATCAGGCGGAATACAAAGAAATGGAAAAAAAAACATGAAGGCAGGTGACGTGGAGCCCTGGCGGTGGGACCCGGTCCATGGCGGGGGCGAGGATTTGATCTGGACCATATGATCTCAGGAGGATATTGATGGCTGTAATTGCATCAGAAGGAGACTGATGGTGGGCCATGGGTCCTTTTTGCTTTGATTATCACCCGATCATCTTTGGGGCGCGAACGCCGTCGGATGGTCGGCCACAGATCGGATGGTGTACAACAATATCGCGCCAAACCCACGGTCGATCTTTAACGTGTGATGAAAGCGGTTTTCAGAACAGCCCAAGGCCACATGTCGATCGGTGATGCTAATCACTGCCGAACAAGAAATACCACCTTCCTTCCAAAGGCGGTGCGATAGAAACCACCGGTTTGTACGAGGCGCAGTTGCGGGGGCCACCGGGGCAAATAAAAATGGGTCATCAATCTGCGGATCATATCGACGATTGTGCTATGATTGGAAGGATGAATGGAGAATGAAATTGTTTGCGAAGACCGTCAGATTTGTATAGATCGACAGCAGGTATCGCACTCGACCATTTGATCCGATAAGCGCACTACGGGCTAGCGCTTGGTTTTAGCACCTGGGTCATGTGGGGGAAAGGTTGAGGGGCTGGCCGAAGGGGTTTGAGCTTGATATATGAATAATATGGGTTTCTGGCCTGTTTTTAGTGAAATTTGAAGTCAAGAGGGATAACGGTAGAGGGGAAGAGGGGTTTTTGGCCAAACAAAGGGTATTTGTGAGGCTTAGGAGGTATTTGGGATGATTTAGAGGCATTTAGGGGAGGAAAAGGAGAGGAAAACAGAGGCTTTTAAACTAGGACCAGCAGTGAGGATTTTTCAAAGGACCCAAGCACAGGGAGGCTTCAAGGATGATGTGTTTCAGGGGAGATGCATTCCTTGAAGGTTCAACAAACCATTTAGCCCCTTGTTTTCTTGTCAAAAATTCATAGGGGGCTAACAACATCGACAACTTCATCAACACCTTCAAAATCACATGTAGGGTAAGGCTCAAGTATGCAAATGATGTAAAACCTATCTTACAAACTCATCTTAGCTTAAAAATTATTATAGGTGTATGGAGGAAGAGATTTTGTGAGCCAATTTTGATAGATTAGTCTCAACCACCTTTAGCACTAAACTTCATTCATCTCATACATCAACCAAACATGCTAAGAAAAATGGGAACAAGGAGATGATAACTTAAGGAAGTGGGCAACATGCCTACTCATCACAAAGTATGGTGTGCAGAGGTGGTACATGGTATCCAACTAACATAGCAGGTTGAGCCTATCAACTCTACCACTAAACACATAAGTCAGACCCCCAAACCTCATTTTACATGAAAAAACATATTTTAAAGCGAAGGGCTTCCCACCATTGCTACAGGAAGAAGACATAGGCAATATATCTCTTTGATATACTGCTACATGAATATACTAGATCTACACAACAGTGTTACTTGAATGTCACAGGATGCTATAGGAAGCTTGACTATTGCCATAATTTCCATCAAACTATAAGGAATAAAAGAGAATCATCGGGAAAGGGGTAAGTACAAATATGCCTCACCAAAATCTTGTATAATAGCCTGAAAGACGAATTTCAATTCTTAGCAAAACACCGTCTAATTTCTATAGCTTTACGTTTATTAAGGAAGAAAGATGAATTGTTCTGTATTCATGTGATGAGCATAATAGGATGAAGGAATAAAGTTTCTCGAGCTACATTTTTAACTTTTCTCTCTCCTCAGCATTATAAAACAAATATTCCATTTTGCTTCTGTCTCAATAAGCTATGTTGCATATAAAATTCAAAGTCTTATAGTAGAGAAGAGAAATTCCTTTTCCCACTCAATTAATGTTTTTATAAACACCATGGGGGGATAATCCATTAGCACCTTGATGTCAAGAATATTTTTACAAATCATCAAGGGTTATTTTTTTTTTAAGACATAGTGGCATTGAATATGAAATTAACCCAAAATTTTCCTTGAAACTCCAACAACCAGAGGGACATGATTACATCACTATAGTTAGAGGCCTCTTCATTTACTCAAATGAAGAAGTTATCAGTAGGGTCCCCGCACTTCCCATGGGCATAAGATGGAGAAAATAGGAAATAACTAAGGCCATTACAATAAATAAAAACCTATTTCTTGAATATGAACCCATAGAAGATAAAAAAGAAGAAGGGAGAGTTTGAATTATCCTTGGGATAAAGTATCCTAAAAATATATCTCATGTGAAGGGAGACTTAGTATTGTGTATGGATACCAATTGAGGTTTCTCTATAAACTAAAATTCTAAATGGAATTTCTTATGCAAGAAAGGATAATCATCCCTCATTTCCTTCTTCAGTAAATAAAGGAAATTAGCCTAAGGGTAAAATGAGGAAAGGACCAGTACCTAGCACACCATGGGCTAATAAAATTAATAGTCATGGATGTTTTAGAGTTTATCCAAAACCTTATTCCTTGGGTTGATTTTATAGATATGGATAGAGAGGCCTTATTATATATTCAAGCCTAAGCTCAACTAGAACTAGAAGGAGCAACAACAAAAGGGGAGTCTAAAGAAGAGGAAGCTAAAATTGAAGAAGAAGAATCAAAAGGAAAATCAGAAGAAGTGGAGAAGGAAGAAGAAAATACAAAGACACAAACTGAGGTAGAAACACTAAAAAAAGTTCCTAAAGAGGAGCTAGCCAATATTGAGTAACAAAAATAGGACAAAATATCCAAGCGGCCACATGAACATCATCCAGGTCACCAAAGAAAAGGACAATGGAGGAGAAATAATGCACTATAGAGGGTAACATAGAGGAGGAAATTGTTTCTACGCTAGTAGGCTTAAGTACCCCAACCAAACCTCAAGGAAGGAAATAAAAGAAAGCCCTCACATACTTTAAGACCATAAAGAGTAACAAGATTAGATAAGGGAAGCCTCAACCTCCTTCTCCAACACCCATCACTATTGAGGAATTAGTCAGTTGTCAAAAGGAGGAATATAAGAAAGAAAATAGACAATAAGTGAAAATAACCTCTAATAAAATCAAGTGAAAACAACCACATATCTAACAAATAAGGCTACGTATCAAGGAAACCAATATTTCAGGAAAATCCATTAAGCTATAGGAAGGACCTGTAGAGCCAGAGGAAAAAATTGTGTAGCTAAAGGAAGAGACAAAACACCTACAAAATGGGACTGTGGGGCTACAGGAATAGGATCCAAAACTATAGGAGCTAGACCACTAACCATATCATGGATATTACTATTCCTATATTGAGGCACGAAAGATACTCCCTACTTACTTTGTAGTCCAACTATTCTTTGAATTATAAAAGGAAAGGGTTAGGACTCATAGATGGATTCAAATTTCCAAATTAAAAAGGGTTAAAGATGTGGGTATTATAGAGGAGAAAATGAAGGAGATGGGGTAAGATATGGTTGAACTTATGTTCAAGGAAACCAATATAATGGACCACATGCAAAAGGAGAATAAAAATCTGAAGCTATATCTACATGAAACAGAGGAAAAACTTTCCAATATGGCTAGTTTTTCCATGGAAGCCATACACTCTAGACATCCATTAAAAACATACTATCTATTCATCAAATACTAATGGTGCAAATTTTAGACTAGAGTATTAGCCCAACAAGGATCCCCTACTTTCCAAAACATCAAAACATTCATTGATTGTTTCCTTAGGTGTAACATTTAAGATATGGATAAGATGGCATACTTTTATATGGATAATTTAACACTACTTGCTATGAATGTGTGGGACCCCAACTCTCAGCTAGGTGATGTGAAATTTATTTCTTTAGCCTGCTAGATGACCTGTGAAGAGACCATGGCATAATAAATCAAAATAATCATGGAAAAAGAGATATAATAACCTTTGTGGATCATGGAATAACTACAAGGCCCTCGCATTATCACTATTAACCAAATGATTATAGTAGAAGATCGAACAATGACAATTGTCTACAAAAAAAAATAGGAGTAGGAAAAACTTCATTTTGAAGATACCTTTAGATTTTTGGGAGATGAGAGCCTGCAAGCATGCCAAAGAAGGTGGCATAACTTTCCACACAGTTTGCGAATAAAGGAATATAATTCACCAAAGAGGTTGAGTGTTTTGTATAGAAGAAATATTAACGAACGAAATATTAACACGCCAAAACAGATGTAAATCATTCCAAAATATCTCTCATTTGATTTAATATTCCACCACAAGGCCGAGAGTAGTAATTTCAAAGAATCAAGAGTATTCGTTCAATTTCTTGTCTTAGGAAGTGGGTCACTGCCACTTTATAGTCTTTCTCTTGGATAGAAGGGGATCCAGGGAGACATTAGTTGTCAAAAGGAAACAATTGTAGTTGGTTTCTATGGGGTTATTTTTGGCTCCTTAGTCCTAATTTCATGCTTGTATTTCTCAAATGAAAACCCTCTATATTCTGGTGTACATTATTGCAGGGTAATAATTGACATTCAACAGAGTTGGAAATATCTTTGATTCTGCGGTACTTAGTAGCATTAGGTGGCATATAACTTGGTAGTACTCAATGACTAGTGATACTTAGTTATGCTTGATGGGTACTGGATACTTTTTTGTATGCCAAAGAAATTATTTACCAGTTGGGTTGAGCCTATAACTTAAATCATATTGATGTGATGTACCTTTCTCTAGTGATGTAGATCATAGTGCTAAAGAAGACTTTGCAAATTTGATAGATTATTATGGAAAGGATATTGGAATAAATAATGTTGGATAAATGCAATCCTTCTATAGTCCGATGTGGCATTGCTCCAGGGTAATAACTGGTACTGAACAGAGTATCAGACATCAGTGATATGTCACTTGGTAGTACTTGATGGTTGTGATATTCAGTTGTGCTTGATGGGTGCTAGATACTTTTTCATATGTCAAAGAACTTATTTTCCAATGAGGTTAGGCATTCTACATTAAATCATAATGATGTGATGCATTATTCTCTATTGATTTAGGTCTTAGTGCCAATGAATATTTTGCATAATTGTGAAATGATTATGGAAAGGAATAGTGGAACAACGAATAATAGTCAACATGAATGGATTTATTAAAGAGGTTTGTAAGAATATTGAAATGTGAGATGCACTTTTAGAGTGTTTGGTATATCAGATTTTCAAAGATTTTGTGGATGTGTGTTTTCACAAATTTCCAACTGCTTTTTCTCCACAAAATATAGTGAATTGTGATATTGAGTTATGTCAAGGTATAATATTCTTATAGGTACTATACACAATATGAAATACTTAAAATGAGGAAATGCAATAGCTGGTTAAAGATAGTGATAGGTAGGCTGCGTAAATAACAAACACGAGAAGAACATGTTAAGAGATATTCATATGCAAAACCCAAAATTTTTTTTTGCACATTCATATGGTTCCTCAAAAAATTATTAAATGGGGGCTTTAGCTAGATATCCACTCTCTTTACTTTTGTCATCATTCAAATTGCTTTCATGATAAAATTATGTCATCATTTAGATTGCTTGCATGATAAACTTATTAGAGCATATAAATGCCGAGGACAGACAAAACTAAAACCTACCTACATTTTAAATAGGAAGTTTCCTTTTCATGATGATAAACTAGAAAATAAACACATCCCACACTCTCACATGCAACAAGCATTGATATCTGTGTGATACCCCTTCTCTGCTTTAATAAATCCAAAGCGTCATAATTGGAAGTGGAATATAAATATATACAAGTGTAATAATTTTGTAAAAGAGGCACAGATCATGAAATGTAATGCCAGTATCTATTATTACTCTTTACCACGAGATAAACCAATTGCAGGGTATGTTCGTGGATGTACCTCTTCAGTTTTCTACATTCTTCAGCAGAATTAGCGTGGCTATTATTATCCTCGGCTTATTATCCCTCAGCCGACAGTGGCTATGAAGAGATTTGGGTTAAGAAATCTTCCTCCAGTGAAAAAATAGATTTAGCATGCCAGGAATCACATTACTCGAACTTCTGCAAGTCATCTCTTCAGAGCAATGCTAATATTAGTGAGAAGGCAGAACCAATGAATATCATTGTTGCGGCCATATTTGTGTCACAGCAAGGAACCACGCAAATTTATATTACCTCAAAGCAGCTACTCTGTAAATCGAAGGACACAAACTTAACGAGTGTCGCTATCGATTTCTTGGATTATTTTCAGACTTTCTGGAGTATTTGTAGACTTCCATACAAAAAACTCTTTAGCGGAATTAGCATCGAACAAGTGGAGTGGGAAAATAAATTTGAATATGTGAATTAAGATTTTAGAGTAGCCACCAAATTAAATTTCCAAGTGTTTTCCCTAAACGTCGTAAGACCGACATTTTGGATCCTAAAAGTCGTGAGACTGACACTCGGCAATTAACGTCGCAATACCGATGGTATCCCTAAATGTCGCAAGACTGGTGGCCATCTCCTAAACGTTGCAAGAC
Source organism: Pinus albicaulis (assembly GCA_034641835.2). Taxonomy (NCBI): domain Eukaryota; kingdom Viridiplantae; phylum Streptophyta; class Pinopsida; order Pinales; family Pinaceae; genus Pinus; species Pinus albicaulis. The sequence continues at coordinate 920,765,169 of CM076577.1, read as the reverse complement.
CGACATATGTCTCCTAAATGTTGGTATTCTGATGGATTCACCCTCAACGTCGCAAGACTGATGGTATCCCTAAACATCGTAAGACAGACGTCTATCTCCTAAATGTTGCAAGACCAACTGTTTGTCCTGAAACATCGGTATTCTGATGGTTTTTCCTGAAACATCGGTATTTCGATGATTTTCCTAAATGTCTTTGTTCTGAAAATACTCCAAAAATGTCGCTAGAGCGACGCTTGTTGGCAGGATTAAAAAAATGAGAAAAATTGGGGAAATTTCCGACAATGCGTCAAAAGTGTCGGAACTAAAGTGTCAGAATTTTGACCATATGTACTAGTGGCATCTTCTACAATTTGTATTACCTCAAAATCCGCATCGACCTTAATCGCTGCGATATCTACCATAATCTTCGATATTTTTCCCAACGGTATGATCTTCTGCTAGTTATCCATGCGCAGTTGTATGGTAGACCATTCCATCTTAGGCTCCCCCATTCTTTGCCACGTCTATTTGGGAAAGACATTCGCAACTGATGCCAGATCCAAGATGACCTGATCCATTTCATAGTCGCCAATCTTTGTTTTTAACCGCATTTCCTAACTAATGCATCTCTTATGTTTGTAAATTTTGTGCACGTCCTTAACTTCTACGGGAGGGTTAGGTTTTTATTGTGCAACTATCTATTATTTCTTGAATATTTTCCACCACCTTTTGATTGCGTAGCAACTTCATACATGTCTGCAGGAATGGCTTAACTTCGTTATCTGCTTTAAGGTTTGTTGGGGCTTTAAAATTAGATTCCTTATCCTTGTTAAAGTCCTTGCATGCTTTGATGAAGGTTTCTTTCTCATTTTGTAGGTCCAAGCTTTCCTGCTTGATAGCAAGAAAGCTCCTCCAGTAGCCATGCCGCTGCAAATTATGACATTAATACTTGGTCCCTCATCGCACGGTTCCACCTTAATCCTCTGCACACTCTACATTGATGTCTGATGTTTCTCCTACATATTTTATATCAGGACTAGAAAATCCTGGATCACATGATCCAATTGTCAACAATATCGACAAGATTGTCGCGCAGGGTTCAGACAGTCCCTTACGAAGTGTCCTACTTCTCCATAGTTATAACAGATCAATTTCCCTCTTCCCCAACCCGCTCTTCTGCCTCTTCCCCCTCCTCAGCCTCTAGCTAGGGAGCCTCCCCTGCTCGAAGGAGATAGCGGTGAAGAAGGGTTAGCCTGTACTCTGTACAATTTTCCTCGATCGATCATTAAGTCGTATGTCTGACAGTTATGTTCGTCGTGTCCCACAGATGAGCAGAATCAACACCATTGTTGCTTCAACTCTGGAACATAAGCACCAAGAAGGGGGTAATGATTATTATGATTTAGTCCTTCTACGCGATATTTAGCGCACCATAATGTCGGGCCACTTTGTCCTGCAGCTTCCTTAGGACGTAAAGGGCTGGGTCCCTCGGCATGCATGTAGTCTGCCAGCAAAGGGCACTGTTCCTTGTCGTGGCCAGACACCCTGCACCTTATGCACCATGCATTGGGGCTAGCTCCATTTCCTCATTCTTTCCATAGATTCTATATTTCAAGGTGCATTGCCTCCAGCTGTCCTTGGATCTGTTGCACCCCAAACTGGGTATCGTCTCTTGGCGCAGCTTCTAGCTTCATAGCAATATCCAAGGCTTTCTCTTGCGTCTCAATCGCTTGCTGACCCATAGGTCCGTGCAGTTGAGGTAGTAACATGGAAATGAACCATTCCTTGTGTTGTCTATCATCATACAGAAATTCCCCATCTCTAATAACCTTCTTTAACCGTTGATCAGCCTCCCATATAAACTCAGTGGGCCCCTGTTTAAAATATTTTAAGTAATTTACTATCTAAGAGTAGGACTTAGGCTTCCAGAACTGTTGTTTTAAAGCATTCTTAATCTCTTGAATAGATGGATCCACATGCTGGCCTACGTACCCCATATATCAGTCCAAGGCTCCTCATTCAAAGGTGAGGGATAGTTGCACCCTTTTTACAACATCACTAGCCACATTCTACGCAGTCCATATTGATTCTACTACAAACTATAATCGGTCCATATCTTCATCACCTACACCCTTGAAGGTGGGTAGCTTCATGTGTGTGGACATATCTACTTCCAATGGTGGCGGAGGTGTGGGGGAGTTCTTGCCCTTATGCTGACGTGAAGGTGGTGTAGTCGAAGGACTACTTCCTACGTGTGCATCCAACTCTCTTGATGGGCTATATATGGGTCTATCTCCTTTTCGGTTGACTCGGTAGTACTTACCACTTCATGTTGTACTCTCGCCCTGATCAAAGGTAATTAATTCAGTGTGGCTGCACAGAACGCAGTTTTCACACAATAATATTTTAATTAGCAATGGCAACGTTCGTAAGAACTCTCCCCAGAATCCTTTGAAGAACCTCCGCTCCGCCTCAAAGTAGGATACAAAATGATCGACCGGGAATTCCATTAAAAATCCTCCTAGCACACTATCCACTAATTATCTATCGTATGGGTGATTTTTTTGTCATCCTTCTCCAACTATTGAATCAATTCTGGAGTCCACTGCGTAACCTGATTGGCTTTCCAACACATATGGAATTCTACCATCCTTGCTAACCACTCCTGGAGGTCTTGTGTAAATGTTACAAAGAAAATTTTATAGACTTCAGTGAAAATATATTTATTCTTCCACTTCTCAGCTGTCAGTTTCGTGCTGCGATTCTCCTTTATAGAAAATTCTTGAATCTATTTTTCAAACCAGTATTCAAGTTCTAGTTTCTTAGGTTTCCAACGGCCTCATGGCATTACTCGGTCTATCTCTCAAAATTCTCTTGGTTCCGACAACAAAAAAAATTGTTGGCTTGAGGGGTCCTGACCTAATTTCAGAGGTTAAGGTTTGCCAACAAACCCCTATACTACTTTCCCTTTCAACAATGACCTACTTTCGCAGGCCAAGGTCTCACCCAAAGTAGTATGGGAGGGTGTTGGAACCAGGTTTTCGCACCTTGGGAGAGAGTAGGTAATTAAAGAAGATATGTGTTGTTAAGCAAGTAAATCCTCTCTGCGGACAAATATGATCTCTCTAGCCCTAGAGTGGGTCTATAAACAAAGATACATGCTAGAGTGTAGGTTCCTAATTACTGAATGAAAAGAGGACACGGTAGATCGACCTACCTGGAGTCCAATGCTGTCATCGTGGATGTAATGGTGGTGGCCTCTCGCTCTTACCTCAGTCATGTTGGAACACCTAATCCTACATGGGTAGGTGTGTAATATGAAAAGTCACAATGGAGTCCAAGTGACCTTGGAATGTGAAACCAAGAGTCACACCATTGTACTATAAATGTACATCTTTGTATAATGGAAAATAAGAAAGCCTCACGCTTATCCTTCATTGTGTTGTTTCTCTTGTGTGTGCATTCTTCTTCCTCATACACCATGTGTGTGCTTCAACATGGTGTTTAACATGGTATCAGAGCGGGCGATTGCTGGCCCTGCTCCACTTTGAGTGAGCCATTTGTGTTTATGGCTTGTGCATATCTGCAAAATTCTTGACATTTTTGCAGCATTTAGAGAGTTTTTACAACAGACATTCTGCTGGATTTGGAATTTGTTTTGAAGAACAGCAGCATTTGTTTTGAAGAGGAGCAGCATTCAAAATCCTTGGCAGCATTCAGAAATTGGTTTGGAGACACAGCCTTGTGCATCTGAAGGTTTTCTCACTGCTTATTTTTCCATTGAAAAATCTTTGCATTTTAAATTCTGCACCATTTTGAGCTGCTGGAAAATAGCTTAAAGAGGGTTTCTGAAAATGTTTCTGGATTTTATTAGAAAATTTTTTGAGTTTTTACTGGAGAAATTATGCCACATTTCCTGAGAAAGATTTCTGGGTTTTACTGTTGAAATAATCTGGAAAATTCTGCAATTCTGGGTTTCTCTGCTGCTGGAAAAAATTTCTATTGTTGCCCTCATTTCTACACTTTTTCCATTCTGCTATATATTTTAAAGGAAGAAAATTCTGCTTCTGGAAGAAAATGTAGATTCTCTGTTCTTCTTTGCTGTTTTGATTTTTTTTTTTTTAAATTAAAAAAATTTAAAAAAAAAATTAAAAAAAATCAATTCCATGGCCTTTCGGCCCCCTTACCCAACTATCATTTCTTAATCCCTGCACTTTGCTCTACACCTATCTGCTTAACACTCCACTCTTCTTAATTTTAATTTAAATACGTTACCTCCCACTCCTTAATTAAAAATCACCCCTATTCACTCACAAACGCCCACATCCTTGTTACTCTTCCAACAGAAAACGCCTACCTTACCCAGCACACCGAATCTCACACACCCCTTGCCCTGCTCTATCTCCCAATGCGGCGTCCCTCTCTCCATCGCTGGTCGATCTCTTCCACCACGGCCTGCTCCAACACTAAACCGCTCTCCCTCCTCCCAATCGACCTTCGAGCTACTCCAATACACTCTCACCTCGCATGCTGCATTCAAACCACCTCACATCACTCACACCGTCCCTCCGCACTCTCTCCACGCACTCACTCAAAATCTCACGTTGTTCGGCCTATCATCGCTTCTCCACCTGTGCCTTACCCTGCTCGCATACCTGGCCTCATCGAGGTCTTTCACCGTGGCATTGCAATCCGCCCTCCTCCCTAACACCTTACGCTATCCGCCTTATCCCTCCAGCTTAACGCTCATATCTCCCTACACCCTCAGCGCTCCCCTTAACGCACTACTCCAAACACTCATCCCTACTCCTTATAACCCGCTCCTACAACCTGCAAACCCACCTTTTTAATTAAAATAAAAAAGCGCCCTACCTACTGCCTCTGCAATATACACACCATAAACTCTAGCTCTTTTCGAACAGCCACGCTTTGCCACTCCATCTACTCACTCTCACAACCGCGCCCTTACAGCACCTCCCTTATCAATTCGACTTTTAAATTTTACTTACCCTCCATTCTAAATACCGCCCTTTCCAACAATATACCGCTCCCTCATTTTTTTAAAATACCACTCTTTCCAATAATATACCGCCCATTCAAATTCTCCCCTTCCCTTACAATAAAATTCTCTCCACGACTTTTAATTTTGACATTTTAAATTTAAAATAAATAAATAAATTCTCCCCCTCCCAATTAAAGCCCCTCCCTCCTTTTCAACTTGGCCATTAGGCCTTCCCATTTTAAAATTGATTTTTTTATTTTAAAAATTATCATTCCCTCTCCATTTTAAATACATTTCCCTCTTCTTTTAATTCTCCTCCCTTCACATTTTTAAATTCCTCATAGTTTCCCTTCCCCCCCCCCCCCCCTCCCTTTTAATTAATTCTCTTTTTTCTTAAATAATAAATTTTTTTTTTAATTAATTTTTAATTAATTAAAAAAAAAAAAAAAAAAAAAACCAGCAGAGAGAGAGAGGAGAGAGAGATGAAGAAGACAGCAGAAAGGAAGAAGAAATCGGATAATGAGAAAATGACAAGAAAATTGCAGATTTTACATTGTGATTTGTGGCATTGACATAAGGGTGATTTTTTTGAAGAAATTGACATATGAAGACAAGTTTGGCATCATTGAAAACAACGCTTTGAAGGAAAATTCATCTGCCTTAAAAGATTCTTGCATAGTGTTTTCAGCTGCACATATTTTGTAGAGATATGTATTGAGCTAACATTGTATTTTGAGTGGAATTTGCCTCTTCATTCATAGTTGGAATTAGTGAATTTGAGTTGTTGGATTGTTGATTTCCCTCCATCATTTGAGGAGCACACTTTGTATTTTGAGAATTATTTTGAGTCATTTGTATTTGTTGCATCACATTGTAAACGGGTGCATTTTCGGTTGTAACCGACACCCTTTCATTTATTTTTGAGCCTAAGTTGTTGAAATGGCCAAAATCAATGAGGCATTAGTATTTTTGAGTAACCTCATTCATTCCAATGTTGATGACATGATAAAAATGAGCAAGGATGCTCTTTGTAATATTCAAAATTGTTTGCAAGATGCACAAGAAAAGATTGAGTTTTTGCAGTTGGAATCTCAGCTCCAACAAGATGAACTTCACCAAAAGAGTCACCATTCTGAACCTGTTTCTGTTCAAAAGATTGAGGAAGACTCCCATCAGCAGCAAGTCACTAAAGTTGCAGTTGATTCACATTCAGTTCCTTGCACAAGAGCAGATGTACATGCAAATGCAGCAGCTCAGCCTGCACTTCCTAAGCCCATCATCAGACCTTGGGAAGAGCTTGTCCACAACAAGCACCGAACTAGTCTTGGATATGACAAGGATGTGTCCTTTCATATTCCAGACTACACTAAGCCCATCTTATTTTAGAGTGTTGGATTCTTGTATGACAGTTCACCTGCAGCTGTTCCAGATCTTGTTCCACAACAACATCAGATTGAGAAATGCCAACACTGTGATCGAGTTGGCCATATGAAAGATCATTGTTTTGATCTTCATCCATGCAAGCACTGTGGTCGGCACACCCATTCTTCACATAGATGCTTCAGACACAAGCCTCCTGCAAGAACCAAGATTCATCTTGGATGGATCGCTTCTTGGCAATGGGCATCAGCAGCCAAGAAGATGTTTACGACACATGTTAGAACTTGTTCACGGATATTGAGTAAACTTGCAGTTGAGTTTTCGCCATCATCTCACCTTGTCCCTGACAGGGGGGAAAATGGTGGTCATGTACAAGCTTCGACGACAAATCAAGCGAGCCTGAGCCACAATCTCTCATTCCATGTTCAGAGTTGTAGCCAGCAGTTCAAGCGAGCCTGAGCCACAATTCGTCATTCCGGATTCAGAGATGTAGCCAGAGATACAGATGCCCATGAGCATACCTTCGGTTGGTGGATAACCTAAAACCATCATTTTCAGTTGGTGGATAACCTAAAACCATCATTTTCGGTTGGTGGATAACCTAAAACCATCATCTTTGGTTGGTGGACAACCTAAAACCACCACAGGTAGTAGACCTCCCTTCTTTTAGGTCGAAGGTCTCCCTTTTTTATGAGGGACAATTCCTCTAGCAGAAGCCTTCAGCTTCTTGCCCGGATTTTGGGAAATGTTAGGAGGCTAAAAGTATGTGTTGCTTTCGGTGTTTCTTGGTCATCCTAAAACCTCCTTTTCCTTCAGTTGATTGACTTAGTTCTGCCATGCATACTTTGCAGATTTGTATTACAACTCTTTTCTTGGACTAACACATACCCCTTCGGATTAAGGGGGGATGTTGGAACACCTAATCCTACATGGGTAGGTGTGGAATATGAAAAGTCACAATGGAGTCCAAGTGACCTTGGAATGTGAAACCAAGAGTCACACCATTGTACTATAAATGTACATCTTTGTATAATGGAAAATAAGAAAGCCTCACGCTTATCCTTCATTGTGTTGTTTCTCTTGTGTGTGCATTCTTCTTCCTCATACACCATGTGTGTGCTTCAACATGGTGTTTAACAAG